>JAAGVU020000038.1:16375277-16385846 GCA_011763525.2 Mormyrus iriodes
AGGTGTATTGGATGGTTGCTGGAAATAAGGGGGTGATTTTAGCAGAAGTTTTGAAATGACTAAGCTAACACACTTTGGCAGGCATAATAGCATAGTTTTACACAAACATAAAGATCATTTAAACATCATCATCTTTGGCTGCCTAAGACTTTTGCACAGTACTGTATATGTACATGTGTGTATATATGATCCTTTTTGTCATTTGCACAGATATGACTACAGGTACTTTGGAATGTTTATTTTCACATTTCCCATCATGCTCTTTTCTTTGATAAACACAGACACACCACGAAACTCGGGGTCTGAGCACAGGGTCAGGCCATTTATTTGGTGCTCCTGGAGCATTTTGAGTAATTGTGACAAATTTGGGTTAAATCAAATTAGCAACATTAACAAATTTAACTCCTTTGCTAATTGGTCAGGCTGGTCTTGTCATGCTATTCATTTGGTCACATGATTCTGCAGTGATGCTACCCACCAACATTAAAAGACTCCCGATTTTTGTCGCTGATAAAAACAGCAGCCAATACTATTTAAGCTGCTCTGCTAAGGGTATGGAAGTCCTGGGCATGCATTGCTTTCACCTTGCGTGGCAGTGAAGAGGGCTGTTCCGCTGCCCTAAGGAAGTGAGAGGCCGCCTTCGTCGGAATCGAAATCGGCCTGATAAGATTGTAAGCAGCGCAAAGTGCAGCTTACGCATCGTCTTGGCTCCGGCTGATCCCATAAAACGCGTAACAATTGCGATTGAACTAAGAAGCTTTAAAATAAACGTGTTTCATTAAACGATTGACCGCGGTTCTTGTGATTTTTGCCTGATTGTTGGAGTTTTTCGTTCTGTCTTACTTTGGCTTTATGCATTCAGAATACCTTAATTTTTTTATTTGAGGGACATGAACACTTCCGGCAGTGCACAAAACAACAAAACTCTTGTAACCGTACAGGAAGACATTGTGGTGCACTGAGGCACAAGTGACACAGCCTCGTTCCCCTGCCTTCCCGCAGAAGTCCTGCAGAAGGCTGACATGCTCTGGAGGTGACTGGGGCCGTTGCCAGTGTCTTCTTACAAAAGCCAGAGAAAATACCCAACTTCTGGGCCATGGCTTTGTGGCGAAGCAATTGAAACTGAGTTATACTGAAGGCAACATGTCCCTTTATTTCCCCGAATGCAGACGCTTATGGAAGGGGGGCACTGTTTGTCCCCAATCTGTGCCCCTGTAAAACTGGCACCATGGAGGCCAGGACACATGGGGTCTGGAGAGGTTTCAATAAAAGGAGCCACTCATAGCTGACAATTCGAGCCAGAAACAGAAGGCTGTAATATATTGCCAGGAACATACCTGTTGTTTATCTAAATGGAGGTATTATTAAACCTCTCCTCCCATGAGACAGTCTCAGATACAGGAGATAGAATGGGAACCCATTGTATTCCATACCAATGCCCTTGGACAGAAAGTGTGTCACTCACCTTAGGGGTCATAGTGAAATATTAAAGAAAAATGGTCGAGGAGTTTAAAAAGATGTGTAAAAACAGGGAATCCTACGTGCCATTAGCCTGTTAGCCACAGCTGGTTAACAGGATGACTAGTTTGTGAGTAACAATGATGTCGCTAACAATCTTTTGGACTTCTTCAGTGTGCGCAGAAATGGGCAGGAAAGTTGTAATTTTATGACGGTCATGTCTTTATTTTCGGACTTGCCACACTATACCTTATCAGTCTCTTATAATTTCCGAACATGCTGCCTCAAGGTTAAACCGTGTGCTAACCTGATAAGCCAACAAAGGGCCGTCTGCATGGGTCCGGATGCACTCGCGGCAAGCAACTCGAGGCGAGCATTGAGAGCCAAGCAAAGGGAGACGAAAAATGAAGCCCTTGTAATGAAAACACTACATTTTTATTAATGTTGTGATGGTTTAAGAAATGAAACAGACGCGGTCTCAGTGAAAAGAGACATGCAGGGGTGGGGGAGGGGGGCACTAGTGTCAGAGCTTTGAAGATGAAAGAAAACATATCACTGAGGTGAAAAAACAAGTACAGAACATTGTGACTGACATTATATGGAGTGTTATCCCAATCCTGTTTAATGTGAAGAAGTGTTACAGGTATGGGAAAAGGGAATATGAATTATATATTCTTCATCTATTCATCCTTTTTCTCCTAAGCATGGGGGATCGGCAGTGATGGGGAAAACATATTTCTACAGGAATCATGCAACCAATTTTAACAACAGATAGTAGATCTTGGGTAAAGAAACAAACAAAAACATTCCAATTGCAGCTATAACTTAAAAATTGTATTATTCCACTGATTTTCCTGTTTATTTACTTAAATAGGAAATTTGAAAACTATAGAACTACCTTGAAGGTTTTCCAGCAACTTAATTCAATTCATTATTTTAAAAAAGACTCATTTTATTACAACATAAAACACTTAAAGGAAACTTGAGAACTGAGGTCGAAATTATTTGACTACTTTCAGGTCTGCATGGACAACTTGGTCTTACGTCCAGCATGCAAACTATGCACATTCTTCTGGAAATAAATAGATACATGGCCCTGTGTGTGACACCTAGCGACATCTCAGTAAGTTTGTGCTTATTGATGCTGTGTGATACGGTGATATAATGACATTATAATTACAGGTTGTCATGCACACTGCTCAGGTGGAATGTAAACAGCGGAGAAGTACAAGGGACCACAGTGTTGCAAAGGGCCTACATTTAAACTGTCAGATCACACCGTCCTGAGGCGGTGTAGCTGCCAAACTTTATTGTGAATCTGAATACTCGGTCACATGTCACGGGGATGTTTATAGGCTTCTGTCCATTCCTTCAGACAGTACAGAAAACAACCAAGCCTGATTCCATTTAAACGTTATCCATGAAAACCTCTACTGCTTAAAATTCTGATTAGCACATTGCTACAGCTACACTTTGGACAACTTCTATGCCCTATGGTACATCAAAGTACTAAGACTTTAGATCAGGTAAAGACTTTAAGCTTAACAGAAAGTCAATAGGAGATATTTGTGTTGTGTGGTGATCTGAGAGCCTCCAGGGGCCATTGGACCTCATTCACCATCTCTCCTAAGTTTTTTTCTTAATTTTGTTTTTGAGGAAGGTCCTAAGAAGGTTTTAATAATAGTTTATGTCAGATTCACGACGTGTTCTTCAAGAATTATTCGCAAATGTTTTCTTATAATGATGAATCCCATTGTCCTCATGAATTGCAAGCGTGTGCCAGTTTTTCCTAATTAGCAGAGGTAAAAGGGCATGAGACGCAGAAATCCAACACAGAATTAAGCAGGAAGGTTGAGAGAAAAGTTAAGAATGCCCTAACAAAATCTAAAGATGGTGAAGCACCGGACTCCAAATGCAAGAAAAACATCAGTACTGTAGTTCTGAAGTGGAGGTACTACTGTAGGAAGTAGACGGCAAACGAGCTGGCATAGTTAGCAGCCTCGCTAGCGGACATACAATAACACAAAAAGTGCATGTGATGCTATTAATTTTAATAATTTATGAACAACAACAATAATGCTTATTATTATTGACAATTAAAATTATTAAATAATTATTTTAAAATATGCATGAGGGAAATATCCTAGAATATTATACAACTATAGAATTGAACAAAATGCAATAAGCAATTATACTGTTCAAAGTTGTCAACACTCAAATGTGGGTGCGCACTAGAGTGTGCATAGATTCTGTTCTTACCTACGAACAAATCCCAAATAAGAAAACATTGATAAATGTCAGAATCTTCTTGAAAACTGTAAGAAGAAATTTCTTCTTAGGAACAGTTGGTGAATGAGGCCCATTGTTTTTTGGGGTGTCTTTATTTTTGTTTAAACACAAGTACCTGGGATATTTGTATTGTAGGTCTTAATTTGCCTAAACAGACCCAGCCCTCCAGACACATAACATAGGACAGGATATCGTGTCACTTTGTGCACTCTTTACTCTACACCATTGCAGCTTCCTGTTTTTTTTTACAAGTGCTGTTTTCAAAGCTTTGGAAATAAGACAGTTCAACACTGAAAATACACACGTCAAACATTCCAAAATGAAAACAGCAAATTAAAGAAAATCCAATAAAAAAAAAATTGCAAAAAAAAAATCGCAAAAAAAAAATCATTAGATCAACAGAAATTAAGGAAATATAAAATAACTTGGTTAAAAAAAGCTGGATCATGATTTAAGAAGTAAAAATACTGTTTTAACATGTTTGGATTCCTTTTCATGTAAGCTCTCTCACACAAGGAGAATTCAGGGATTCCTTTAGGGGACCTACAGCTCAAAACATTGTTGACATTTTCGAAGACACAAAGGCAATTGCGGTGATTGTTATATTGAAGCTGCTTGATTTATTCTGGTACATTTTTCATGAATGACTTCGATTTGAAGTAGATTACATTTAGATAAGACTTCTGGACTCCATTGCGAAACCAGCAAACCGATACTCTTACAAGTCCTGAACAAGCTACATACATAGACCCTTCGAACACAAGGTGACCTTGTATCATCTTCATTTCAGAGTGCATGTGATAGAAATGGATACAACTAGAATGAATGGTGGGCCACAACACATGGATAATAGGGCTGGAAATAAAGAGCTCAAAATATGTTGGTCTCTGTAAATTAGCTTTGTAACAACCCTGGATCTTTGCATCATCAAGTTGATCTAAAGAAGGTCTCCAGAATCAAACAATGGATCCTTTTGCTTGTAGCTAGCATGATGCCAATTAGGTTACTGCAGCCTATTAAGACCTAAGCTAATTTACCAGCACCTTTATTTAGATTCACGGCTTGTATGCAACTGGTTTCCAGCACCCCTCAATCCTGTGTTATGGGCAACTAGTGGAAAATGTACATGGGCTTATACCAGTATATAATATATAACATCATTTAAAAGAAAAAAAAAACCACAAATGATTTTCAATTTGATCTCTTCAGTGGCTAATAGGTCTTTAACCTGTTTGTATTTCACAGGAAACATAGTGATGCAGCATTTCACCACGGCGTGCACGGGGAAGCCTCCACCATAACAGTGGTGACCACGAACCGCTAATTCTCAGACAACACTGTTGAGAGCTCACAGGCTGTGTTCTCCGGGTGTTTGTGTTGACTCCTCTACAGGATTACACTCCTACAACCATGCTATCCGCACAGAGCACACAAACAGCAGGTGAAACGCACTCAAGATGTTAAGAGACCAACATTTTTATTCCAACTAGTGATGCCGAATGAAATAATCTGAAATTAAATAAATTGAAATGAAAGCTTGGAGGAAAAAAAAAATGAACAAATATGTATTACCAAAGTTTAGTACTTACACAGTATATACATGCCTTGCGCTGAAAGAAAACACGTTCGTCATATTTCTTATTTAATATAAGCAGTGACAAATGACAAATTGAAAAGATCTGTAGATTATTTTCAATAGATAAATTGGCTAATATACAAATTTTTAAGGTATGAGGGGTTCCAAAATCTAACAACAATTTTCACTAACCCACATTTAGCAGACATAATATACAGCCGTATTGACAAGGGAGCTTATTTGTCATATAAACAAAAGACAGTTTTCAGATGCATCTTTAGAAAGACTTTGTCCTGTTTACTATGTTTGATATACAGCTTGATGGTATGTTTTGACTGGAGTGAGCTGGGGAGCCAAATTGTGTCCATGGGTTCGAATGACCTAATTCCTAAATTAGACTCATCTTGGAATCCTGAGTCAGTCCATTGGCTTGCAAAGTGATGCTGTTTTTTTTACATAGTATTTGTGCTTCTTTGTTTATTTTTTTTTTTGTAATTTATTTATTTTATTATCAAACGGTGGGGGGAGGGGTTAATCTGTACCGACTAACATACAATGTTCTCCCAGAGTTGCTGTGCGTGCTTATTTTATTCGTCATCCTCATTCTTTGCGATAGTCTACTTTACGAACTCACCATCTAAATGCATTTGGTTTAAATGAAACTACATGCCCACTAGTGGTGGTCAAGTGAAATTTCATGAACCACTTGCTGTATTTTCTGACCCCACTAGATAGCGCTCTCTGTTCAAAAAAGGACTCAAAGCATGCCCCAAAGCAGACCAAGAGCACCATCTAGTGGGGTCGAAAAATACAGCAAATGGTTCACGAAACTTCATGTGGCCATCACTAGCGTCCACGCATGGCTTCCAGAAAGGAGCACCACTCCACCCATCTGCCATGCAGTTAATAGAAATGTCAAAAGGATGGGTTCCTCTCAAACCTCCACGACTGCCTGCAGTGAATCGCTGACTGACTTTTTGACAATTTTTTAAACCACCATTCAAGTCACTGTACCAGCAATGGTAAGAGAACATCATACGTCAGTGGTGAAAAGGTTAAACAGTGCAGGAATATACAGACAAAACAACAGGAGTAAGACAAAACATTATGGTGCAAATGGTGGCATTTCATCTTACGAGTGCTCATGAACTGGTTTTCTTAAAATTGTACAATTATATCCATCGACTGCTGAATTACGTGTACCCCATAGGCTTTATGATGACTCCACTACCTTAATCAGTCTAGTTTCATGTCAAAGAGCTCCTTATTTTTATATGAACAACCCTTAAACTTTACATCCTATCACAATATAGCTTCTTGCTTTTACCCCTTAGCAAGTATTGCCTCAAAACTGTGGGAATAGCAATTTATTTCCATGTCGCAATCTATATATATGTAACTCTTTTCCTATTAAAACAGCTGGGGGAAGGACAATGATAGCTACTAAAAATGTAAGCAAGTTAAAATCAAAGTGGGTTTGGGTAACAAGAGGATAGCTCTAACCATATCCTCTTCACTGCTCTGGTCAACACAATAGCGATTATCATCAGGTCACATTACTCACATTAATGAAGGCATTGACTGAATTTTCAATGGATGTCTGTATATTTAGGCACTGTAAAATTTATGGCCCACAAAATCGGGATGTGGCAGGTGAACTGGGGGTTATTTGGGCATATTTCAAATGGCCCGACATTCTTGTAGGTTTGGGATTTTTGGACAGATATAGCGTGGATAGAAAAAGGGATATATCTTCAGCAATTAGCTGCTCGTAAAAACCGGCCATTGGAGGAGACGCAGGTCGAATTAAAGAATGGAAAGGGAAAAATTGAGGGGGACAGGAGGGGATGCTCTTGAGCTGAATGCGGGCTTTTCCTACGCAGATTGACAGGAGGGAAGCAGGGGGACCAGTCTAAATGAAATACTCTTTCTTCTCTTCTGCGTGCGCATGGTTGCCGTCAGCATTGATGATGGCTGTGTCTGCATCGGGTGCATCATCCGCTCCTTTGGCCTCGTTCGTTAGGTACGTTCCTGTCCGGCCCAATCCACGGAGAGAGAGAAAAGGGGTCCGTGTCATAAATATTTGTGCAAATACAGTTTTTTAAAACAGACGATTTTAATCAGGGGTTAAATGGCAAATTATCATTTGAATGGAACATGCGTTCGCACTTTTGTTTAGTGCAATAATAATCCCGTTAACTATCATTTGATGAATTTCTTTTATGAGGTCGCACCTTTATGCCTTGCCAGGTATCGTCCCAGCACAATTATTAAACATAAGGTGACAAAGACAACCACAGCGACCACCCCTCCGATCAGCGCATGGTCTGGTCCTCTCTGTTCCATGGCGTTGGGATCTACAGAGATGGAGGGGGAGAGAAATAAGAAGAGATGAGTTACATGTCGTAATGCTATTTCATCACTTCCCACAGTTTACATTTGGCATGTGTCCAGCCCTATATTTTCTAACTACATATCCTGATAGAGGATATGGGTCATAGATTGCAAAGGACACAAGACTGGGGTATACCTTGGATGGGATCTTGGACCAATTCATTGCACGGCACATATGCGCTATCCTACATTATCAGAAATTTAGAGACCTTCATTTGGCTAACTTCATGTCTTTAGACTGTGGGAGGAAACTTGTACAGCACAGGCAGAATATAAAAACTGCATCCCCGAGGTGTGAGGACAGAGCTGCCCACTGTGTTGTGCCTGTGCCATTTATAATGTGAAGATAGTGGAAAGCCAAGGGGGAAATGAAGATGCTTTATACAAGAAAGCAGAAGACAGCTGGAACTGTAATGGGGAAATCACACACACATACTAAGAAAATAAATCGGGAGAAGGAGAATTATTTACCAGTCTCTTGAATTTCCTGGGTTTCAAGCTAAGACAGGCGTAAAAAAAATGCAGAAATCATTAAATGTGGTGGAACCAAGGAATGGAATTATTATAATATGGAGGTCTCAGGGACCTGGGTGGGATACTTGAGTTGCTGACTCTTTCCAATTGCACCAGTCATCGGTGTATATGGCGGCGAGGGCACTGGCCCTAGCTGAAAGCTGATTGGCCCTAGGAGTGCCTGTCCCCTGTCACTCACGGATTCAAAACATATCATTGGCTGATGATAAGGTTGGCTCCTCTGTATGAATTATAGCCCCTCTTATGCCTCCCCACCTTAAAAAATCCTAGTCACCCCTGGCCATAGCCAGGCTGTTTACATCGCTTGGCCTTCGGCTAGGTCACAGGGATATGTGAATATCACAGGGATGGATGGACACGGTATGGACACTGCCCTTTAGTAACCCCACTCCACTGCTATGCACAACCTCATTCCTACTGGTCTTCTCTGAACCCTATCAGTTTGCTTTCTCCTAAATCCTTTTATGGAAATGAATTTCCTGTAGGAGTGCAAGCATGGGACTCCAAGAAACAGTGAACAAAGTGTCCCATGAAATTTCGCTTCCCATAATGCTTCTTTTTAAACTGTGAGACACACTAGGCTCTGCCAAGAGTCCATCGTAGGAGTGCGGACGGTGCCGTGGCGTGAGCTTGGCGCGTCCGGGGAACAGCGGCCGCTATGCTGGCAGCTTTTAGCATACGGTTGATCCTGGCACCAGCTTGGGAGCTATCATTCTACGCAGGTTCGAACTTTGGGTTTGGCTCGCATCGGAGAAAACAGAAAGTTTGTACTCAAAGTCGGCACGTGGAAACGTTCTGCCTGCGAGCTGTGGCGAGTCTACAGCTGCCAAAATGGGAAATGTAAGTATGGCAGTACTATGTCCACCTGTCACCAGAGGAAATATGAACTTTATTATAAACGTTATTCCACTGCACACAAGTGATGAGAGACCACTCGGGTGGTCAAAAGAGGTTTATATGCCTGGGAAGCAGAGGAGTGGAGTATTTTTCCTTATACACTGCAGCCCGTGAGCTTTCTAAGCTGTTGACTGAGGCAAAATGATACTTGAACAGCTTGCCAACACCACAGTAAAGGGAATCCAAACCCACCATCATCCAACTCACCACCTGAAATCAGCTCCCAGAAGTGCCCCCAGGTCCTTTGGACACTGTGGGGGTTCTTGTCTAACCAGATCCATATCCCCAGGTTACAGTCATCCCTGAAACCCAATATCATAATCTTGTATTGTTTTTGCTGGTTTCTCAAAATGGCTTCCCCTTTTTCTATAATACTTCAATGATAACAGTAACATTATTGTTTTTTTTTTTTAAATTTTTTCCTCCTCTCACTGGTCGCTCTTAAAACACGTGAACTTAGAGATGCCTGGATGCTCATATCTTTTTTTCCAGATCTTTCTATGATATAAAGAGCGACAGAATGTCAGCCTCCTCTTCCTTCCTTCTGTCGTTTATCTTTTCTGCCTGGGTCAGTTTATTAGCTTCCCCCAATCGTTATGATGTCTCATGATACACGGTGTTCCCTGCATCCTAGACGGCCACCGTTTCATCCGTGTGCTTTGTGACGCTCGGGCATTTTCATCAGTGCCTGTAATTACCATATCAAGCAGTGTAGCTTCAATAAGCTCAAGGCCAGAGTGTAATTTAAAACCACCGATAATTCAAAGACGGACTGAAAGCGGTTTGTCTGCGTAATGGGGCACCAAAAACCGGCTGTTTGCCTCTCCAGTCTGCCTGCGTAGGCAACGTCTCCACCAGCTCTAATCTGCTAAAAGCCCACAATAACAAGGTTGTTATTGCGAATTAAGCTTTGCGCTTTTTTTAAAGTAGTTATTGTATTAGCGCGAGGGTTGCAGCAACATTCGCAGCAGATAGTTATCAGTTGGCGGTGCGGGTGAAGTCCCAGCTTAATCAAAAGGCTTATGTTTCATAATAAATCTCTATAAACAAACAGATAATGTGATGAAGGAAAAACAAGGGGGAGGGAATGCAGGCAAATCCACGGAGTCGACGGAAAGGAAAAGCAACTGTGATCCATCAAAGGTTTCAGGCACAAGTTGCATCTGCTCGATATTAATATTTTCACGATCCTACTCTTTATGTCGGATTTCACCGAGAACACGCTGCAGTGTTCTCGTAATTGGATATCTACAGCTGGGGCTATTTATAACCATCTTATAAAAAGTGGGGGCCACCCCGAAAAAGCCCTCTTGGGTAAATCTATTGGCACTGGCAACACTTGAGTCAGACAATGGATAACAAGGGTGAGAAAGCTAATTCCCCTAGTCCCCCCCTGCCCCCCACCCCCCCCCCCCCAAAAA
>JAAGVU020000038.1:16402986-16416336 GCA_011763525.2 Mormyrus iriodes
GTTGGGGGGCGGGGGGTGGGGGGGGTGGCACCCCTTCCTCACATTTGGGATATGAACCTCCTTTTGCAAAAAAAAAAACGTTTTGTTTCCTGTTTCTGTAGGTATTTTGAACCCCCTGTGGATCACTTGTGGTGCCTGTGGATCATATGTGGTTTGCCAGAACATTATGTATGTATGCGTTAGGGCTGCACAACATTGGAAAAATTTGCAATGTGATTTTCTTTGCAATAAATCTTGAAATATTTATAAAGCAAAAAAGGAGTTCAAAATAAATTTCTCACTAACCCATCTATGAGTCATTTAAACAGCAAGGATGAAAATGATTATGATTGGCTCAGTCGGCCAAAGCAGAGCTCATGCAAAAGCAGCGGCGGTAAACCTTAAACTGATTTTTTAACATAGTCTTGAAAAGGAACAATCATTCAAATTGTAAAACTTCCTAAGTTTTGTTTCCTATGACAGAGTAAAAATCTTTTAGGGAAACTTAACCCCCCGCCCCATAGGCAAATCATATCACTGAGACTTCAAAATACCGGAACTGTATTGCAAAATGACATTGTATTTGAAAAATACTGTATACTGCGGTACAATGTCCAGACAGTATGAAGGCATGAATCTCAACCCAGCTTAGTATCACACTCCTTGCAATGTCAGAATTGCATGCACGTAACATGCAATGTCTATATTAATATCACATATTACCCAGCCCTAATTATGATTGGTGGTTTGTTGCGCTTGTGGAGCCTGCATGTCACTCACTAGCAACAAACTTCTTGTATCTGAAAACCCTTAAATCGGAGCAAATGAAGTTATACCAGACTGACTTCTCTTGACGACTAGTCATGGAAAATGATAACCATGTGAGTTTTACTTTTGTATTGAGCAACAAAATTGCTGTAGCATGGCATGTTTGATTTAATTTGCCTTGCTCTACGATATGATTATTGCATGCGCTGTGGAAAGGCAGGGGCTGTTCTCGATTTGCACTATAGTTGTTTCTATAAAGTATGAATTATAATGAAACGACGTATATCGGACATTGACTTCCCATTGGATGTATGTGAGAGGTACATTGTGATGTCACAGACCTATTTTGTATATTTTCTAGAATGTACTATTTATCATCTATTATCTTTTTTATTTGTATTATCTATTGTCTTTTTAGTTTATATATATAAACTTAAATTATGATTTGCATTACTGTATAATATACATTAATTTCTATGCAGTTCTGGAAAATGTATTAGTTGAATTAAATACCAGCCTCGCACACTCAGTGTAGAAATATGGCCGGGGGTATGTTTACCTAGTTCAGAGGTTTATGCAATAGAAGTGCTAGCTTATAGTCATTTATAAGGCTAAACCTTACCCAGCCAGGAATAGTCCTGTTTCCTTAGTACAGCATGATCTGTGCTTTCCAGCCTGTGATGGCCAAAATCGGAATTTCCCAGCCAATAGTTATTCATTCAAAAATTTAGCAAAAACAAACATATTAGATGTATATTGAGAAATTACTTATATTGTCAAAATGTTCTGTAGTTCTTTTCCCCTGTTATTTACTATGCATATTGTCTTTTTGTGCCTGCGTACATGTGTGCAGGGTGTCTAAGATTTAGGACACTGAGGAGAACCATGTTACGATCGTATGAGACAACTAACAGGGTCTTTCAATTCGACAATAGCTGTGTGATTAAACATTTATGACAGAAATGTTTACGTGTTTTTGTGACAACCTCCGTTTGCATGTAAGTCAAAAGAGGTGGGTATTTTTCTTGTCTTTTCCTTTTCAACTTATTCCTCTTTTCTCCCCTTTTTTCATCTCTATGTCACGCTGAGCTCACGGGACTCTCCTCCGCTGGCAGAAAGACTGAAGGTGGAGATGGATAGCCGTGTGAAATACTGGAGATCAGTGCTGGAAATCGGGCCCAGGTAGATTTATTGTGAAATCGTCATAGGCCTTAGCTTAGTCGTCCTCAGCCAGTGGGGATGCTGCAGAGCTGCCAATCAGAGCCCTCCAGGGGGCGCTGGGAGCAAGGGCACCACGCTTGGGGGCATCTGAGCATGCAGAAATATCATTCGGAAGACAGGGTGTGTCAGGGAGGGCACACTGAGAGAGACGAATATAGCAGCGAGCAACAACTGCCCTGTGCACAGCCCTCTCGAGCTCCCAGACAATACAGACAGGTAAATCTGGCATCGTCGTTGCATCCTGGGCTGGCTCTAACACCAGACAAAGTGATCCGTGCATGAGCAGGGCCTTGTAATCAAATGCCTATCCTTGATTTCAGCAATATTTGTAGTTTTTAATGGTGACTGTGATTAAAGTCAGAGTTGGCTCTAGCTATAGGCAGGTTCTTAGGGCCCCAAATTACCTGCAGTGTGGAGGAAGTGAAATGGTGATAAATTTTCTTGGTAGGAGCGGCTTCCCAAGAAAAAATTTTGCCTACGGCCCCTGAAAAGGTAGATCCAGCCTTCATTAACCTTCTCCCATACAGAACACCATCTTTTCCCCCGTGCTTATGTCTGCATAAATCTTTCAGTCACATATCCCTACAGCCCCCATATACCTATTATCCATCGTGCATCTACAGTGAGATCTATCCGATAGAGGAGTATATTATAAATTTACAGCTAGCCTTGACGAGGTTTGTGAAGGCTAGCCGTAAATTGCAAGAAATGAGAAAGTAACATCAAGCGTCGAGTTGAATGTTATGGGGCCCACTTACAGTGGGGAGGCAGACACAAAAAAGGGAAAGAATGAGCTCTAACTCGAGCATCGACACCAGAGGCCTGGGAAAAAACGAGACTTCTAATCTTCATTATGCACGCCACACTGTGTAATTACACTCATAGCGGGACAGCGTTTGGTGCGCACGGGGGGACCCTTCAGTGCTCGACGTTCTGGTGTTAGGGTACTGCCTCCTTGGCGCCGCCTGAGCGCGACCGCCCTCCTGGCGATTCGAGATAGCTGCTGCGACACACCGCGACTGCGGGGGGAGACGATTAGCATTTCATTTCCACGCGGCAGACCGGAATTTAAATGCCTGTCCCCACCTGGAACTGCGGGTATCCAGAGCGACTGTGGGGACAATAGAGGCCTGCCCTATCCTAGTCTGTTTATCTCACGATTTGCCAGTCTGCTCCTGCGGTTTTAGAAGTGGGGGCTTTGCAAGTGCAGAAACGGCTACGCAATGTGTGGGTTCTGCAGCCATGATAATGGTCATGTAATATCGGGGGTGTGACTCAGACACCATTCAAACACTGGTGCCCACCCGACATAGCTGAATGGCCACCACAGAATGGCATCCTGATAATTCCATTGTGTTATATTCCATATGATGGGCAGATGGAGCAGAAACAACCTGAATCTGGAGTGACTCTGGTTTCATACCAGGGTGTTCACTTTGGAAGCATGGGAAAAGATATGGGGGAAATAAATTTTAAAAAGGGGGAGTGGCTTAACGAGTTTGTACACCTGATTGGAAGGTTGGTTGTTCGAATCCCAGGGCTGGCAGACTGATCCTGCCATTGAGCCCCTGAGAAAAGGCCCAATTCCAGTCCAGAAGGCTCTGCATGCTGTCTGTCCACTGTGATCCACCAAGCTTGCTCTCACCTGTCTGAGAGTCTCATTTCCCTACAGAGATCAATCAGCTGTAATTCTGTACAGTACAGTTTACCAGCACATCCCAGTTTAAACTTTGGCGGCACAGCCAATGCTACTATAACTGTCACATGCAGACATGTAGACACATATTAAAAACACAGGGTTAACAGCCTCCCCCGAAAAAGAGATTTTTTCACTGTGACCCCCAAGCTCATTGTGTTTGTGAAAAAGGAATTTCCAAATGGATCGAAAAAGTATCACTATTCTGTTCCCAAAATAAGTAAACAAATAAAACCAAGGGATGCTTCCCATTTGTATTAAAACGCTGTTTACTTGGCTCTTCTTCATCACGAAACCATGCAGACTGACTTCACGCACTGTGCAGACAGGGGCCCCGGAGACTCAACGGACAGATGTGCCTAGGCAGGAGCAACACAGCAAAAAACAAACCTCCTACACCATGTCTCTCTCTTTATTCCTTTCCACTGCTGCCCCCCCTTCCTAAATGTCCACCTCCGTCAGGCACTCTACCGGATGGATTCTGGGCCGAGGCAGAACCCTCTCCAGCCTCAGTGGAGCATTCTTCAGAAATCTGTCATGCTGAGCCCACATGTGCGCGGCTGAGTCACCGCGACCGGACCGTGTCAGTACCAAAAACCAGTCAGTCAGGTCTATACTTATAACGGAAGGGACAGAAATGAAGATGAGCCGGTGGGAGTCATGAAACATAAAACATAAAAAACATACATCCAAATTTCCTCATTCTACACCTTGCCTAACGGGCACCTACTCTGAAATGTGATCTTTAAGATCATTCACTCATTCATTCATTCATTCATTCATCTTCTACACCGCTTCTCCTGTACAGGGTTGTGCAAGGCAGGGCAAAAACCCAGTATGGGGCACCAGCCAATCACAGAAGATTATTCTAAACAAATATAAAGTTCCAGGAGAAATGATTTAATACACAGAAAAAGCTAAAAGTTTGCTTGGTGGCGCTCTGCTGAAACAAAAAGACTGGAAGAAGTATTAAAGATGGAGTAGGGGATCAAGAAGGAGGCTCCTGGGATGAGGCTGGGGAATCGCTGCGGCTCGACTCGCCTTATCGCGTGTATGAAACAAAGCCTTGCGTCAGCACCATGACAAAAAAATATTCTTCCCAGGGCTTCAAATCTCCTGGATGCCGTTGGTAAAATCTCACTCAGAGCTTCCATTTTCATGAAGTAACATGAAGCAACATTTTGTCAATGATTTTTTAATTTCATTGTCCTGTAGCATCCCATCTAAGACAAAGTATATGTAATTCGTCATATATGCACTATATGGACAAAAGTATTGGAACACCTGTTAGTAATTACAGGAGTTGGCCACATAAGTCACACCCATCGCTAATTAAGCACATAGCCATGCAATCTCGAGCATCAAACAATGGCAGCAGGATGGGTAGTCAAGAGGTTAGTCAACCTAGCACCGTCATTGGACACCATTGGACACCTTTCCAAAAAGTCAGTTCTCCACATTTCTGTCCTGTTAGAGCTGCCCTGGTGAACCGCAAGTGAAGTGGAAACATCTGGGAGCAAGTTCAGCTGTGAAGTCGTAGCCACACAAGCTCACAGAAAGGGCCCTGATTACCCAACATCAACACCCAACTTGAATGGAGGCAAATCCCACCAGGAATGGTCCAACATCTAACGGAAAGTATAGGCTATTATAACAAATAAGGGTTAGCCAACTTCATATTAATACCCTTTGATTCAGAGTGAGTGTGTGTGGTCATGTATATATTACATTATGGGGACAAAATGTCCCCACAATGTGATAAAAACCTGTTATTTTGATGTTATGGGGACCATTTTTTTTGGTCCCCCAAGGCAAACCTCAGTTTTGTAAAAATATATGACTTTTTCCCATAGAAATTAATGGACGGTCCTCACAAAGGTATGAATACAAACATCTGTGTGTCTCAATGGGCTAAGCCTAGGTGTCTATTATCAGAAGGTTGCCGGTTTGAGCCCAGCCTTAGCATGTCTGTGGGTCCTTAAGCAAGGTCCTTAACCCCTAGCTCTCTGGATGCTGCTATGGGGGGCTGCCCTTCAAAGCCAGCTCTCCCCTACAGAGAACAAGTTGGGGCAGGTGTAAAAAGAATTTCGCCATGTGGAGATCAATTATTTTATATATATATAAAAAACTTCTTAATGTTTCAGAAACCCTTAGGGATCAAATGTACATTAGTCCCCTTTGAACAAGCGCTTGCAGCAGTACAGGCTTGCATACTTTGCTGTTGAAGAAGGGAAGTGTCATCGCTGGCCTTTTTACATTCCCAGCATTCAAAGGGAAGGACCTTGGATCTGAGCCCTATCCTGTTAGTCAAGTGCCTGCGGGACCACCGAAGCCTGCTCTCCACTAAGAAGGTGTTCCGTAACAAGCACATTTAAATTTGAATGATCATAGAGAAGTCCTCTGAGGCAGCTTCTGCTGGTGTTTTTGAGTTTGGTCAACAAACTCGTTACCTTTACTAGGCCTAGTTGGCCTGAAGATGGGAACTGTGCTTAAGATTTAGTACTAATACCATTACTAGGGGTACCATAATTGGTGGTGCTGGTCGGTGAATATCCCACTAATCCTACTGGAATAGGCAGAGACTAATGTTAACGCCATGAAATATATTAGTGTGAGCAGGGTCAGTCGGGGCTGCGTAACACTTCAAAGAGCTGAGAGCTTATACCATTGATCTCACCAAACTCTTACATAATCAGGCTGTATCAATCTGGAAAAAAAACATCAATTCCTCAAGTTAAATTTGCAAGCAAATAATAAATTATTAGTATTTGCAAGCAAATAATACATTGCAAGCTGGGGTTAGGACTGAATGGCCCTCATCTTCATGGCCGGCTTTAGTCCCTCGCACCGGGACCACGCCTCTATGTGCCTTTGCCCTGACTCAGCCGATAGAGATGCTACATAGAGCCGGTTTCTTCCTATTAGCATCCTCTATGGAGCTCTGCCACCCTGTTCACGCCATCAATGCTGGGAAAAAGAAAAAAAAATCACTCACGCTACATAATGATTCCCTGCATGTACACAAATCACTGGCCCTTCTTGACATGTGGACCTTTTCTAACCTTTATTTTTACAGTCACCAGGGCTTCCTTCATGGATTACCAGGTGACAAGCTCTTGCCCACTTATGGATTCTTCCTATTGTAGTGTTTTTTTTTGTGTGTAAATATATTACGTCAGTGTCTAGCCTGCGTTTCAGGCAACAGTGTGGAACGACATGTGGGTTGCCATGGCGAGGAACGGACGTCCACTTCCTCTGAGCATCCTTTCCCAAAGTGAAAAGCGTGGTAAATCGTTATTAAAACCACAATTTCCAAAGAGATTTGTCGTCGGTAGCAGGGGTTCAAATCCGATGGAAAACGGCATTATGATACATGTGTTATTCACATCAAAAGCATGACTCTGAGGATTTGGGACTGCATTTTTCATGGGAAATGTTCAGTTTGTGCTACGTAGTACATAAATATACATGGAGGCCCCGCATCTGTCGCTACGCTGGTTGCTGAGATGGAGAGCTTAATGCAGGCAGAAAGACTGCTTTTTATTCACAGGGCTCCGAACTTAAACCTGCAACTGAAATTGCAAACTTCCTCCTAGCAGCTGTCAATCTCAGTCATGCTAAGGTAGAGGATACATCCACAGCGCCACAGAAAAACGCCAGTGTTTACCATACATAGTTTTTTTCTATTTGCACTGCAGATGTGTGAACAACTGGACATGGCAAACGTAGCCTTAGGTATTTTCTCACTGTCTGCAAAAAAGTATCGCAATGAGGAGTGACAAACAGGCGAGCATCTCACTGTAGACAGCCCCGTCATTAGACTGGAATATGGCTCCCAAAAGCACGCCTACAGAGGGTGAAACGCCACCCTAGTCATAAATCGGTTCCAAAGGACGTATCAATCCTGTCCGGACAGAGGAGGAACCGAAGACGTTGGCGTGGTAACAGCCACATTTCGGCAGAGTCATTATGGGAAATGAGAGTGAGAGATGCAGCTTTAGGTTGTGAGTGTGAGATATGTATATCACTGCTGTTAAGGACCCCACATTGCCCAGTTTCTGGCGGTATGAGATGGTCAGACACAGGCATGAATGGAGGTGGCCATTAACACATGATCACCATCCCACACCCCAATGCGAAATCACATTTGATGAGCAAATTTCCAAAAATTACTGAACTTTATGTTGTCATTTGAGATCAGAGCGACAGTGACCTAAAGGCATACTTCCTCATCACATGTTACAGTATTGGGCACCAAAAGTCACTCAGTCTTCATGTAATCCAAAGAACTAACGTTAAATTTCCAAAACCCATTAAGTGCACAGACATTTTCTTGAAAATGTATCCAAGAAATTAGTTAGCTTTGGAAATTTGCTCTTCATTTGGCCTTTCACACAATGACTAATTCACCTCAATTTTGATCCCATAATTTTAATAAACCCCAAACTCAATATTGACAGTTTTCACTACATTGATTAAACATCTGTTTTGTCTTTGGTTAATTTTTATTCCTAGAGTCATCTGGTCAGCTCTGCTAGCACTAGCATAGAAGTGATTTTTCCCCTTCCTGGATCTTGACCCTAGAGAAATGGTTAAAACACATGATTAAAGTGCTGAACCTTGTCATTTGTTATTGACTCATTGCAGACCGAGGGAATGCTTGACACAGCTGACTTTGAACGAAAGCTCTTTCACACTGGCCAGAATTGCCCTATTCCCGTTACTTAGAAACCTAATCATAGTTATTTACCTGTGACAAAGGGAAGTGTAGTACGAGCTCTAGCTTTCTTTCAGATAAATGGAAATGATTGCTATCATGACTATGCCCAAATGTACTCCAGGTGTAAGTGTATGTATATCATTTCTGAAATGCATTAACAGCTGAGTGTTACCTTTTAAAGACATAGTCTAACTTATTCTACAAAATTGCCATCTGGAATCGTCCTCTCAGAAAGGCTAGTATAAGAGAACACAGCCCTAATTACGAGTCTTACCGCCGTTTCTGGCTGGAAAAATGAGGTCTAAGCACCATTATTTGGTTTCTTTTTTGAGGCTACTCAGCTACTTTCCAGGTTGTCCTCCTCCAAGGTGGTGTTTGTGAGGAAACTTGTGTTTTCACCCCAGCCTTAGGGTGTGACAGTTCCTGGGTGTCCTTTCAGAAGCTCAAGTGCTCTTTGACCAAAGCAGTGCTCTCTATTCACGGCTACCACTAAGGGCTGACCGTTTAGGACTGACGCAGGGGATTGCTACCAACCGCGGTATAGCGGTAACTCGTTACATAAGTCAGTAGTGTGGTGGATGGGGTGTACCCTCAATCGTGGTCATGCCAATGTGTAAGTGCTCATTGTGCTGCAATGCACAGGGATGCCTGCCCAAGCAGAGCAGCAACACAAGTGGGAGTGGGAATGGTAATGGTAGTTTGCCATTTTTTGCTTTAATTACACAGATGACACTCGTAAAAAGAGACAAAGGATAAATGGGGACCAGTTTCCCCATTACAGCATGATAACCAGTAGCCCCAGTTGACTTGGCTTATTTCCATTAGGTATTCTGACTGTTTAAATCACTGGAAAACATGATTAAATTAAATACAATTAATACATAAGATGGACGATTCTTTAGGATGTGAGTTTGACTAGTTAATCAATACCTCTACAGCATCATATGCAAATACATAAACAACAACTGCATTTATACTTGCCAGTATTAACGCAGTGTTTTGTTCCCAATGATTATAATGATCAATCTGTCCACTGTGATTAACAAGAACTGTCTAGCATTTGAAAATGTGTTTTTTAATTAAGACTATTCTTATTTTAATTAAAGGATACTATTGGTGTTTTCAAGTAGCAGGTATATAATTAGATTTAGGGTGTCAAGGACAACTTTGCCAAGGACCTTATTATCATTTTTTTTTTTTTCCATTCGTTGTCTAAGAATCATGATGTTAAACCCTGAATCAATGACAGGTCAGACTCAGACAGTTGCCTTTTTTGGGGTGTAATCAAGAGCTCAAAGAATTGTAATGAGATTATTTTGTTGACTGCCCACGTCTTTTAAGTCAACAATCCCTTAATCGAAATTACCAAGAACAAACAAATGCATTTAAACGAAAACAGAGGGACGATTGCCAGTGACCATATCTGACAGCTTAGGGTCTTATCATGAGCTTGACTTGAGGAAAGCGAGAGTTGATTAAAATCAAACAAAACCCTGCAGTCTGTTTTCCAGCCCCCTGCTAGGACTAATTCCCATCTGATAAAGTTTCCACATTGCGAAATTAGATATGACTGGCACCGCAGGAACATTTACAGTCACCGTAACCATAAATCCAGTCGTGATGCCCTGGGTTTGCCCAATATAATTTGCTTGGAAACATTTACAGTCAAGTTGTCACAAACGGACGACATAACCGCAGCTCCGACAGGAATGGTAAATCTAAAGCGACACAATAACCATACACATATCCTTTTCCTCCCTGCAAAATCTCACATTTCATTGTTTTGAGGTCCAGCTGATCCCTCTTTCTGAATGCAGAGATTCAAGACAAATCTTCATTTTTCTCCCACCTTCCTTTCCTGACAGATATTTCAGCAAAAATGTCATGGCTATGTGTCACAGGAATGCGGGTGACCCAAGGATCACTTCCTGTTATCTGCATAACACTCTACAGCACCCATCTCCCCCTGGCACTGTCCACTGGAGAGATGGTAATTGCCCAAGCAAAATGGTGTTATTGCGACTAATTAGAACAGACTGTATTTTTAGAAGGCTGATATTCAACAAGGAAGTCAACTGCTCTGGACAGATAATTCAATTATTTTATGTTAGTACATGTATCACCCACTTAACCTATTTGTTATGAAAAGTCAGAAGGTAACAAAAAAGGGAAGCAAGCAGAATGATTTAAAAATCAAATACTTATAAATAGATTACTTGCACGGACTCATTAGACAATGCAAAAAAGGCCGCCTCATTAACAACAATTGTCTAAATATTGAGATTTGTTAGGAAGCATTAATTAGATTTTACTGACAGCTAAGTAAAAATACTGAATTAAATGATAAAGAAGCATCTCAGGAGGAGATTATCTGCGCAACCGTCGTATCTTAGGAGACAACAGGAGTCATTGGTTTGATAGAGTTGGCCCAGTTCGGTCCAGCGCCTCACCTTTGATCTCCTTTTCATTGCGGAACCATCGGATGTCAGCTGCCGGCTTGCTCCCGGAGGTGATGCAGGTCAGCGTGACGTGGTCGCCCTCCTTGACGGGCTTCGTGAGTCCGTCGATCTCGGGCATCTCTGGGACACCTGCGCAACAAAAGTGGGAGGGATGCACGCAGCGACAGATCTCATCGATGATCGTTTTACTACATACTTAACGCTAATCTGTCAACACTGAACACTGAATTAACACAATTCATTTACATGTGTTAATGGAAAGTAAATATAGACGTAAAATACGCAACTTGAAGGAGATGAAATTGTATTTAGCTAGTTTAGTTAATCAACGAAATAATATATTGGAATATATATTAAGGATGGGTTTTGAATGTATTTATTTAATCAGCGTAATTAGGTGTATTGATTAGACATACAATTATAGCACATGCCTCATTTACATAAACATGCACTCGCACGTCAATCCGGTTTTATTATGTTTGGAAATCTGCCTCGAGCATCTGGCCACCGTGTCGACGTGTCTCTGTACTCCAGCAAACCCCTGTGAAAGGCTGACTTGACTCTCCCCGGCAGCAGTGCGGCTGCAGAACAAAAAGCACAGAGGCTGTCTGTGAAACCTGGCTGACGTCCCTGCCTGACGGGAGCCCACTGTGAAGCGAGCAAAGGGGGGAGTCAAAGGGAGACAGCTCCCATTGGCAGTCAGTCTGTGCCATAGCTCCCTCCGTCCCACTCTTCAGAAGTTACTTCCTGCCTGCATTCGCTCCATCTTGTTCTCTAGCAGTTACTTCCTGTTGGATATTTGCAGTATCTTTCCGGGATTTTTTGTTTCCTTTCTTTCATTCTCTGTTTCCGACGCTTCTTTTCCTACTGCAGCTCTCAGAATCGTCCTTTTCGGCAGTTACTTCCTGTTTGGAATTTTCAATTTCCCTAACGCGCAGTTACTTCCTGTCTGACGTTTTTTATGTTTCTTTTTCCTACAGTTACATCCTGTCTTGTGGGGATAGATGTCCTCCCAGCAATGCTTGAGGTAGTTCAGGACTAAAAATGTCATTCGTTTTGAGAAAAAAACAGGAGCCGGAGAAATGACATCGCTTACATTTAGATTTATTTGTTTAGCAGAGTCTTTTGCTCAAAGCGACGTAAAAGTGAGTCAACACCTTCATCTACTTCACATAAGCCATCCGGTACAACTGTATGAAGCCACAGTAAACCTATCCAGGGGGTCGTCAAGATCTCTTGTCATACCCTTTATTGAGAATTGAATTATTTTTACTTGAAGATTCATTGCGTGAATAAGTAATCGGTTTTAGTTTGCTTGTGGCAGTGAATGAGTTCTGAAGAAAACAGCTTATATGGATGTTTACACCTCCCACAACAATAACGAAAACAAGAAGGAGAACGCAAGAAGTTTTAGAGCCACACTTGAGGAAATCACATTACACGTCTGCTCCATTTTTCCGAGTCGGCGGGGGACTTGTCTAAGTGTTTTACCGAAAAAAGGAAACACTTTTAAAAGCGTACAGACAACAGAAAAACTATTATTATTGTCAAATAAACAGGTTGTGGAAAAAGCTGGCCCCTAGCAGGTGTCTGTACGGCTGACTTTTTAAACCTTTCAAACAGATGCCCCACTCAGCTTGCTTTGATACCCGCCACTAAGGTTAATAAACACAGAGGAACCCCCCGTGTGACCGGAGCTTAGGGTATAAAAATATTTCCATTGTTTTAAAAGTTAATAAATGTTCTCTCAGATAAAATGCGATGACACCTCCTGACAATGAAAAGATGCACTGCGGTTGAAGTAAAAGTGTCTGTTTCCTTGGAATTAAACAATCAGAAGACTTCGATTTTCAGGTCTCTTTGTACTTTATTTGTTATTGTTTTGAACATAGTGGAGCATTTAAAAAATATTTTTATTGAACCAAATTGGTTCTGACTGATGTCAATGTGGTACACTATATTGCTGCCTTGTAGAGGTGTTATTTAGGAACCCAAGGTTTGAAAACACAGACTGAATAAATTAATGACTTAATTTTAAATGCCAAATGGGGGGATAGACAATGACCTGTGGTTAACCTTGGAACTAAGGGCTACAGCACACCAATGTACAGTCCTCCAACCACTAGGTGGAGAACTATGAAGGAGAGATGGAAGCAGGAAGAAGATGAAGCTTATGCTGCATTCCATTTACCTCTGAGGTCAGAAGTCGGAGCTGGGAATGACGTCACACACGAGTTAACAGCATTCCAGTACAGCAAGCTGGAAAGCCATTTAGCAATACCAGGGACCTGTTTCAAAAAGCAGGATTTCTTGCTTAGCTGGATAACTTGTCGGATTTAAGGTACCCCAGTTTAAATGGCCTTTAGCTTTGTTCACTTGCATTTAGCCCAGACTACCTTGAAAAGTTATCCGGCTAAGCGAGAAATCCTGCTGAATCAGGCCCCAGTTCTAGCTGGTTAATTGTTAGCCATTGTTAGCAGTACCAGCTGATAACAGCACATCACGCG
>JAAGVU020000038.1:16426606-16444200 GCA_011763525.2 Mormyrus iriodes
AAAGGCAGAGTGAACAGGACGTGGACTAAATAGAAAGGCAGAGTGAACAGGAAGTGTACTAAATAGAAAGGCAGAGTTAACAGGAAGTGGACTAAATAAAAAGGCAGAGTGAACAGGAAGTGGACTGACAAGAAAAGCAGCGTGAACAGGATGCTGACAGAACAGAAAATCAGAGAAAACAAGTAAAGGGTGAAACTGAGAGGAAAAGCAAACATGAAGAAAATAGCATGACTATAACTCCATGTGAGTTTCTGCCCCTCAGTCTGCAGGGGCCACCAACAGAAGAGTGGGCTTGCAGTCATAATATCACAGCATGAACCTCAGTAGTAAGCAGCCAGGATTAAAAGGTTGAGCCCACACAGCGTCTGTAAATACCCAGCTGTAAAAAAAACTTTTGGGGGGTAAATCGGGAAACTATACAAGCTGACCTGAATAGAAAAAGAAGAACAGGGAAACGTGAGAATACTTTGCTTTCCAGATCTAAGCCTGACAATCTGTGAAAGACTTGTCTCCTGTGTATAGAGAGTCATCTTCGTCTGAACTTCTGAGAATTGCGGAAGGTGCCAATCTCGTTAGCCTAAAGCGATTAATTAATGAGGCATCGCCTGAAATTTCCTCAGAAGGTCATTAGTGCTTGAGAGGAGCAAGTATGACTCAAAAAAATAAAGCCTGTAGGCATTTAAAGTAGCTAAAAGCCTGCCTTTGCTCAGCGATGGGACCCAACAGAACCATTTCCCCTCACTGATATCTCATCCATCAAACACAGTCCACTCGCACATCTCCACTTTAAGTACAAACGGAAGCTGCAATTGTTTTTTCCTTTCTTCTTGCTTTATTCCCCAGGAGCAAAAAGATGCTGAAACATAGGCAGTAAACCGTCTAGGAAGTGTCACAAAAGCACTGCTGCACTTTTGTTGACAGCAAAACTGAAATGCGACAGCAATAAAATTCCAGAAACGAGCAAAAAATAATTTCCATGGCCATGGGGGTATTTGCTGAATAACTTTGTGTCCTCCGGGCTTCCATGGAAGCCGGATGAGATTAAATTAAGCTCCACTCGACAAATGAAAATGCAGTTGCGAGCTGCCCCCCCCCCTTGAAACAGAGCTCACACACGTTTTCTGACAAAGCGATGGTCACTCGGCAACGTGTGCAGATTGTCAAGCCCCCCTCATCTTCATCTCATTACTAAATGATGCCCATTCAAAAAATACCATCATCTATTCATCATTGTAGGAACAACTATCTAATTATCATTGATAATTAACCTACCAGCTATAACACGTGACAAATACATGCAGCATTCAGAGCAGTCAATGGAAACTTCAATTATCTCAAGAGGTACCAAAATCACACCCAAAAATGATGCAGAGGTGTGCATAAACCCATCTGGCGTCGATCCTGTAAAGCATCAGATGTTTCAAAGTCAACACCATAAGGGCCCTCGCTTGTTATCGTATTTGGGGCTTAAAATTTCTCTGCAAGTTCTGACTGTCCTGTTCGATGAGTAAAAGAAATGACTGTTTTATGGGAACACATAGACTCGGCAATGACACTCCTAAAAATAGCGTGATCATAACGCAGACATCCATTGTCAACCGACTGGCTGGAAGATCATGTGAGGACATCTTGAGGTGCCCAAATGAGAACTGCCTGGCCATAAATTCATGGCCCCGAGTTGACAACAAACCTTGGCTTGTGCTTTACAGTCACATAAACAGCATTTTGGACTATTTGTCCAGTTGAGACAATAGTTTCACTGTCACGGTAAACACAATATCAATACCAATAATGCCGCTGACAGCGACCATCGTAACAGTCCGTCAAACACATTTCTGGAGGACAGCAATCTACCTGTGTTCAGAGCTTCCTACAGAGTCTTCCTACACAGAGGAACAGAATCACAAAAGTCTGCCTGGCTGAGATTAAAATGGACAAAAAAAGGCCAGTCAGTGCTGGAGGACAACGTGCCGGGGTGTGCCTAAAAATGACCTACGGCAGAAAGAGTTGAACGAACTTGGTCTGAGATAAAGCTTCTCTCTGCAGACCTGACAAAGGGCTGATGCTTAAGGAGGCCCTGAGAGGACCACTGGCATGGCACCTATGTAAATCCATAGAGGTCCCTGAGCCTTATTCAATCCCCCCAGAGAAGGCGCTCCCTACTCCTAAGGTCATTCCACAATGCTCTGCAATGCATTGGCACAGACTGGGGGGCCTTGGAAGGTTTAAAAAAAGATACTGCTGCTGAGCGACAGCCGCATGCCGTCTTGGGGCCTCGTTGATTTTTCCCCTTTGTCGCGGCCTGTCAAAAAGGCAAACGCCGGCACTCACATGCACGAAAAAGAGCAACCAGCAAAGGCCCAGGATGGAGGCTTAAAAAGCTACTGTGACAGCATAGCTTCAGGCATGTTGGTCACCCGGTAGCTTGGGATTCACTGCCAAGGATGGAATGTCAACACTGGCATTTTTTTAAAAGTTCTTCCTGCCACAAAAATTCAGCAAAATTATTCCAAACATCCACAGAAATCAAAGTCAGGTCAGTGTGATTTATTCAGCGTTTTGTCATTTACTCATTCAGGCATATCATCCAGCTGCTATTTTCATTGTTTGCAGAGCTTAAAACAGTATTCTTAGGGATACAGTGGAAGACCAGGATTTCCAGTTTCCTCCATGAATGCTGGACCATTGGGTAGGTCATGGAGAGGTAAGAGTTCCTGCAGCACCCATTAAAGTGTGGCAAACAGAGGAATGGATTCCTGTAACTTGCGCAAACATGACAAACTCAACAATGGTTGCCATGGTGTCTAAACGGACTGTGAGTCAGTCACAGAATTGCAATGTTTAGCTCTGGCTAAGTCCCGGCCTCCACGTTAAAGCCATGAGCTGGATGCTAGCTGTACCCTTTCTTAAATAGGAAACTTAAGGACATACCAATGGAGAGAATATGCTATTTATTTTGTGGGTACATTTTCAGGAAGACAGCAGGCCAATATTCAAACTTCTGGGGAGGAGTAACAGTTGAAATGAAATATGGAGTGATGGATGCTCATCGTTGTAAGAGACAGCAACTGCCATCACAGGGTACTATTAGTGATATTGCTGTTAATTTGGCACTTTGGGTATCAGCTGACACACTAACATGCAAGTGCTGAAGGCTGAGACGTAAAGGAAGGAGGCTAAATCTCACATAGTGGCGGGGAGCTTCTAATGTCAGCATCTGCTGGTGAGGTGAGGTGAGTCTACATCTTTCTTTTGGAGGAACTCTTAGGGGATCAGTTTTTAAATCTGGGATTTTGAATCTGACGAAGACCGACAAGGGCAACAGCAATGTCACCCCTCTCCCACAGCTCCATCCTTGCTCTTGAAATCTAGCCTTTCTCACTAGACTATTTCCCTAATTGCTAGTGTACCTTTGTGACTAATGGTTCCAGGTTAGAAAAAATAAAGCCCTGACAAACTGGCATACCACTGGTCATACTTTTGGAAGGCCTGCTAGAGAATGTATTATTCCTGTTCACCGATCCTGCCTTGAGTCTGGCCGTTTGACCCAAAGATAACAAGCAGGTAAGAAATAAGAGAGAACCTGAGCTCTAAGTTCTGAGGGTTTTAGGACTGACAAAAGGTTTTGTTTTGCTTCTTTGTCCTTCAGAGAGCCACAGTGGGGACTAACCGCTGGCCATAAAACGAACTCTTAAATTCAGTAGATTAGAATTTGCGATGCACTCGAGTCGATCTCTGCTCTCCTCAAACAGTTGGATTCCTGGGGGATTTACAACGTGCTCTTTCCTCCCATGCCCTTTGTTCTCTGAGGGAATCGGTGTGACTGGAAGCACTTTTGACTCTGAGGCACCTCACCACTGTGTGACTCAAAAACAGACCTCGCCCTTTCGACATTTATCTCTGACACTCTTGTCAGTTGTTTTCTTTTAACATATTTTCCCCCGCGATGCCAACGGCTAGCCTCTCTCCCACGTTCCGCAAACCCAGCTACCTCTGGAAGTGCCGGAGCCGTCTCCCCTGAACCTGAGAGCTGCGAGGAGGCCAAGCAGAAAGAGAAACGAGGGGGGGAGGAATGCAGAGCCCCATACTTGATATTCGCAAGCGTGGATAGATTCATACCTCACAGCCCACCGGCTTCAGAAATCAGGACCGGCGCTTCCTTCGCCGATCATCCAAAAATTTAATCTGGAGGCCAGGTGTGCCCCTGGCATTACGTAAATTGGAATGTTAATTTAACGGAAAAAGACTAGTCATAGCACACCAAGGTAGTTTTAGCGTACAGCTAAATAAGTAGTGCGGGTGATACAATCAGCAATCCTCAGCTGCCCTGGGGTTTATGGTTATGTGGCTAAGTGGAATGTGGCTAAAATGTCGGTGGGAAGTACAGGCATGACCATTCCGGGTCCATTTCCATTTGTGGGGTCATGCCCCACACTTAGAGGAGCCATCAGGGCTAGAATGTGCACGTTGGGCTGGAATCCCCCCACAAGGCGCTGGCACTAATTTCCTCTCATCTCTCATCTGATGGAGGAATCAAGCAATCGGGCATCTCATCGGGCAAACAGAGCACTTTAAATGGCCTGTACTTGAGTGTCTGTGAGGAGGGGTGGAGGCGGTCACTGCTTGGAAATCTATTTAAAGTGTAGAAGCACATGGCCTTGCATGTTGGTGCCCTGCTCAAGGCAGCAGGATGACGGAGACCCAGCCAATGGCCTGGCCTGGCCTCGTCCTGGCCTGTAGACATCTCACACTGCTTCCCTTCTGCTCGGACTGACCTCCATGGTAAAAGGTAACTGGAGCACTCACATCAGTGCCTGACCCAGCTTAGTATGTGGCTGGGAACTGGGCCACCGCCCTCATTGGGAGCTTGCAGTTGGCCCGCCTTCGTCAGCGATGCGCCAATGCCCTCAGCTCTCACCCTCCCCAGTCCGATCAAGTAGCCACTCCCACTCTTGACTCAGACTCTGTTTTCGCACACGTCTGCCAGAGTGTCTTACGTGGCTCCCCAGCGTCTCTATAACAACCTGCGAGGTAGGCGATAAGCAAAAGAAAACTCAACAACAATGCCAACCTCCATGAGTTGGGCAATCTTCGGCTAAACAGCTGCTGTGCTGCACTCATCTGCATTGCGGACCTTCAGGTGGCGCTAGTGGGCTGAGACTGCCAGACCAATGACGTACACGGCATGGTCCCCGAGCCCCTTTAAGCTCTCACCACTTCCTCCCAACCTGAGTTGAAGGCCAGTTGCTCTCCACCGATACCAACCAGACTCTCTAGATTCGGGGCTAGACAGGCACCTGGGAGTATACGAGGGCATCGCTGGGACTGTGCAGGGCTGCTTAGCTATGGGAAGCAGCTTAACCTGAGCTCTGGCCCTCGTCCTTATCTGAGGTCATGGTACTTAACCTGAACTACTTCAGTACAAAATACCTGCAGATAAATAAACAGTAAATTGTTATGTCAAGGAACTCACAGAGT
Source organism: Mormyrus iriodes (assembly GCA_011763525.2). Classification (NCBI taxonomy): domain Eukaryota; kingdom Metazoa; phylum Chordata; class Actinopteri; order Osteoglossiformes; family Mormyridae; genus Mormyrus; species Mormyrus iriodes. The sequence goes on from JAAGVU020000038.1 coordinate 16,432,085, forward strand.
GCAAATGTGCTAAGCAAATGCCACGTAATTAATTATGTAACTAAATCTGGCTTGTCCTGTGTTCCCATGGAGACTGCAGGGTAGGTGTGAGGACCTGAGGGCTTTCCTATCCTGAGCTCAAAAGTCTAGGCGCTGAGGAGTCAGGGGTGGGGGCCACAGCAAGCCGGTTCCAAGCACTGCGCCAAGGCCAGACTGCTGACCTTTTTGGCCCAGAAAGCTCCCGGCATTGGAAGGTCGGTGTCGGCGGGGCAGTGAGCCGTAGGCCTGGCTGGCCGCCAATGCATTGGCCTGTATTACGAATGAAAAACATGGACAAAGAAAGAAATGAAAAGATATTCCGGGGAAGAATTAGATCCAGTGCATCTGTGTCCCATGTCATACAAGCTCTGAATGAATGGATGCATCTGACAGAGTGCTGAAAGGAGGAGAGGATAGATAAAGGGAGAAGAGGAGATGAGATGTGAAAGGGGGAAGAGAGGAGAGGAGATAAGAAGGAAGGAGAGGAGAGGAGAAATGAAGGGATGATCAGAGAGGGACAGAGGAGGGAATATGACGGGATGAGAGGAGAGGATGTATGAAGGGAAGAACAGAGAGCTAAAGAGGTATGAAGGGAGGACCAGAGAAGAGATTAGAAATGAAGGGAGAAAGGGAGAAGAGATGAAAGGATGAGAAGAGAGGAGGCATGAAGGGAGAAGAGAAGAGGTGCAGTCTTTATCATTTAATGACATCCACCATCTACTCTGTACCCTGCCCAGCTAAAAGCATGTAATCACTGCAGCTGGCCTGTTGAGGGTTCCAGCCCCCGCTGCAAGCCCCTCCAGCGAGTTTCCCGCGAAGGCGGCGCGGCGCGCGGCTCGAGCCGTTCCCACTGCCCTGCTGGCCTGTAGCTGTGCGACGCCCTGCTCTTCTGAGCGCTTTCATTGCCGCACACTGGCCGTGTGGTGCGGCTTTTACTTCGCTCTTGGCTTTCAGGAATTCAATTATTAGTACTACTTCGCGTCACCGGGCTTCCAGAGACAGGAAAATTACCAGCCGTTAGTCTTAAATCCCACCTCCATCATCCTTGGAACCAGATCAAAAAATCGTGGGGAGCCCAAAAAACAGCAGTGCCACCTAATGCGGCTTGAGGGGGCCACGCCCGCTTCTCTACGAACGAGGCTATGGCTCGCGATTGATTAAAACATTAACAAACACCGGAACTTTAATTGCTATTTCTCCAAGTCGCAGGGGACTCCCGGCAATGCCATTCCGATTGGATTCATTACACTCCCGGAGGAGATGGGGGGTGGGGGTACATTGTAATGAATATTGCCTCAGACAACTGGGCCTTTATGTGTCCCGTCCAATGACTGTAATAATTTGCGAGCTGGCAGCGTATGAAAGAGGTGATACTACCGATGAACGGATCACATATGGCCTACATGCAGCACCCTGTGGCCCTCCTGCCCCACCACCTCCCGCCACATACACACTCACCCCACAACTGTCCTTCTCTCCTCATCGCTGTAACATATGAAATGAGGACAGCAGGCCAGTATTCCGGTGATCCATCACCCTCCTTACGATTTGCTGGGAGCGGGGGAGCAGCTGGTCCACCCCCTATGTCAGTGACACTTCCTGGGCCAGGGTTGGGGTAAGCTCTGCTGTTAACGAGCTAACAAGACAGATCCTCTGGCCGCTCATGAGGAGGCGAAGCGAGGCCGCCGTCCATCCATCTTCATCACCTCCCTCCCCTTGCCCCATCCCCCTCTCTCTGACTGATGGTGTGTACTGTAAATAAGAACGAGTGACCAGACTCACTGAAAACGTGGCGAGTACCCCTCCAGCTCGCCCGCAAGAGCCCCCCTGCTGTGGGAACAGGACGCTATTCCATCTGTGCCCACGACGGGATGCCTGTAACCCCCACCCCACCCCCCTATTCTTGGAAACCAAGTCCTGTGGTCAACCGACAGGCCGAATTTGCTTAGGAATAGTCATAGTATATAGTATAGACATAAGTATAGACATACTTTAAAGGAACCTTCCAGCATCTCTGATGTTAGTGCTAAAATTAATATTCACCTAACTGGAATCTACTAACAGTAGGCGTCATAAAGGGTATTGCCTCTATTTCACGTATATTTTTGTAAAGTTTTAGAATACTTAAGAATAAATAAGTCTTTTAATATGTTTCATATTTCACGGAGCTGCTTGTTGCGTGAAATATTTTTATCTCGTCCCATTTAATGTTGCTAGTTGCTAATGTAATATTAAAATTGCTAGTCTAGCTGCTGTTCTTCAATATCAGATTGTTGGAGGTGTTTCCGTAGGATATGTGTATCTATATAAAGTCTGGATTCCTCCGCTTCTTGTCTCGCTCCAGTCTCTGCTCTGCCTTCGCCATTGCGGCTTCTTTGCAGAGCAGGTTTGACATCCGCTAGGTGATGCACTGATCCCCTCGCCGTCCGTGTCCGCCATGCCCGCTGCCCATTCAGCCGCGGTTCGCAGCAGCTGGACGTGTTTCAAAGCCGCTCATATGCCTTCCTTTATTTCCTCCTATCCCGCCCCCCCCCCCCACACACACACATTCCCTGCTGAAGCGGCTGCCGGGTCAATTTAATTTTTTTGATCTTTTTTTTTAACATTTGGCACGGAGGGATTAACACCCGCTTGAAAACCACAGCAAATTCCATCTAGCCATCTTGGTGGGGGGGGGGGGGGTAGATTCGGCAGCGTTTCAACTGATCCCCGCCTTTGCCATGCCTACCCATCACTGCCCTCGCGGACACAGAACCGTGGCTCTGTAGTGGAACGCCCTCCGATAAATCCCAGCTGTGTGGGGGCCAGACGGGCAGTAGTGCCTGCGTGTCATCTGTCATCGCGTTGGAGTTAAACTGCCCTCAAGGCTCAGCACTCAGCGATGCCTCTCCACTCATGCCGGCTTGCTGACTGCGGCCTGTTGACCGTAGATGGGCTGTGGGTAGGGATTCTGCCCAGATTTACGACTGTAAACAGGACATATATACATCCTTTTGGGAGACTGACTGGGTGTTATGGGGCTTGCCTGACCCCAGGCCTGGAGATCTTCACTGCTGGAAGTGCAGGTGCGGTTCATCTTCATTAAGGCTCTGCCCTATTGCCCCAGCACACTACCCAACATGCAGCTCTTGGTGAGTTGGAACTGGAGTACAGGTTCATGGGCAAGGCCGGACTTATGCACAGGCTAACCTGGGCTGACGGCCAGGGTCCTGAGTTGTAGGGGGACCCAAAAATATTTTTTCTGGTTCTTCTAGCAGCATTTTATACTGTAGGTAGGGCCCCAACAATGACTTTAGCCCAGCCCCCCCTCCCCCAAATCTGGCCCTGGTTATGGGCTAGGTGCTGTGGAGAGGAAGTTCGTTCTGAGGCAGGAAGTGCATCTGCCAGCAGGAAGCGAGTGTCTTGGCAGGAAAGTATGCCGCGATGTTAATTTCACATTTTTAATCCTCTCAGTTCTCGCGGGGGCGCTGTATCTCTCTTCCCCGATATCAGCATAGTTTACACATGGGGCAGGTTCTGGTTTTGGGGTGTGTGCGTGCTGTTCAAAGAGACCTTTATGTTCGGCGTGGCGGCGTGCCCTTCCTGCGTCCCGTCGCTGACGGCGACTGGGAGCTCTTTTCCGCAGAAGTTGCAAACTGTGCTACCCAAGGGGGGCGGACATCAAGGGGTGTTGGGGGCTGATGGTGCAGGCAAATCTGCCGACTGAGTAAGCTAATTAACCCGGCGGGCACGGGGGACACGGGGACATAACGGAACTTCTAGAGAACTCTACAGCTCCTCCAATCCCACCCCCCCCCCAACCCGACACCCCTGAGAATAAATCAGTAGGGGGGACAGGAGGATGGAGGAGCTCCCCATTGGACTGCATTATGCAGAAGATAAGAGACTCCACCGCAGTGAAAGAAAGAGCCGTGAAGTGAATAGACGGGATGGAAGTCCCCCCCGCCCCACCGTCCAACCCCTGAGATGAAAAATGTAATGAAGTGATAAATCAGGTTAGCAGAGCACGTTTCCTTTCTGGAGGGTGGGGGGAGGGGTGTATGACAAGCACACAAAGGAAAACAACAATTAAATTACAGCGGTGGCCGATAATTGAATTACAGGGACTTTTTAACGTCCGGAGCGTTGCCTGCGTCGTGTTTAACGAGGGCCGTGCAAGTTGCCGATAGCGTGCGAGGACGGGAGTCCCCTGAGTGAAGAGGTGACACTCTTCGCAGACAGCATCCATGCCAGTCTCACTGCATCCCTGCCGCGGTGCCTCGCCGTGGCCTGTGAATCTGCTTACGGAGAGTCAGCAGTCAGGGGCACATGGTGTAATTACTGTGAGCAAATAGCTCTGTTCACCAGGGGCAGACGTCTCATATGGAAAGGGTAGGCTGATGGCTAGGGCCCTCAAAACCAGGGACACCTTTCATAAATGATATTTATGGATATAAGAGAATATGACGATTTATTATTTTGATTATAGCAACAACCCTGTTATTAGGATTTTCAACACTAACATTGGCTTACTCTTCCTGTGTCTTTGATAGGGTACGATTCCACCAATGAGAAATTCAGATAAGCAAACGGACTCAAAAACAGGACCTCATCCCCATTTTCCCCTAGAGCCAAAATCTGTTAACTCCACACATGCCGTCCACACAGGGGCGGCCGGAGGGGCATAGATACCAGCACTTTACAGGGGCCCCTAAATATGAAAACCAATATATATTTATACGCTTAGGGAACATTATACCTCCTCTTTCATTCATATTTCTTACTCAATTTTATTCATATTTCTTCAGATGGAAAGACATTTTTCTAGGGGCCCAGAATTTCTTACTATGTCCCCACATCACACTCACTCAAATAAACTGGGACGGCTCCGTGAGACTCATTTACAGCTAGCTGTGTGTCCTGCTTCATTCAATCAGTGTGCGTGTGCAACTTTTAGCATCAGTTAACTGACATCATTCATTAATGGCTCAAATCCCACCAAGTTTTAATTGGCCGGTCAGTCACATGCCCCGCCCCCCCCCCCACTTCCTGTACACATGAGCAGGATGGAACCTAGGCAAAAGAAGCATGACGAGATCTGGATAACACATCCTCTGGTTTCTTCTATCAGATGAAAGGTGACACATGGTCAGCAGGTTTTGAGATGTGTATGGTAATCAGAGATGGTCCCCTCTTAATAAGCCAGCTGAACAGGAACTAAGATGGGAAGTTGGGGAGATGGAGAAACCTTTGAAAATTATAGTGCCCCTCCCCCTACTTCAGACCCCCTAAAACAGATTATTTCCAGTCCATGTCCTGTTTAAACATTACTGGAGGTTTACTAGAGGTCAGACCTCCAAACTAGCTCTGAATGTCTTCTTCTCATTGTAACATATCTCATGTTCAGATCTTCTCTGGAAGGGGGAAGCTAGTGATGTCAGTCAACCCCGAGAAAAATCATTCAAACCAACAACGGGAGCCAAGAACGTAGATTTATCGAGGAATAATTTCCTAATGTAAACTTAATTTCTCTAAGTAATAAACCAGGCCTGATCGATGCGTTGATATGTCAAAGGCAGATGGCCCAGAACCGAAGGTGCCGCCCCGGCTGTCAGAAACACCTCTCCTTTCATTTGCTTCATAGTGTCACGTCTACCTTTCCTGACCCGGTGGGATGGCATCTTGGCAGCGCTTTGACAAGACCAGAGATGTGATACAGCCTGGTTCTGGCCTAGAGTCTCACACCACATTTAGAAGCGAAGGTGTCGCGGTCGTGTCGGACCACTGGGCAGTGTCCGAAAAGCTGTCCTTGATACCAATAGATGGGTGGACGAGTGACAGCTCTCTGTCCTCCAGTGGAGTACAGGGTGGCAGGTGGGGAGGGGGGACTTCCCAGCCAAAACTCTGAGATTTCTCGTCTCTGGTTCGCAGGAATTACGGACCCTTCGAAAATCGTCCCCAGCACATGGAGGCTTTGAGTTTGGAAAATTATGGGTAACTAAAAGACTTGGGAATAAGGTGGAATAACTGTACCAGCCCTACACATGCGTGAATATTCAACTGCTCTGGAAGCTAGGAGAACAGTTGGGGACAGGGGCAGTGTGACATGTTTTACGGGGACTGGAGTCAGGCTTTGAGATGAGAGCAGAGAGAGCCTGGAGTGACTGAATGTGTGCACCATTAAAAAATAAATAATGGTGGTAGAGAGGGAGAGAGCGGTGAAGAGCTGTGGTATAGAGGCAGAAACGGAGCTTTCAGAGGTGGCCATTACTGCAGAGCGACACGCCACATGGATGCGGGTAACATGCAGATGTGACACAGAGGTACGCTACTGGGCATGGTGGCATGGCACTGGATGATGCGGCTAGGCGTGTAGGCGGCTGGCATGCTAATGATCCACGTGGCGGAGCAAAGCTGATCATGTCGACAGGGCGGTTCACGGGAATTGGAAACGGGGATGTGGGCGGGGGCAGATTTTAGGGGGGGTAACTGGACACAGTTCAGGGGGAAATGGGGAGGAATATGTGTCTCTCCAAGGTAGTCAACGGAAGCAGATCGGCGAATGGGCCACAAGCACCGCACTGTTTTCATTAGGGGAGTGTTGACGGATAGGTCAAACATTCTTCAGTGGGGGGGCGGAGCTCACGTCTGTATCCATGGCAAGGAAACAGGGAAGCGAAAGACGAGAAAGATCCTGCGGCCGTCACGGGATGCAGGGGAGCGCTCAGAAACGCAGCGAGGATAAAATCTACCTTGGTTTAGTCCGAGACGTGGGATACGAGGGGAGTTGGGCTGTAATAAATACCACTTATATTTTATTGCCTGGGTGCATTTCACAAATCTTGGGAGATGCTCGTTAGATGACACTCGCCGGTCGATTTAAATCGATAGCCAATAAGTGAGCTGGAAAAGGCAATCGGGACTATCTTGATTTTTATTTTTCTGAGCGTCATAAATTATACTTGTAAAATAATCCACTGTATCTTTTTTACAAATAATGGGAGCAAGGAAGAGCCAATCAAAGTATTATCATTATCTTCATTGAATTCTTTGATTTCTATCCTGTTATCTGTCATAAAGTAAAATAAGCTTGTGTTTTGTACAATACTCTGCATTTAGAATTTCTCATTCACCTCTCTGGCTGCTACCAGGGGAATATACAGGGGCAGGGCCACAGGGCCACAGGGCCACTGGGCCCAGCTGAAAGCTGATTGGTCACTTGCCGATTCAAACCACATCATTGGCTAATGATAAGGTCAGCCCCTCTGTATGAATTACGGTGCCTTTTATGTCCCCCACTTTACAAACTCCTAGAATCGCTCCTGGTTGCCACAAAGATGGACTTAAGTCTTAGAAATAAAGCAGGTTGGAGGGTCATAAACAGCGAAGCTGAATGCTCTCCCCATTAATCTGTAACTGATAGATGGAATAGTCCGTGTTTAGCTAGAAAGGCAGGTGAGGACTGTAAATATGCTAGAATGATAGAATGATATGTGGCACAGGTGGTGAAAACATGCTAATAATTTGTAACAGTTTAAGGTTAAATATTGTTACAGAATTAAATCTGTCTCCTATGCTGACATTTGCAGTTATCTGATTATTAACGCACCCCTCCCAGACAACAAAAACGAGAGACCTCACGTTGAAAGGATCTGACGACAACCTCCTTTCTGGAGAGTTACCCGTGAGGCATCCGCGTCGCCAAAACACGTCCGCGATTCCTACCGCGTCCTTCTGGAAGCAGTGCTTCTCAGATCATAAACCCGCAAAGGAGCCACCCCATCCCTCAAGCCATCAGGAATTTACGGCCCTGTATCGTTAGGAAATCTCAGACACCAGAACAGCCCTTGAAACATAAAACTCAAGACACGTGCTGTATATCTCAGACGAGGCGTCGAATCTGTGGGGAATCGTAGGCCAGAAGAGACTGTTTTTTGTGTGTCTATAATAAGACCATGAGGACCTTGACCTTTTGGGGGGCGGGGATGACAGATTTTATGGGGGCTACCCAAAAAACTCACCCTGACACTTTTCCTCCACCATGTTCAGAAGGGCATTGGGGGCTGGTTTATGCCTTGGCATCCTATGATTGTGTCTGTGATGAGAAGGTTGCTGGTCTGAATCCTGGCGCAGGCAGACTGATGGCGCTGTTGAGCCCTTGATCAAGGCCCTTAATATGCAATTTAATGTCTCAAAATAAAGAACATTCCAATGTACCTATGCAAATGGTAAATAAAGCATCATTTACATTTTTCATTTCATTTAACTTCATTTAATTTAATTTCATTTCATTTCTACAGGCCTAGACCTCCTGCGCCAGCCTGGACATCGCAGCACCAGTGAGGTCAGTGGGCTAAGCCTGTGATCCGGAGGTTGCAGGTTCGATCCCGACCTCGGCACATCTGTGGCTCCTTGAGCAAGACCCTTAACCCCCAGCTCTCTGCTGCTGCTACGGGGAGCTACCCTTTGCGGCCAGCTTGCTCTTACTTACCGAGTGCAAGTTAGGGGGAGGCATAAAGAGAATTTCCCCACAGGGATCAATAAAGCATCCATTATTATTATCTCACTGCTTTCAGAACTTTTTGCAAAACTTCTCTCAGCACTGTGTCTCCAAGAAGCGTGTATCTGACAGCTTGATGCATGTATGGACTCCGCTACAGCACACACAGGTTAAATATAAATAAACATGGCATCATCTACCCATATTGTACAAAGAATAAATCTCCTTGGAGCAGTGCAGAGAGACTGCTGGTGGAGTGGGGGAGGGTGCTTATGAGCTGGCACAATGCATCGTCACCTAAAATCCCTCTCCTGCTGCTCACAGAAATGGAAATCTCTTCTGCCTCAACCTGCCAGTCCTCGTCCCCACTGTTATAAATTAAAGTCACACAGCTTAATTGACCACAAACTTATGCATTCGATTTCTACTTAAAATTACCCACCATTTCACTGACGACAGGTGAGGCAAGATACAACTAGGATGCTCAATGACTGAAATGCAGGCAACAGGAGATTCTGTGAGAGCACCCCCCCCCCCTTTCCCACCCAGATCCTGCCCAGTCCTTGCAGTATCTCGGGAGTCGTGGCGATCGCTAGCTTTAAGAGGAACAGAAGTTCTGCAGAGGATGTCGGTATCCATCCATCCATCCATCCACCATCTTCCATAAAAGGTTAACAACTACAGGGTAGACGATTTGTATGCAATTACATTTTTTTGCCTGACACATTTATCCAAAATGACATACAACAACTGACTCTGGGATTTGAACCTGCAACCTTCTCATCTCAGCCACACCACTCTAATCCATGGAGTCACACACCACCCTTACAATACATAATATGCGATACACATGTAAATTTCTATGTGTAATAAAAATACTATGTTGGCTATTACAGCTACTGTAGACGAGAAAAGGTAATGTTCATGGGCTGTTTTCTAGAAGATACCAAAGATGTACTGGCTTGGCATTTTTAATTTCAAATGTTGCTGTGGGGATGCCTGGATGGGCTGGTGAAGGAAAAAATATATTTCTGTCTTTATGCTTTGCAGGGATAGCTTTGTGGGGGGGTACAGTTCTGTCCACTTGACAGATGCCAGGCTTGCCCTCTCCCCTCAATCTTCACAGTTTCCTTTTGGCAGTGAACACTGCTTTCCATGAAGATCAAATGTAGCTGTAGGTGAAAGGTGGTTAAACAAGGTGACCGCTACAAGAAAGGTGCCGCTAATATGTGCGCTCTGCGTGCGAGTGATACAGAAACAGAAGTGGACCGTGGAGGGTGCCATGCAGAACCAGGTCCCACAGGCACAGAAATCAGCACCAAGTCAAAGTCTAACACCCTCCCTCCACTCTTATGATGGAAGGTTGGTGCATTAATCATGCTGCCATTTCGTGTGTGCAAGCATGTCAGTGTGTGATCGTATGTGTGTGTGTGGTACTATTAACCAGTGAGTTTACAGCCTGCGGCATGTGGAAAAGGGTAAAGCCATTTCAGCCAGACAGAGGAAGGAATGCAACACTTGTCTTAATCGTTCAACTATACAGACAAGACATCTAGGCAACAATATAGACTATTGGATAGTTTTAGCTCCATAACAGACAGGGGCGTATACTAGGGCATGGCCATAAGGTCACTGCCCCCAGCTGAGATTTGATTGGCCACAGGAATGTCCCTTACCCAGTCACTCACCAATTTTAAACATACCATTTGCTGAAAAGAAGGCTGGTCCTTCTGTATGAATCCTAGAATCGCCCCTGAGCATAGTTGCGGTTTCAGTTAGGTCGCATCTCTTCAAATCGCTTCTGACAAAGAGCTGAGGGCTTCTCTAACATCTTGTTTTGAAAACAGGCCTTGTCAGTGTATTGCCTTAAGGATTGCATCGCAAGCCATTAAAAGAGAGGACAGGATTAAATGGATATTAAAAGAAATTCATTCCTTAAAATAATCTGAATAAATAGTGCTCGATTACCCCCGGGGTGCCTAGGTTAGGTCACCGCACACCTTACGGATCCTGACTCCTGAGGTGAACCCAGGTTAATTCGGCGGCCAGCTGAATAATAGACTGGGCCAATTAGGTGCACTGGGTTCACCTGTCATCTCCTGGTAACTCTGATCCACAAGGACAGTCTCAGCGCAGTTTCCGTGAGACGGCTGAGCTATAAAAATTTAAGAGCTCGCTGAAAAAATGTACGCACACCTGCACCCAGGGAGCAGTGGAGCCCCATCAGGAGCGTGCTCACCTTTTTTGTCGCCGAAGAAGAGAGTCTGCTGTGCCGGGTTTGACCACTGGAGGGAGGTGTTGTCATTGTGTTCCACCCGACAGGTCATGTTAGCTGTTCCGCCCTCTGTCACTGTCACATTGTGAACGATGGGGAACTGGCTCTGGCTACCTGTGGGGGGGGCAAAAGGGGGGGGGTGTGTGTGAGGTCACGCTCAGGACACGTCCATGATGCCGTCGTTGGAGCCGACAGCCGAGTGCTCATCAGTGCCGTACAGGATCGGACACATGGAGAGAAGGCGTGGGAGATCCATGCTAAGGGCTTCCACTGTCATTGGTCCAATGAGTCCGGGAACACAAACAAAGCCCTCATTTCCGGAAAGGTGAGCACGCGACCTCGAGCGGGAGGCATGGCCCAATTAAAGAATCTCGCGTTCTTCCTCTGCTGGACTGCTATAGCAGTGTGCGATGGTGATGGTGGGGGGGCACCCAACCTTACTCACGGGACAGGCAGTGACAACAGGCAGTGAAGAGGGCTGAAATTAGCCCACATAACCCCAGTGATTTAATGGTGTGTGTGTGTGTGTGTGTGGGGCGGGGGGTGTATTTCATCTCCTTTGTTCACATTGCTGCCCCCCTTCCTGTCCTCACAGTCATTCATTTGCAGCTTACAGATATTCGCCTGAATTTCTCATAGTCCTTTCTCAAAATGGGTGTTCAAAAATGACCCCTCCCCCAAAAATAAAGAAAATGAACACTTGACATATTAGATGACGTAGACGAGAGGAAGAATAGAAAAAGAGGAGAGACATGAAGCTGGAGATGTCCTGCTAACACGTTCGCACACGGATTGCTCTTACTTACCACCTGTGTAAGGAGGGTGTAAAGGACAGCACACCGGTGGGGGGGGGGGATTCCCAGGGCTGGGGAGGAGATGCGCACAAGCTCTGTGGAGGGGCATGTCTCTGTCAGGGTGTACTGGGCAGTGGAAGAATTGACATCAGTGCAGAAAATGTGGATAGGCTAGGATAGGAGCACTGGACAGCCCGTGACCCCCAACCCCCCTCGGACCTCTTTAGTGCAGGGAAATGAATCATGACTAACTGGAAATCAGCATGGGGGGGGAGATGAGTGCAGACTTCAAAGTGGATAAATCCTGCAAAACAAGTGTTAGCCAGCCCAAACCCCCTGGCCAGGGTCCGACCCAGGGCCAACAGTGAGACACAGGCTGCATCTCAGCACAGGCTGCAGCCTCTCTTTCAGCCATAATTACAGTGTGTGTAACAATTAGCTTGATTTTATAACCAATCTTCAGCCATCGTGTCTGTTGCAGATGAATGCAGAGCGGTGGGTGGGGGTTGGTAATGGGGATGAGGATGGGAACTGGGGGGTGGGGGGGGGG
>JAAGVU020000038.1:16444944-16469634 GCA_011763525.2 Mormyrus iriodes
GGGGGGGGGGGGGGGGGGGGGGGGGGGGGGGGGGGGGGGGGGGGGGGGGGGGGGGGGGGGGGGGGGGGGGGGGTGCTGCGGTGCCTCTTCAAATTCAGACTGCAGCAGTGGCCCCTTTAAAAAACTCCGGCGGTGATGCGGGACGAGCCAAAACGGACCAGAGACGCACCAGCCCAGTTCTGCGAGACAGACAGGAACCTGGTGTTGAGGACACACAGCTGCCAGGGGTGTCTCAGGGAGAGCCTGTTTTTTTTTAAGTATTTATTTTTTACATTTAGAAGAAAAGGTGGGAAAATAAGTTTATTTTTCCAAACGTTCATCTCCTATACAGGCTTGCGAAGCCGATCCCAGGAAAAAGCAGGCATAAGGCAGGGAATCACCTAGGGGCAGGACAGCAAGCCATCACAGGGCACACACACCACGCACATCTGAGGGTGGAAACCAGAGGAAACCGCATGATGACACGGGAAGGACATGCAATCTGCAGGACTGCAACCCTTGGGGCCAAAGAGACATGGCAATCAGTCAGTCAGTCAATCAAATCAATCAATCAATCAATCAATCAGTCATATCTATTTATCATCAAGCTCTGCAGGTTCTTTTTCAGATCCCATTATCTCACTATAAACACTGCAGGAATATTCCAGAATAAAAATCCATAGACACAGCATCGGCGCTGATCGCTATGCAGCAGCAATGTGTGGCTAACGAGGCCAGCCTGTGTGTGACGGCATGAGGACGTGGAGATTTCAGAGATACGATGCCTGACTCGGCGGGGCCATTGTGCCGATTTGTGGCCTGTCGCGTTCTGTCCGCCCGGCTTGGCGGCACTGCACTCGTGGGTTTTTGATTACCGCCGCTTGGGCCGGCGCACACTGTTTCCCTTTGTTGGCAAAGCGAGGCGGTACGGGCATGGGGATGCCGCTTGGCCCCAGCCTACATGATCGTTTCAGTCACAGTGGCGCAGCAATGCTTTCTGTCTTTGGGCTCAGTGAGTGACTTTGTTAAGTCGGTCACTGTTGCCCAACCCTACTGTGCATCACCAACGCGGGGTGGCAGAATTGTGTCCCTGAACGCAGTTCCACAGACTGCTTAGCACAGCGTTAATGTGGAGCGTGGCTGTCCTGGTTCATCCCGCCCTGCCCTTGCCTTTGGATCTGAGCACAGTTGTCGGGGGGAGGAGGGTGATCGCTAGAGGAGTTTGTTTGGCTGGGTGGGATGAAGATTGGGGGGTGGAAGGGCAGAGTAACTCGTTTTTCTGACAGGGGCAAATATAGGATTTTTTTAAAGAGGGGGGCAAAAGAGGGACTATAATTCATACAGAGAGGCCTACCTTATCATTAGTCAATGATATGATTTGAATGGGTGAGCGACAGGGGAGGGGCCACATTGGGAGCAACACAATCAGCTTTTAGCTGGGGGCCGGTGTCCCTGTAGTCCCAGGCCTGTGTGCAGCCCTCCTCCTGGGTAAATCTGACCCAGACCATAACTCACTGCCAACCCTGTGGACACCAGAGGAAACAGGTGAAGAGCAGAGCCCAAGTAATTACAGCCTCTAATGAAGTTTCCTGCTGTTTACAACCCTGCGTTACATTTACTTCATTTAGCAGATGCTTTTGTCCAAAGCAGTGCTTTATTGCAGTGCTTCCCAATCCTGTCCTCAGGGACCCACAGTCGGTCCATGTTTTTGCTTTCTCCGAGATCCCTGCCAGACAGTCCACATTTTTGCTCCCTCCTCTGGGAGGGAGCAAAAACATGGACTGTTTGTGGGTTCCCAAGAACTGAATTGGGAAACGCTGCTTTAGAGAAAGATTAGAGCAAGAATCAGAGCTACTTGGAGTAAGAATAATGTACAGTTTGCTGGGAGCCCTTGTTTTCTTGCCTGCTTTCAGTGAGACATGGCCTGACAGAGCTTCCCCCTCCTCACCCAGCCAGTGCCCACAATGATTCATAAATCGACTTATTTGTTTGCAATTTATTTCCACATGCGCGCACGTACAAAGCGGAGAAGAAAAAAACAAAATAACATAAAATGTTAGGGGGGCTCAATTATTTTTGCCAGTATGAAATCCCTTTCGGCCCCCCGAGTCAAGAAACAAGCCCATCGCCTGCAAACAGCATCCCTCCGTGGCAACGGAAGGGCGCCGGCTTAATTGCTGAGAGCGCGGCATCAGATACTGCGCCGCACATGACTTTTCCGGGCCCGTGAGTGCGGTAGGGGCAGGCTTGTTAAAGCTGGGGGAGATACGAGATGTGGGAGAAAGAGATCAATCTCGTTAGATGGGAGTATAAAATTAAGGGCAAAGGAATAAGTCACACTGTTCAGAAAAAAAATAAATAAATAAAATTAAATAACCCTGGCCAGTTTCAACTGACTGCACCAAGTAATGAGAACCTGGTCCTCCATGAAGGGGAGCTGGGTAGCCGGGCGTTCGGCGACAACAGGTAGCGGGCGGAATCGAGGACGGCGTAGCCTACCCCGCGCGAAAGAAGACCCTTGGGGGGGGGGGCAGCCTGGGTTCTCTAAACTCGGTTGCAGTTATACTGTGCTGGTGCTGGATATTTCCACTATATATCCACAGAATCTATTGGACATATAAGACCTCTGAGGCTGGGCTGAATAAGAAAACACAGAGGCCTTGCAGGCGGGGGCAAAAGAAAGACAGTGGGTCGAGATTAAACTCAGAACCTGATGTAGACTTTTTTTTTGGGGGGGAGGGTCCATCAGGTGACATCAGACCCTGTTTTTCCGTTTCCTGGATGACCCAAATGGATCCTGACAACTGCCTGGCTGCGACTCACGCAGCTTCGAGCAGAGCAGAACATGACTGTCCCCGCGATCCGATCTTCCGTCAGTGAGCGCGTCCATCACCTGCCACGCTGCCGTTCCCAGGGACAGACCAAGGCATGATGTGGAGGAGAGGCAGATCTGTAACTCCTAACAAAATCCATCCCTCTTGTGTTTAAAGAGCTGGGAAAAGCCATTTTATAAATCAAAAGGCATTTATAACGAAGCTAAAAAGAATATCCAGCAAATAGAATTTCGATTTTTTTATGAAGGGAAACAGCCCATAATTAGGGTGCATATCCAATCACTGAATGTCAGAGACGGTTAAAAAAATGATCAGCTGTTAATTGATCAAGCTGCTCTTAAAAACTCACACGGCCCACTTCTGCCACGAGGTTAAGGCCAGATGGAGTCCGTGTTGCTTTCGCGGTGAGCCACGGGGACCGAGTGACCTTCACGGTGATCTGTGAGGACCCGGGGTACTCCAGGGCATGACTGATTGAGTGGTGAAGATTTTCCTCCATCCCAAGACTAAGAGGTATGCTGGTGATGACATATGATATTTTGTTCTTCACTGGTCACATCAACCCTTTGGTCCCGCCCACCACCCTGCCGTCTAGTTTCCCTTTCTGCCCATCTCTCCCAGTCCATGCCTCCACCCTGGCATCCATCTCCAGGCACGACTCAGAATCTCCTGATTCCACCCGTTGTCTGTTAAAATGTTGTGTTTGTCAATATTGTGAAACCAAATATCAAGCTGCCTTTTATCACGGCAGAAACGCAGTCCTCGGTTTGCCTGAATACAGATCTGCGTGACCTTGAACATGTTGTGGAGGGGTATGTAAATCTGCTTGCAAGCTTTGACTCGGGACAAAACCGGTTCCGGAAAAGACACTGAGATTCCCCCTCTTGAGGCGTCTGCGGCAAAGACAAGCCGCAACTGGGAGGCAGCAGTTACCGCCGGAATATTTACAGGTGTCTCAGAAAAAGAGGCACCAGAAAACAGGAAATTCAACAGGAAGTTTATCACACAGGGCCACGTAGTTAAAGGGGATGTGGGCGCCGTGTTAATAGACTGCTGGGAAATCTGGTGTCGTGATAAAAGTATAAATTGATGACGAGTCAAACAGGGGTGAGATAAATCATTGATGGAGTGTCTCGGTGCCGTATCACTCTGTTAAATACTGTAATGTGAAACGAATACCCCTGACCTTGTTCTCTCCCCGTACACTACAAGACGATGGCTTAACTACACATCACTCACTGTCACACACCTGTCTGTCTCTCTCTCTCTGTCTCTCATTCACTCTCTCGTTTTTCCGAACCGGTCTTTGCCTTATTGCTCTATGGATAGTGCAGAGGATAGTGGTGTGTCTACATCACAACAATGGGAATAAAGACCTGGCAAAACTAAAGATGGGACAGCGTATGTGAAATGATATGTGTGTGTATACGTATATATATATATATATATATATTATCCATCCATCCATCCATCCATCTTCTATAATCGCTTATCCTAATCAGGGTCGCGGGGGAGCCTATCCGGAGCTTACCCTGGAGACTACGGGCGCAAGGCAGGGAACAACCCAGGACGGAGCGCCAACCCATCGCAGAGCACACTCACACACCATTCACACACACATGAATTTGGTAACTCCAATCAAGCTCAGAATATTTGCAGACTGTGGAGGGAAAAACTGGAGTACCCAGAGGAAGCCGCACGACAACATGGGGAGAACATGCAAACTCCACACGCACATAGAGCCTGGTCCCAAAGGTGTGAGGCCAGCGTGCCACCCACTATCTATCTCTTGCGAAGCTTGTGACTCGAACACAAGGCCAGGCCATTTATCCAGAACCCCAGGGGTATTATGGGGGTTAAAGGCCGTGTTCAAAAACCCCCCGGAGATGTGATTATTCTGCTGAGGTTGGGATTTAAGCTGGCAGCCTTCCAATCACAAGCACGAAGGTCTAACCTTCCTAGCCATAGACCACTCTCTCTGCCTTCAAAACCCTGTTGTATCCGAACATTTCGATAGTACTCACCCAAACCCAAAACAGACCCACGATGCATTGTGAGAAAAATGGTGACATCAACATGGCCATGCGGTCTCCGCTGTAGCCCCCGTTTCCCTTCTTAAATTGTCCCACCAACAGCATGGCGCTTGATGCCCCCTCCCCTTCGCTCAAGCGATGGCCCCTCTGGTCGTAGTTTGTTTCACATGGTTTCGGAGAGGCTCATCTTTAATTTTATTCACCATTGTTCATTTTCACTCAGTTTAATAAAAACAAACAAGCCAGCCCACACACGCAGCCGAAAGCTACCTGGGCATGCAGCCCCCTGCTTGTTTCCCGTGTTGATGAAGAAACATGGAAAAATAGATAAAACCTTCAACCCCCCGCAGCCACCCCCTCCTTCCCCAGACCCCCATCCTTATCAGGGAGGCATGGTAATAGGCACAGGTGGCACAAATGCCATCCAGAGGCAGATGGGCGCCAGCGATGCGCTAAGCCGCTCGCCGGACTAAAACGGGAGACGGGGGGCTTATGGGAAGTTACAGCCGTGAAGGATTCCTGAGTTGCTGGCAGACGGCATTCTGGATCCTTCCCGTTAATGGACCACAAGCTGTGCCTCCTCGTCGGGGCCCGCGCTGATTTTTTTATTGTTCCTGGACGTGTTTCTTCACCACTCGCCACTGCCTGTGTGTCTACGGCTGCCCCCAGCTTCTAGTGTGTGCATGCATATGTGTGTGTTTGTCGTCCGTGTGTGTGTTAAGCCGAAGACGTCTCGCCCCACGGTGGGTAGTGGAACTGGTCCTCCTGCTTCTGGTAACCTTTGCAAAGAGCAGAACAGCCTGACCTTTGTCTGCAACCCAACTTGAGCTTTCAGACACGCTGGAGGCGCCTCAAGGTAGATGGGGGAGGGGAGGCTGACCTTCAGACAACAGGCCGTCTGGCCCACGAGCAGCGTGTGACGGACAACTGCGCTCGGCCTGGGCACCAAATGCTAATATGATAAATAAATCGGTACATTCGTGTGGGGGGGTGGGGGGGGGGGGGGCTGTGTGTCACAATGCTGCCAGACAGAAAATCTATATTTATGTAGTGCCGGGATTATTAGATATCAGGGTGCATTCAGCTATCAGCAGTCAAAGTATAATATCAATGATGTTAGGGGTAAAAAAAAGCCAAATAACATGGTACCTCCTAATTATATGTGACTGTAAAAGCTGACAGGAAGAAGATGAGGTGCACAGGGGCGTCGCTCCACAGACTCCATCGGGTGGCATATGCCTGTACAAACCTAAAAAGGACTCCTTAATCAACATCAGTCTTTAAATTAGTCATGGTGAGAAATGAGTCACTGCAACAATTTCTGTCAGTGGGATTAGCATGTGCTGCCAGTCACTGCTGGGTTTAATCCAACGAGGTGGCCAATAGCATGTGGGTTACACAGTGATTGACAGCATATCGAAACCCCGCCCACTCAGACCACTTCAACGCTTAGTTCACTCTAAAAGTTATTTAATCCTTGAAAGGTAAGCCCTGCTAGGCCCCAGGATTTGGTGACACCATGAGCAATTCTGGGATTTGACCCTTAAGGGCACTCAAGCCCCCCCCCCGGTCCCCTATGATTTAATTTCCAAAGCGAGGGGGTGGGGAGGGTCCACCACAACATAATTTAGCAAGCGAAGGGTAAGAAATGAATACCAAAACACAGGATAAATCGTTGAATGATTCAGGCGGGCTGAGACCAAAAAGAGAAAAAAAAAAAAGATTGTAAAAATGCCTTTGGGTGACACCATTTCCCAGTGAATTGGGAAACTCCTATGACAGTGAAATGAGGTCCAAAACATCTCACACCCCATGTCCCGTCGCCATGGCTGAGAGCCGTTCATGAGCCAGAGTCTAAAAATAAATAAATAAAGAACGAAGCAGCAGCCTAGATACAGTAAAGTCAGCCAATGTTTTTATCGTTAACTCCGCACCCCAAAGCATACACTGTGGATCATTAATGAACTGACTGAGGTATGGGTTCGGCGGGAGGTGGGCCTGTTACTGTAAGAGCCTGGGGATGCGCTTGCTTCCTCTCCGTGAACCTCCTCCACCATTCCCAGGGGCGGTAGGGCAGGCGGTGGGCTGGTGAGGGCTGCATAAGCCTTAATTAAGGCTGTGAAGGGCCTCTCTCAGCACTCTGCCCCAGCAGGCGGTACAGATGGCCAGCAGCGTCCCTGGAGTCAGGATGTTAGAGTCGTCTCCTGGACACTTTCATTTGGCTGCCGCGTCATACACGGCAGGGGCTTGCCTTCCCGAACACCTCCCCTTACAAAACCCCACTTTTGTCCTTTGCCCCCCCCCCCCCAAGAGACTAAATTAACGACATAACCATGCCCCGCTCCGGCCAACTCCAGGCATCCTCTCTTCTCGTGTTTCCTGTTTTTTTTCATTATGGCAAACTTTCATCAGCCCTTTTTTTGCTCAGAAAGCAGAAGCGCACGGCCCCGTGACCCCCAAACATGCAAAGGGTGGCACGGCCTGTGTAAAGGCTGGCACGCAATGCCCATGTCAATGCCTCAGGTATCTGTGTACCTCAGGGATGTCTGCAGCCCCCCCAAAAAAAACAAAACAAAAAATCCCTCCCACCTATCAGTAGGGGCCAGACAGTCAGATCTCCAGATTGGGCTGTGAAATTCCCTGATGACAGGAGCCTCATGAACACACTTAAAATCACCTTCATCACGTCTCGAACCTCAACTGAATATCCTGACAGCAGTAGTAGGGAAGCAGAAGAATATTTAGACCAACAGCCCCTGTTTAAACAGGTGCTCCTTCTCCCTAGCATAATACAAGGCTTTTCCGTAACACGATGGAACACAGATTCAAACCTGGGGGCCAAAATGTATTTTTTCTCGTTGCTACCAGCAGCATTTTATGCTGTAGGTAGGCAGGCATGTAGTCACAAAATGTCACCTTGCCCCCCCCCCCCCAAATTTTTTTTCGTAATTTAACATATTCAAGGGCTACTGTAAAGTGCTGGGCCCCCTCAATCTAGCAGGGTATCCATGCTACTACTGCGCCTCTGTAAGTAGGGCCCCAAGAATGACTTGGTTTGGGGGGGGGGCATAAAATTTGGCCCTATCCATGCATGTTTAACCTGTGGCTACGGGTGCAAATGGAACTGGACTATTTTCATTCTCCAATCCTCAGGTAACCTTGCCTCTCTTCACCTTCCTGGTGCTGTGAGGTTAGTGTGTTAGCTGTGGCTAACAGCTGATTAGCTTCACATGTGCGATTTCCTCTAGGCAGTCTGCCCAAAGCCTCCATTTCCACCTCATCTTCAGCACCCTTCCCCTTCCGACTTCCCGGATTACTGCCCGCGGTTTATTCTCACTCTGAAAGGAACTCCGAGACGAGCGTAAAGAGACCCTTCTGTGTGTGACGCCCAACAAATTCACCAAGTTTTCTTGTAATTAATGTCGCTGTGATTTTCTCAGCGCGTGGCGAAGGAATCAAGGCCAGCGTATGTATTTCATCTGCACTCTGTCACACCATAAACAATTTCAATTAACACACCAAAGGCTCCTGTTGCCCTGCTCTGCGGGGGCCATGGATACAAACCATGATGTCGAACTCCAGAAACAGAATCAATTACGAGACTATGCACACGGACATGACAGACGGTTCTGTTCTGATTTGCGTGATTATGTCAACGCGCAGCTGTTCAGTCCCAGTAGACAAACATTTCGGCTGCATGTTGTAACAATCGCAGCAATCGCCTTTTTTCCACTATGGCGTCGAGCAAGAGTGGGGCCAGATACAACGTCGCCATGGTGACTGTACCATTTTTTTACAGGGACAATTCAAGGATTTTTTTTAAAGGGGGGAGCTTAAGAGGGGGCCATGACTCATACACTGGGGCCAACCTTATCTTTAGCCGATGATATGTCTTGAATCGGTGAGTGACAGGGGAGGAGACACTCCAGGAGCCAATCAGCTTTTAGCTGGGGACAGTGTCCCTGTGGTCCTGCCCCTGATTTTTTGAAAATGCTACTTTTGTTAAGGCTTCGGGAACCTCAGGCCCTAAGGCTGCCCACAACCTTTCCGTCTGAATCCGGTTGCATGTAGCTTGGGTGAGGATCTCGTGGGGGTCAGTTAAGCACTGACATCCCAGGCTCTGGTCTGAAGGGCAGAACCAGACAAGACAAGTGGACCTGCGTCATGCCCCCGCAAACCCACCCACCCTTGGCTTTACTGTACCCCCTGTCAAAATCACCAGATTGCGCCCCCAGAATGACACGCGCAGCAATAAAACAACCATGGTATTTAACTGCACTCTCTGCACTGCGCTGAAAAAACAAACAAGAACTACAGACATAATAGCCCTCTCAGGAAGACCAGTGCCAAATAAACACAGTGGGGGTGTGGACATGGGTGGGTGGGAGGGGGATGTACACCATTAGCCTGAGGAATCCATTAAAACTCCAGGCATACTATTTTTTTTTAAATAATCTCTCAGGCAAACAAAACACTTCTAAATTTTCATTTCAGAATCCCTTGCCGCTAAAGTTAGCCTGTATTTCCTGTGGAAACAAAGCACAGAAACAAAGAACAATAAATAAATGTAAAACACAACCAAACCGCGGATGAGAGGAGACAGATTTTGCCAAAGGAAGCATAACGACAGCATGCCCTTCAATTACAGGCCCCGATCTCCCATCTCCTACCTTCCTGCCTCCTGCCTGTTCCTCCTTCAGGCCCCCCACCTCCATCATCTCACTCGGCTCTCCATCCACACGCTGACGACACGGACGACGGCTTCTCCTTCTTAGATTCCAAATCTTCAGTTCTGGCAAGGCCAATCCGCCTTGTAGCTACCTTCAAAACGGAGCCCTTTCCGAGTTTGTGTTCCCATATCCTATAGTAAGTACGGTATAAATATAGCCCCCATCTGTTTTGACTTGGTAACGGGCACACTACAGATCATTAATCCCAGGCGAGGTCACAGAACTCTTTGTGAAAAGCCATGTTTTCCACATCCTGGACTTCATTTCAACTCATTCCAAGCATGCAGTCACTGCGATGACAGCTGGCAAGTTTGACTGAATCATGGGCAAAGAGGCCTGAAAACCTGATTTTTGGGGGGGGAGGCGGGGGGGCTATAATAGTACTGGTGCTGTTAATCTCAGGTTCATGCAGAGCGCCATGAAAGAGTTGTGCATCATGGGGTTAGGGGAGTGGGCATCTGAAAAACCTTTGGCCCCTACGCTGCTAGCTGATGAATCTTAGCTGGTTGACGAAGTAGCTTATTGATAATCAGGAGAAGAGGTTAGGAGACTCTCGGTGTAGGTGACACTGACGTCCTTAAATTATTGGTCAGAGAGGAAAAATTATAATAAAGGTCAATTATAATTCTGTAACATCATTCTTCAAACAGGGGTACTTTAATGCACAGGTTTACCTAGGCTGAAGCCCAGGGGCTTCCGCTAAAAAAGGGGCCTCGACTAACCACGTTTAGTAAGATTTTAAACCTCCCTGTATTTTACAGGATTCTGTATCGAAAAATAAAATGCTGTGTCAGTTTTCAAAGCATTGCGGAATGTGATTTGTCCTATATTTTCATGTAGGGACCCTCCCCCAATCGACATCTTTCATCATTGCCACACTCCTCTCCAGGTCGACAACTACATCATTGGAGAAGATCTCAGGGTGTCCACTGGCAACTCATATAGCCCAGGGGGCTCAGAGCATGGTAATGTGCCTCTGCCCACAAATGTTCTTTGATTGGTCTCCTGTGAAATTTAAGGGTGTGGCCTGCATTTGCATGTTTCGGCCTGGTGGGGGCAGCAGACTCACTGTTAGGTACAGCACTGCCTTAGTACTTATGCTGAATTCCTTCTCTTGCCTTTCTCAAGGCCCTTGTATCCTGTGCCTTGAATAGAAAAACCGAAAAGATACGACTATCTTCCCATTGTCTAACAAAAAAAAGTCACCTACAATGGCTGATTGATTTTTTCGGGCAATAATGACTGCCATTTGCAAATTACAAATGACAGTGGCTGGATTGTTCCAGAAAAGTCGGCAGAGAGGACATGGGGATATGTTTGTAGCACTGTTGCAGATGGGTTAACGGCCTCTACTTTGCATTTTGAAGCCGGTCCTAAATAATGTTGAAAAATATTATCATATTTTTATGATTTTAAGAGCTTCAGTGCAAGCAGATATCGCTGCCATATTATCTAATCTGTTATTGTAAAAGGTAATATAGCCCAGAGCAATACAATCATTTTTTAATGAAATACACAGTCCACAGTTCGTAATCACAGCTCTGCCTCCATAGCCTATTCTCATTTGGCTCTGGAGGGGCCTGCTATCAGACATGGGAAACACAGACATGAGGTCGGAGTCCGCCACGCTTTCGCCACACACGTGGGGTTTCGACTAAACCCGGATTGCCCTGGATTTCCCCCCCGTCCCGCATCCACTTAATGCAAGAACCTTCACCCACTGGCCCTCCACAGGAAGCTTATCATGGACGGGCAACCCCGCTCAGAAGGCTATGAGACACGTTCCACATGGCATCCCGAGCCACACCGGTGCCGAGGATGTGTACCGGCACTTAAAGTGCTCCCACTCTCGTCAATTCGCTTCCCTGGGAGAGTAGGACCACCTACCCTTCCATCCCGACTTTCTAAACAGATTACATTTAACGACTTATCAAAATCTTTCATTTTCCTCCCCATAGTAGAAGGGTGTCACGCCGCACACTTCAGCGCCTGGAAATGCACGATAATGAATAGTCCTGTGTAGGATTCAACCACCCAGAGTCACAACATGGTAATTAGTTGTACCTACCAATAACCAGCCTGAACTTTATTTAAACCTGTCAGTTTCTTGGTAAGGAAGGGTGGTGGTGTTACATTTCACGTGGAGGAAAGGTGAACTTTCTGGCAGACGCACGACACTGAGCGTCAGGATTTTCGCTGGCTTGGTAATAAGAGTGATTCCACACCCACCTTGAAGACGCTCAGCCCTTAGCAGGGATAAGGGATGGATCGCAATGCCAGTGGAGAGATTTATCGGGGCAGCGGTCCGTACGAATTCTCCGATCGATTTCCCCGCGATTCAGCGCACTCACAACCCGAATTTATTTTTCTGATAAAACTATGAACCTGCTTGGGTGAGGATTTAGAGTAAAACTGACGCTTTATACAACTGTAAAATATATTTCTTTCTTTTGTGCTTGTTTAACATACCACCAATCATCTAAAAAGCCACTTGAAGTAAAAAAAAATACATTAGGAACCGGATCTGCTTTGAAACAAATCGATCTGCAATATTTCCCGCTTATCTGTAAACTTCCAGGATTAATATATATGCCAACACATAGACCTCTTTTCTCCATCTTCCCTATGTTTCACTGTTATGGTTGGGATCCCTGCGTGCTGTATGTAGAGAGAGCCATTTTGCAACACTTTGCAAGAGAATAAAATGCCAAAAATAATAAGCCCAGCGCATGTAACACAATCTGAGTGCTTCCAGCTATCAGGGCAAAGCCGCAGCAGGGCTCCCCCTCTGACAGAACATGGTGTCATATGCGTACGTTCCTGCGGCTCGCAGCTATTTTGGCCCTCGATGTGACACCACCGTCTTTACCTCGAAGGGTATCCTTTTCTCTGTTCGGGCCTTTCATTTAAGGGTGACACCCTCCCATATCACCGTGGAAACTGAGTGCCGTCAAGTCGGTGGTGATGGTCTGTGCGGGGTCGGGGGGGGGGGGGGGGGTGGGGTTTGACAAGGAAAGAGGGGCCTCCAAAAATACCCTGAGTCTGAACACAAATGGGAGCCGGGAGAAAGATACCCAGTCCCCATGTGGCCTCCAAAAGACATCGGTAATGTGGGGGGTAGGGCAGTCCTGCTACATAGTCACTGGGGGAGGGTGGGGGTTGAGGAATGACTGACACCCCAACTGTGCCATCATCCATCCATCCATCCATCCATCTATCTATCTATCTGCCTGTTTATATTTAATTTATTTGTGTCTTGTTTTTAAGCTTTATTTGCTGGTTTATTTATGTGCTCCTGTTGTTGCCTGAATGCTAAACATTGCAACAATGTTTGCGGTCATTGTGTGTTAACGCTGTCATACTTTTGCACTCGTCCTGTCCCTCTCTGCGCCTACGCAGCAGTGCGGTCCTGGGGAATGTTATTTTGCGTCACCATACGCTTTCTTACTCTATTTGGTGGGGGTGACAATAAAGCCCCACCTGACTTGACTTATCTTCCCCCACAACAGCATTTTCTAAAGTGGCTGGAGTTAGGGGAGGGGCTTGTAATGCTCACCCCTTGTTTCAGCGTGGCCTTGTCTGTTATCGCAGTCTTTACTCACAAGCCCACACAGGATACAGTCCTTCCTGTTTTCCTGAGATTTCCTCTAACACATTGGCCCCTGTTGTAATTTCTTGGGAATCAGCCGCAGAAACGAACCCAAAGGCATTTTGCGAAAAAATAAAAATACGACATAAATAAATGCAGCTTGATCCCTGGATGGCAGCTGCAAAGGCACCGCGAATATTCAGGCCTGAACCGGTGCAGCAGGGAGAGGTGCGTGAGTGTCAGATGTTTGAAGCTACCATGCGCCTGGGAGCTCGTGGGCCAGCGCAAACAATCAATACTGCCTTGTACGCCTTTGTACGGCTTGTACGCCGTCTTTTTAATGTCTCCCCTGGTTGAGGTGGAGATATTTTACAGGAGTCATTTTTAAATGGGATGCACTCTGTTTATTTTTTTTTAAATGCCCCCACAGTCTTCACACAGCTTTGACTCAAGACATTTCATCTCTGATGCCTTCCGTTATCACATCCTCCATTATCACCGGGGGGCTCTGCGCCTGCCCATGCCGCAGTGGCTGAATTTTCTCTGGGAGATTCGTGCACAGTTGCCCCAACCTCTGCTTCCTTTGCCTCTCACCCCCCGGTTGTTTGTGCTGAGGAGATTCCCCCTTCCACTCGACAATCATCGGGGGAAATCCTGAAGTGTGGCAAGCTGCCAGCGCAGCCACCAACCTTGCTGCGGAGCTGGGGCGTGAATCATTTCCCCATTACCACCCAGATAGATTTCCTATATGGCAGTGCAGAAATGAACAATGGCGAGCAATGACTCCTGTTTTGTGTTCTGCTACTTGAGAAGCACCATTCGGGTTCCCCGTGTTCCTGCGGACACTTCGCGGGGGGGGGACTTTCTCTCCGGTGAATTTGCCTTCAGATTAACCAGAAAACATGGAGGGCAGAGCAGTTACAACTGATAATTTTCCTTTTGCTCGTTGCGACTTTTCTGGGTGCATTTTGGGTAGAGATTTCATGTTAATCCAGTGTTGCTCTCTGAACAGAACAGTGTGTTATGGCTGTGTTTTTAACATCACCCTACACAGTTCTTGCCTAAAGTTTCCATCTGGTCTCTGTCGTCCATGGAAAAGTCTCATGCAAATGTGTTCTTCGGGAGTTTGGGTCATGGTTCCCCCATGAGAAAGTTTGAATGAGATGCCAGTGAATGATATCTCATTGATGCCAAAAGTCCTGGAACTCACTATGAGAGATTTGCGACTCAGAGTCTTGTGGCTCAGAGGGATAGGATGCTGGTTCAAATCCCAGACTCAGCAGATCGATTTTGCAGTTGTGCCCCTGAGCACGGTCCTTAACCCCTAACTGTTTCAGACACTGGCTGACCCTGTTTTCTGAAATATGTATGTTGCATTGGATTAAAGCAACTGCTAAATAAATTAAATGTCATGTGTTCTTTTGCATCCCTCTGACTTGCTCCTGTTCCCCACTAGGATAGGACACTGTAACTGTCCACTCAGTTTTAACGCATAACTGGTCTAAACAAGCTAAAGTAGGGTGAGCTTGGCTGAGGTGAGAGCACACCACTGTGTGACACTAACTCTGCTGTGATGAATTGACTTAGCTGACATGCAAAAATACACGCATGTGAAAACATGCGACTGTAAGCACCCAGCACGCGTCCTTCTGACACTTGGCCTCAAAACATACAGGGCCCCGTAGATGTTGATCTATCCCCTTCGGTTTAATTATCATTTCTAACAGGAAGCGAGCTCACCTGGAGTTTTAGGTGTAAATCAATTGCCATGGCAACCAAAAGTCGACCCGAGCAACCCACGCTGTTGATGTCCCTGAGGACTGCAGCCGGTAATTACGAGCAAACACAGAACATCGTCTTTCGTTTGTTACTCTCTGTCCGCCGTTGGCCTCATTGTGTTAAGCCGCGTGTTTAGAGCGGAGGGCAATAGCATAATGGGGTGACTTGTGACCCGCTGGAAAGTGACCGGTGTCCTACTTGACCACTCAAATATCATTGCTCGAGAACAGAAAAGACGGCAGAGCCAAAAAAAGGAGAAGGATATGTTTACATTTATTTGCATTTCTACCTTTATTGGTGTAGTGGCAGACTGCGGCAGAGGTCGTGACCAGGGTTGCGGTGAGCGGATGTACGTAACAATGGCATAAGGGCGGCCTGAACTGGGGAATCAGTATAGTGAAATGGGGGGGGTACGGTGGTTAGCACTGTTGCCTCACACCTCTGGGACCAAGGTTCGAGTCTCTGCCATGATTTGCATGTTCTCCCCATGTCGTTGTGGAGTTTCTTCTGGGTACTCTGGTATCACCCCCCCACCCCACCACGGTCCAAAACTATGCTGTGGTTAATTGGAGTTGCCAAATTTTCCATAGGTATGCATGTGTGAGTGAATGGTGTGTGAGCGTGCCCTGTGATGGGTTGGTGCCCCATCCTGGGTTGTTCCCTGCCTTGTGCCTGCAGCGTCTGGGATAGGCTCTGGACTCCCCCCCCCTGACCCTGAATGGGATAAGCGGTTACAGAAAATGGATTGTTGGATGGATAATGAAATGAAAGCAGACAAGGCGACAGAGCACATTACGGGATCTAACCGAAGGAACAGCGGCTCTCAGTCATTCATCTTCTATGCCGTTTCTCCTAAATATGATCACAGAGTCTATCCCGGAAGTCAGAGGTGTGGGGGGGGTGTGAGTGTCCCCCCCAATGTCTAATTTGGATTCATTCATCACCCCCTAATAAATAGAATTTTGTAATTAAATTATGTCCCCCCCAATAACAAACTCTCTCCAAGACCATTGCTAGAAGCCAAGGGCGCAAGGCAGGGAATGGGTTAAGCTCCCCAATAGCACAGGGAGAACATGCAAACTCAACACACACAGTGCCAGGGGACGGAGCCGTGGTCTCCCGAGGTGTGAGGTGACTGAGCTACCCACTCAGCCACCGTGCCACCTTCAGCATGGCAAACTTCTATAATGAAACCACCAAGCAAGGAAAACAATCAGTTCAGTCCACAAATCTTGGACTGAACCAATGCAAACACACCCAGTCACCTAACCTCCTCTTCCCAGGTGACAAGCCCCACCCTCATCCCTCACTTTCCTATTTCCGCTTTAATCACTTGCACACAAAGCACAAACCTACTCACTACCGCTGTTAGCGGCTCTGTGGCCAGAGAGTTCGAGTAGCACTCACAACAGAAAATTCTGGCTATTTTTTACTACAGTCAAACATCTGACAGACACATCGAGGGGCCAATAATCAGCTGGAAAATACAATGATGACTGTCCCACACAGTCCACATACCACAGGCCAGCGTCTGCCTGACGTACACAAGTTACATCCAAAATATGTAATACTCAAGTCATTTGCTAATTGGCTAGACATCTATGCAAAGTCAGTTTTGGACCTGCAGTAACGTTGGCCTGTTTGCAATCTTGCTGCTATGTTTTGAAAGTTATCTAATACATGTGACCTCACACAGATGTCTTGCCAGTCAGCAAATATAATTGAGTATGATTTGATAGATGTAACTTGTGTCTTGACTTATATAAGGAATCAGGGCTGTGCCGTGGACACCTTCTACATGGTCTTCTCAATGATGTCACTTCCTGTTGCCCCTAACTCCCTGAACACTGGGCTCCTGTGACACATGGTATGGTGTGAGTAGGGTTGGTGTATGGTGATGGATGCAGGGAAGGACATCACTCACCTCTCACTTTGCTTTTCGTTGCAGCCGCTGAGAAGTAGCAAGGCAGGGGGGGAGGGCAGGGTCAGGAGGCAACAAAGATGGAGAGACAGAAGAAAAGAGAAGAGCAGATTAGACAGTTTCTACTGAAAAGGAGGAGGAGAGAAGGACTGCCATTTGATCTTTATCTCCTGCTGACGAGGTGGGTTGATAAAATATCCCCTTTCATTCTCGCTTTTCGGAGTCTTCTCTGGAGCCTTGCAGTCCTGACTATGGGACTGGGACTGAAGCTGAAGACATCTCCTGCCTCTCCATACATACACAAAGCCACGAATCTCCATAAAGAAAATTCACACACACACCCTCTCCACAGGGACTTCTATTATTTTTCAAATAGTATTTTGAAGTCTGCGCTCGGATCTGTAATTCATACGGCAACTCGGTGCAACGTTTTAATGTTGACGACAAGCAATGCTGGGAAAAACAATCACAAAAATCAGCAAAACGCTTTTTATAGCAATGGCAATACAACAATGCAATAGTTTTTTTTTTTTACTTTTCAAATCTTTCTTAAAACGCTACACTAACTTTCCCGTACGGGAAGTGCAAGTTATAGTCACTTATACATGAATGCCAGCTTCTGTATGATTGTGCCCCATCCAGCTGGCAAACTTGCCAGTTCATGTTTTATGTGTCACATACACATGAACGTGCGTTGTACATGTATGTTGTGAAATCCCTTTTTTCCACCTGCTTCATGGATTGTGCTCAAAAGGAAAATATGCAATACAAACAAAAATAGTATGAAAAGATAAATTAAAAATAAATAAGATTAAGATAACAGCCGCCCATCCATTTTCTGTAACCAGGGTCACAGGGGGTCTGGAGCCTATCCCAGGGGCTTTGGGCACTAGGCAGGGAACGACCCAGGATGGGGCACCAATCTACCACAAGATTAGAAATAAAATAAAACAGAAAAATAAGGTGATAAAACTAAAAAGCAGAAGGCAGTGATCAGGAATATGTAAGAAAGAAAATGAGGAAGAGTGTACAGTGCATTAAAAATCACATTAGCTATTAGGAAGGCTTATTTAGTGTACCGACAGCCTGAGGGTAGCAACTTGTTTTAAGTTTCTCAGTGTTGGCCGTCAGGCTGCGATAGAGTCTCCCCGACCGCATCAGAGAGAAAAGGCTGTTGTTGGGGTCAGCCGAATCTTTAATCATTCTCTCAGCTGAAACGCTAACACGGAATGTTTTTCGTCTGCATGGCGGGAGCCGGCGGAAAGTTCAGAAGTTTCAAACGCGACCCTGAACGCCAGCGATGGGCCAGCTGCGCAGAAGCTGTACCCTGCGGCAGCCGGCCATCACGCTGCCCAGTCTGATTAATTGAAAATCTCCATTAGACTGGAAAATGACATCACCTGGCTTTTGCAGGTGCGAGTCATTTACCAGTCGGGCTACTTCCTGGTCAGCAGCCAGAAGATATTTTTTTCCATTGAAGCTGTTGCTGTAATTAATCAACCTGAAGTCCCAGGACAGAATGAAAACCCTCTGCCCCCCCCCCCACCAAAACTCCCTGTCCCCGGAATGCACCGCAATAAGCATTAATGCGCAGTACTCCTGATCGTTTTGCATCACACAGTCCACAAGCCACGCAAGAACAACACTGCAGATATACCAGCTATTTACTCCTGCATTTCCAGACTGAGGAATAGCTTCTATCCCAGAGCCATCAATCACCTTCACCAAGCAAGGAGCAACGAACTCAAGTAACCCCCCTGCACCCACCACGGACGTTCTGGATGCAACGATCTGCCGACCTGCCCCTCCCAATCAACAACTGTTTATAGTGTTACTAATTCTTACAATTCTTATCCACACGTCTATCTATATTCTCTATTTTATTTTGTATTTATTTTATTTATCGTTTTTAGCTTTGGTGGGAAGCACACAGTGAATTTAACTGTACATGTACAATGACAATAAAGACATTCGATTCTATTCTGTTCTGTCTCAGCCTATGAACTACTTGTGAAGTTCTGCTCGTGCCGAAGGGTTTTAAAAGTAATGGCAGAACGTTTCGATCCCACACAGCGGGGCTTAAGGTAAGCCATTCTCATCCCTCATCTCGGAAATCCAGCAGATCAGCCCCCGTGTTATTATCTCCATAAATGTTATTGATTGGACATGAACCTCGCATTGCTTTGCAGCGGGTCAATTAGCAACAAAGGAGAGATGAAACACACCCACATCCGCTAGGAAAGCACTTGTTTGTCTGCTGGTTGCCATGGCAACGTTTTTAAAACGTTCAAATAACCCATTGCTAATGCTGTCTCTATGCCCTGCCAAAAGGTACGACATCAGTGCCCCTGAACGTCATGCACTAAATGCAATGCCCATGGCACTGCCATGCCAGTGACAGTGCAGCGCGGATCTCACAAGATCTTATGATGTCTTCCGCCCTTGACGAAACACTTCAAAACTTAATTCTGACCCTACACTTGAAGCCCAAACCAATGCCATACATGGATGTTTTGCAAGTTCCACTCAATCCATTCTCTAGTGAAACACAAAACCCTTTATTTATACACGGTCTACAACAACATTGCAGGCTTGTGTAATTTGCAGTCGCTCTGTGGAATACAGGGTAGAGGTTAGAAGCAACAAACCACTACAAATACAATTAATTCATGCTGAATATATTAACCTTCAAAAAAAACCAAAACAAATATTTTGTTCTCCAATTGTCTCTCAGCACTTACTATTACATACCACATTATATGAATACGTAAGATTGTATATTCAAAGGTTTCCATTAAAATTAATAATACATTACTACAAAGCAGGAATTATCAGCTGTTCTGAACAAAAGAGAACATTTTTCACTTAATCAGTGTTGTAAAGCACCTGTTCACTGCGTTAAGTTGGGTACATAGCATTCACTGAATCGGTACCTCTCAGCCAGAAGTGCAGAGGAGGAAATTTATTTTGGACAATGCTGAAACGTATTTTTATTTTTTATTTTTTCTGGGTCCTTTCATCTTACACGGCTGTTATTAATCTCTGACACACTCCCTGGGCTTCTAAATCTAATAGCGTGGACAAAGTCAAGACTTGATAAGATTCTCCTTGCTGCAAGCCGAAAAGGTTTGCAGGCACACAGGAAGCATACTGAACAGATCCATCAATTCTGCAGACTGCAGTGCGTGAAGAATCACAAAATTCCTATGGGAAGTCCCTCCTCGCTATTTGTTTTTCCACTCTATTTGTTTGCCGGCGTGGGTAGAAAAAAAACGACAGAGCAGATGAATATTAAAAATCGAGGATGCCACTAGATTAAAATTACCCATAGCTGGACAGAACTCCCAACCCCTGTGAATGGCTGCAGTGCATGTTAGGGATTATAGAAAGCCATCACATTTTGCTCCCCTCAAACTGCAGCGTGAGGCTTATTTAACATTGTGCACAGTTACTCTTACCACTTGTTTTTGGTGTTTTGTGCTTTATTAGTGCACATTGTTTTGAACGGTATAATTTTTCACTTATGTTTACAGTTATACTTGTGGCCGAGTGTGCCTGTCAGACTTAATCTACACAACGTGCGAGGGATTTTTGTAGTGATTAATGGTAGGTTCAAGTTCTATGCCGCAGCCTCCAGTTTTTTGCTCCTGGCAGTGTCCCTCCGTTCTGTCCCCAGCGATTGGCCCCTTCAGGGTATAACAAATGGCTGTGAAGTTCAGGGCGATACTAATGTTGGCCTCCGGTGCTCTGCCAATCGCGAGGGCCTCGCTGGGTGCCTCTTGACCTGCAATTAGCAGAGCTTGCCTTTCCGTCGTGTCCCAGAGCCATGGGGACCTTGTGGAGAGCCTGGCTTGCATTTGCTAACACCTGCAGGGGGGGTGGTGGTCCTAATTTGTTATCAAGAGCTGGGGACCTAAAGCT
Source organism: Mormyrus iriodes (assembly GCA_011763525.2). NCBI lineage: Eukaryota > Metazoa > Chordata > Actinopteri > Osteoglossiformes > Mormyridae > Mormyrus > Mormyrus iriodes. The sequence continues at coordinate 16,465,731 of JAAGVU020000038.1, forward strand.
CAAGAATGGGCCCCGCGGTCGTTTGTCTAACTGATGTCCGTATAGGAAGACACTAACGATCTGAACATTGTTCTCTGTGTGTCCATTACGACTGAATTCGACCGGTTTTGATTTTAGTCTGACACTGCGGACAGATCACTCTATGAGAACACCCCCCCCCCACTGAAAAAATAAGCCGATGGTGCGGTGATTTTCTGCCCACATTTCTGCCCAGTTTCAAACAGACCGAGAACTGTGAGTTTTCCATGTCGCCGGGGGAATCCGATTGTGTCGACTCGCGTGTTATCGTACAGGCAAACGTGACGTCGTGCCACACGCATCCTAACCAATCAAGCTGCAGTTGCACATGCGCCTGTCTCCTGCTGGCTCTGCTGCACGGCATTCCGCCTTACGACACGCCTGCGGAAAACAAACATCAAACTTCAGGCCTTTGAATGAAAGGCACCCCGTGCACGCTCACAGCAGTTAGCGCTGGTACATTTTCTTTCCTCCCCACTGTGCACTTCGTGCCACATCACTTCCTGTTTAAGAAGACGGGCTGTGCGCTGTGTGACGGAAGCTACAGTTAAAGTCACGGGGGATAAATTAAACAAACAGCTCAGTGGCTTCCCATCTCAGGGGAAAGGCAAGGAGGTTCGGAGTCTCCTCCCTAAAGCGCTTGACACCAACAGATGTTTTTCTCCCCTTTTTATTTGGGTCCCATTCGGCCACTACACGGACGATAACCTGCTCTCCGTTCACCTGTGGCCGGAGCACCATGAATTATTCAGGCCCTGAATTACTGATGCCATTTTAACCGTGATCAAGGAACAAAACCTCCGGCCCTTAAAGCGGCAACAATAAGCAGAATAAACAAGATGGATGCTGAGGCAGCTGCCCCCCCCCCCACCACACACACACACACACACACCTTGAGACTCGGCCAGGTGTAACGGCTGTTGACTGATTCTTTTTGAATTCGTGGATGGCCCTTGTTGCCTCATTATTTAGATATATGCCTCCCTGCATAGACTCTAATTCAGAATGAGAGGCTGGATGGCATCCAATGGGAGGGAGACCCGAACAAAGCACGCCATTGCGTGGTGATGGCAGGGAGGCCTGGTTTAAGCACTGACTGACAGTCTGATTTGCATACAGCTTTTGCATACATTACCATTTAGCCAATCAGTAACCCCCATCCCATCACCCATGCTTACCTCTTACTCATTTACTGTCCTACTGTCCTCCATGTCACGTTCAGGAGATCCAGCCCTTAAGCTTGCTAGCATGTCAGCTACATGTCTCCACAGATCTAAACCCCATTAGAAATCCTGGGGGGATCCTAATGTCTTGTTGCCACTGTACTCTCTGCCACCTCCCACCTCCATAATCTCATTTCAAACTTCTACTGCCAGGACATTAAATCCAGATCCAGGAAATAAAAATCCAGGCCGAGACTTTGTTTTAACCAACCAGCTGAGAATAAAGAGTCACAGTCAGAGATTTTTACTTTGTAGACCTGAAGTATCCACCTGTGCAGAGCGTGCCCACATGTCCCAACATCTGACCTTCCTCAGGAATCCAGACTTCAAACATGGAGGTTCCACAGAAAGAGAAGACGACGCCAATGGCATCTGAAGTCAGGTGAAGAGCAATGTTTCTTTTTACGATGACGTAATTGTTCTGGAACACCTTATGTACTAATTACATCCATGCAAAGGTGGGTAGTTCAGGTCCAGAAAGTGAAAATCCAGACCAGGATTTTGTTTCAACCAACCAGTTGAGTATAAAGAGTCACAGTCACAGAATACTCAGCTGATTGGTTGAAACAAAATCCTGATCTAGCTTTTTACTTTCTGGACATGAACTACCCGCCTCTGAATCTGTGTCATCAAGTGCCGAACCAGCTACAGTACAAACGCCAGAAGGTGTTGGGTTAAAAAAAAAAAGGAAATCCCAAAAAAGACACGGTAATACAGCCCAGAAAGGCGTATAATGCACACTTCAGAGCCGGGCTGGAGTGGAAGCAGGGGCTGTGCAGGGACCATTCTGCGGCAATCACTGAACATTGTAGCGGAAGAAAAAAGCCAATTACTCTCAATGACTAAATAAATAGAAAAATTGCCTGACCTATAGAATTACACTCATGATTCAGAGGAGCAGGAGGAGGCGAAAACAAGGAGAAAAGGCAGAAAGAGTGTAGCCTCAGAAACTGAGTGTTGCAGAAAGCGCATGCTGAAATTTTACTGACTGATCTCACGGCTTTGAATATTATTACATGCCCTAATGTAGGACATCACTTATATGAGCATGATAATTGTAAATGCTACTTTATTAAGTCATCTGCATGTCTGGTTGTGTGGGTTGGGGGGGGGGAGGAGTGGGGAGGGGAGATTCTAAGAATTTTTAAAGTAGGAGGGCATAAGATGGGCCATAATTCATACAAAGGGGGCCAAGCTTACGATTAGCCAATGATATGTTTTGAATCAATAAGTAACAGGGGAGGGGGCATTCCAGAAGCCAATCAGCTTTCAGCTGGGGTCAGTTCCCTGTGACCCCACCCCTGTATACGCCCCCAGGAGTGGGGAATGTATAGGGGAATGACCTCAATTTCAACTCACATAAATATGATGGTTGTACCTGATTCTCCCCTTCGAGAAGAACTTCAGATTGTAGCTGAGTGTGAAGTGCAGTGGGGATGGCACTGTAGAGGAAGGGGTGAAACCTCTTCTTCCTGGCCTGAGACATTTCAATCAATTTAGAGTGTTTTTTTTCATGTCCATCTACATCCATTCCCTCCTTTTTTTGAACCACTTCATTCAAGTGCGAGTCCTTGCATTTAATTGATCGTGAATGTTAATAATAATAAAGAGAATTACAAACATGATCTGTGGTGTCCAATAATTGATGCCAGTATCACTGGATAGAGGACTGCACATACAGTATCTACCAGCAGCCAGCAGCTACGCTGAGTCTATTCCGAAAGACATGCAAAATACAAATGTGAATTCAAAGCACGATGGTAGCAAGCTATACAATATTGAAAATGGGTTCTTTTATGGTGGGTCAGCTGTGACTGAAATAGCCAGGGGTACTGATTGGTAAAGCAGGGTTCTCTTGCTCCATCTGAGGAACAGTTCAACCGAGTCCGCCAACTCTATCTTAATTCTGGGCATGTGCTACAGGAACCTTACTGTCAAAGCGGAAAATAGCGTGTAACAATTCCAGCCAAGCTTTGATTTTGATTTATTGAGCATCTGCGGGGTACATTCCACCCCCCATCCCCCTCCATCCAGGGGTGTATATAGAGGCAGGTCCACAGGGGCACTGGCCCCAGCTGAAGGCTGATTGGCTACTGGAGTGACGCCTTCTCTGACACTCACTGATTCAAAACATATCATCGGCTAACGATAAGGATGGCCCCTCTCAATGAATTATTGCCCCGCCTATGCCCCGCCTATGCCCCCCCCCCCTCAAAAAATCCTCAAATCACCCCCCGGGTAATCATCCAACGGTTCAACTACTTATAGAGAAACCAGTGGAAATAAAGTTTAGTTGTAAGGTAGGTCTGCGAAACCACACCCACACAGCAGTGCACCTCCTTTGCAGCAAAGCTGTTCTCCCTTTATTCTTAAGAAGTTTTCGTGGAAACAAAGGCTCGTCAAAAAAAGAAGAAAATAAAAAAAGCGCACTGGGATCGCCGCATGCAGCTGTTTCGGCATGTCCGCCGTGCATTAGGGGCAAAAACAATGCCGCCTGATTGCTAATTTCTCCTGCCTCTGCTCTCTGACAGGCAATGACATGGTTTACAGGGACCCCCAAAGTCGGGGGGGGGGGGGGGGGGACAAAAGGGGGGGGGGCAGGAAAAAATAAATGTTCAAAAAGCCACAAGGGTTAAACAAAAAAAAAAAAAAACGAGAAAAAG
>JAAGVU020000038.1:16469644-16483754 GCA_011763525.2 Mormyrus iriodes
AGTGTCCAGGGGGGGGCGGTGGGTGGTGCGAGGGGAGCTTACCCGAGCCTAGCCAGGGGGGCAGTGGGCGGGCGGGCCGCAGGGGGGGGGGGGGGGGGGGGGGGGGACAAACGGTGGAGAGTCAGATGAAATGAAATTGTGCAAAAGCCACCAGGGTTACAGAAGAAAGAATAAAACGAGGACAAAGATCTGCGGAATAACCTTTCTTTCGCTGAGGGCACTGATGCTGGTAGAAAGTGCAGGAACAAATTTTAAAGCATGATTCCATGTTCTAACTGCTGATATGCCGAACTTTGTATCATATTATAACATGTAGACACGATGGAGGGCTTGTATCTAAACCAGGATCAACAGGTAAACATTCCCCGCAGTCTGCCTCAAACAGCAGCTGACTGGCACGCTTTCTGAAGTTTTTCTCCGCCAGCTTCTGGGCCAGCATCTGCGCCACTGCGTCTCGGCCATGAGAATGGGTGTCATCTGCAGCCAGTGAAGAAAATTCCACGTGCGCTGCACCCGGAGATCAGATAATCTGGCTCCAATCGTAATCCTCGCCGCTAAATTCTGAAAGTCATCCGGGGCCCAGCCTGCTGCCTGATTATGCCATAGCTCATGAAACTGGTGACTAAAGGCATCATGCATTCTTAATTTCCCCCTATCTCCCTGAAGAGGGGGATCAAATTTGGAACAAGATTGTATAAATACAGTAGTGAATATGATTTTCGAGGTGTTTCCAACAGAACAGGACTTATTTTCTGCCACTGTGACCTTTGGCATAACAAAGGATAATGATCTCTTACCTTGGCACAAACTTGAACTTAATTTTAACTCATATTGGGGGATTTAAAAGAGGCAGTAGCTTAGCATCATGTGAGTATCAGGATTGCAATGGCGGGGAGAACGGGCGTGAAATATTCACGCATTCTATGTTTTTGTACTAACAGAGGGACTCCTGGTCTAGGCCTGCCTGTCACTGAGCATGCCGCCCCCTCGTTGATGGCAGATACATAGCACGTCCGCAGCACCAAGCCGCGCCGGCACTGTCCAATAAGTAGTTAGCCAGCTCCTCGCTGGCCGTGCTAAAACCGTGCCGACGACAAGCCGCACTCAACGTCCAACTCCAGTACCTGCAGGTGGAGTCGCTGCAGGAGCAGGCACTGGAGGCAGATGAAGCTACGTCGCTGGGGCTTCTTCTCAGGGTGATGGATGGATTAGGATTCAACCTTCTTGGGATTTCATCTCTACTTCCCCCTGTTTTTTTGCCCGTTTGGTATAGAGCACCATCCCAATAAAACTGAGACTTAGATACAGCAATGCATGCTGGGACTCCTGCGACATCATCATAATATCAAGAATCGTGTGATGGCATCTCCCACCCCTCTGCTGGCTGATGTGTATCTCTAACAAATGAAACCTTTCTGTAGACTGTCCTCAACTATCCTACATTACCCACCCCATCACCCCCCACCACCCCATGCTCTGGGCCATCCCTATTAAATCTACAGACTGCTAATCCATCTAGTGACCATCAAGATCCATCTCTGCCCATCTCATTCATCTGACTCACCAAGAAGGAAGATAGCTTCTACAGGCGGTAAACAGAGACAAATTAGATATTTTCACCCCCGTGCAATAAATAGCCAGAATAACAAAGAATTGGCTAGCTTCCCATGCCTAAGAATAGAGAATCGGCTTACCCATGAGGTTCGTGGTTATGATATCCACACAGCCAGAATGGATCGTGTGCTGTTTTCATTGATTGCTCTCTTCTCGGGGGTCTTTAATATTATTGTGCCCCGGGAGCGGTGGAGGGGTAAACGCATCATGGCTGCAGGCGCAGCAGCTACAAAAAATAAACCCCGACACGTTGTCGCACAGAGGCATTTTGACCAAAGGAGAGGACAATTTGTGTTGGCTTCTCTGATAGGAAATCATTCGTAATGCACAAAATCATGAACTAAAACATTTTCATGGCACTTCAAGATCCACTAGAACTGAGTTTGCCCTCGGAGCTAAGGCAGCTTTGATGGAAACTGGAATTGCCGGAGATGCTAAATGACTGCAATTAGTGGAGATGTTAACTGTCTGTGATTGGTGGATAGCCTCGGTATACAATACTCGGCAAACCAATGGCTACGACTCATAGTTAGGTGACATTTGTCATATGGCGGTGTTTGGAGTGTCAAAAATGAGAATGTAATGGACAGAGTGTCAAAACTGCTAGTAGAGGGTCACACAACCGTTACGTGTGATTATCTGTCGGCTTAGCAGAGGTCCTTTGCCAAAGCGGTGTACATGTGTACCTATTTATATAAGTGGATATTTACTGACACAGGTCAATTTATTTTTCGTGGTGCAGCACTGAACCACTGTGACCTCTCAGCCCCATTGACTATGACACCAACATTGCACTGTCCATAAAAAGGGAAAATGGAAAGGGGGCTTGGAAACACCGGCATGTGTCCCGCGATGGGGGACCAGGGATCGGCTGACACTGGCCTCCCTCCCGGCCAATGTCACCTCGCATGAGGATGGAGGGAAGGAGGCTGGAGATAGCTACTTCCCTTCATCACTCTACACCCCCCCTGCTGTCACTGTGTGGAACTGCAGTGACATTGTGACCTTCTGATATGTAACCCCCGCTTAATCCCTCCTTTTAACTGTGTAATCTGTAAACTCTGTGGCAGCGTTGGTCGATTCTCTGATGATAGGGCTGCTCTGGTGTTGGAGTGGCCACAGACAGATGCCCTCGAATCACCTGCCAGCATCCCCCACTGCTCAGAACCCCCCACCCTCTACTAGTCCAGATTAAGTTCTATCGATTCATACTCAGCTGGGATTGCCTTTGATAGTGCCGCCGGCTTTGAGCCAATCAAGGCTGTCATTATGGACGCTCTCCGATATTGCAGGGACTGGCATGGGCTAATTGTCTGTCCTCAAAGCGATTTCCCCAAGCCGGCAGGTCCATAAAGTGCGACAGAATGCCACGATTGAAACAGCACTTGAAAAAGACAAAGCAGAAGAGGAGATGTGAGGCCTACTGAGCCTGTCGAGGCTCACACGTCTCCCATCACTCGTAACGGCTCTGCGATGGCCCTAAATCGTGAAAAACTGCTTCTCTCACCTGGAGGCGCCTTGCTCGGCACCGTTGCCAGGAAGCTGCCCAGTAACTCAGTCAGTAGGGTCAGGATGAAACTAAATAAAGCTGAAATGCCCCTGGATGTGCCCCTTCCCCTGTCAGTCACTGAAAACAAAACAAATCATTGGCTAATAATAAAGTTGGCTTCTCTGTATGAAATATGGCCCCTCTTATGCCTCCTCATCTTAAAAAACCTAGAATAGCCCCTACTGTAGGCAGTGATTTTATATCACTTTTATACAGATTATAAAGTGGTCAATCATAAAATAACCAGGGTCCTGTGATAGTTTGGAGCTCTGGATACAACCAGAATATTGCATAATAGGACCACAATCTGAGGAAAGGCTTGTCTACCTAGGGAACAAGGCACTTGCCCTGAATTAAACTCTTACATGCCCATATGGGTGAGGGCATTAAAGGGCAGGTTTGTCATGGATGTAATCATTTAAAGGGGAAGTTAATTACTAATACTTGGTGCTTGAAATAGAACACAGCTTAAGCACAGAAGAGCACCATTCAGCCTACTATTCTTAAGCCTGCAGCCCACATGATTAGTGTGTTGTGAGTGAGCCGGATGCTGCAGGGAATGGCCAGTTCACTGGACCACGTTGACCCTGAAAGTCTTGCTGCTTGAATGTGAATTCTCCGTTGCCACTCTAGATGCTCTGACCGGCAATGAAGGCTCGGAAGAAGATCAGCAGCCCGCTGAGTTTTTCTGGAAAGAGCAGCAAGCCTCCCTACTCCTCCGGAATGGAGAAATCCAGTGGTGGAAATGGGAATCTTCAAGTTACTGAAAGCGGAATTAACATCACAAGGGAGTTCAAACCATTCTTAGCTCTTACGCATGTTAATAAAGTTGAAGCAAACTCTTTCCCGTTTTTGAGCCAACGTTTTAAATTTAACGCATACCTCCTGACACTCTTGTCCACAACTCGGAGTAAAAGCGGGTGTGAAACAAATTAAAATTCCTTTGTTGTTACGTAAATGAGCCTTTTTGGAAGTGGGTTTTATTCGAAGGGACTCAAATCTAGTTTTGCCCCGTAACGGTTTTTTCTTTGCATAATCAAGACAAGAGGACAGAGCCTTGTCAAGGTCAAAGGTCAGGTTCTTTGGGCGCTAAGCTGCCTGCTTCTCCATGTTTCTCAGCATACCCTGAAACAAACACAGCATGAATTGGTATGACGGGCCTCGCGCCATTAACTGTCTTTCGTACGCTTACTTTGAGATGGTATCTGTTTTGAACTCTCCAGGCTGCTTGCCAGTATGTGTGTGCTCCGAGGAAAAAAAGAAAAGAACCCTTAGATAATTTATTCAAGGGTTGTCAAAATACAGCCTGTGGAAATATATACAGCCTTCTGTGCCAATGTGATGAAGGGGACTGTTGCGTTTTGTGGGGCACTCTGAGCTTGATTTATGCACTACGTACAGAATGCCAAAGAACCTGAAAACGTCGATTCCAGACGGCCCTGTGTCACCCGGCCTAGCCTTTACCGTAGCAAAGCTCCACCCACGTGACCACTGCCACATGCTGTCACATAAAGGCTGCACCACACTTACGTATATTTAGCAAACACTTTTATCTAAAGCGACATACATTTAAAAAAGCAGGGTCAGATGATCCCAGGGGAAATTAAAGGTTAGGGGCCTTGCTCAAGGGCCTAACAGTGAAATTACTTTGCCAACCCAGGGATTTGAACCGGTGACCTTCCAATCACAGGCGCAGCCTTCTAACCCACAGAGCCACACTGGTAAAAAGGTACCGCACTTAAAGGGCTCCAAGCAACTGACCAGTCCCTGTAATGGATGGGGTAGATGGAGACCAGGCAGATTCGAGGTGGGTGGTGCTCTGGCTCGTCAGGCACAGGCGCAAGTTTCCACCCACATATTGTCCACTGTGTCAGGTGGATACGGGGTTCGTGGAGAATGCTGCCCCCCCACCCATGCAGCGCACCCCCTTCCCTCTGACAGACAGCCACCATGCATGGTGCCTGGTCAAGAAAAAAATGATGGAAAGTGGAGGGAGAGAAACTCGACTCACCAACTTCTCCCACTTGGGTCCCTGCTAAATAAATAAAATATTTAAAAATTTATTAAAGAAGGAAACAAAAGCTTCCATTTATCTTTCCAGTTCTGTTTCCAGCAGCAAAGTTTGCGGGGGGCCATTAAAGTGTTATTGTTCACTGCTTGTATTTTCTTAGTAATTTGCTTACTCAAGTCAACCTTTTTGAACTTTCACAAACCATCGACGTTTCAGAATGTTAGACGGTGAGGAGAGTCTTAAAGACAAAGCAAGGAAAGAAATAAGATGAAGTCGTCTGTCTCTGGCCAGTAGACGTGCTCCCAGATTAGCATACTGTTTTGTTTTGGCATTACAACTTTTATCTGTCGCTTCAAGGTTCCTATGCCATATTAATCATAATAATTTATTTTGCACCATAATCCTTAAAGTATCTCCTCTGATAAAGAGATGGTGGAGCACAAGCCATGCGGCTGAAGATGATCAGATGATGAATCTAAGATTGGCTATATTAGAAAGGCACATGGCATTATGTTTTAGCTATAAGTGATTTGTCCATGTTCTCAGCCTTCCTATACTAGCAGTCACTGTGATACCTAATGTCTGGATGTCCCTCTTGCTGGATCTCAAGAATGACGAAAGCACTGATAAAGATGTAACAGTGAGTCGAAGACCACTGTTTGCCTATATAAATAAAAGGCACCATCGCTTTTTCAATCAGCCAACTCAAGTAGCCACCTATGTTGATACCACAAGGACCCACACTGACTTCAGTAACTGTACGCAACGCTAATCTAAGGCGTGTAATTTACAGCCCTCAAAAAACATCATGCCACTGTATAAGCAGGACTTGAAGTTGTGAAACTGGGGTTTGGAGCCAAAAGATAGCTTCGTCTTATGTCTGCAGAGATCATCTCCTGCCAAATCCAATGCTTCACGACCATCCATCGAATCTCACCCCCTGCATTTTCTGGGAGTCCAACAGCACCCCCCCCCCCCAACTGAAGTTCCTGCATGAAACATAGTGAAACATTGTTTCAGACACAACTGGCATCGTCATAAGCTCACATTCTGATCCAACACAGCATCCAGCTTAAAAACACGCCCAGAGGGAGAGGCTGATTTAGTCCTGGATTCGACCAGTTTTGTAGCGAATCCTATGGCAAACAAGCCACTCCTGCTGGATATTTGCACAGGGATACGACAAGGAATCAGGAATCCAAAAATGATATGTCCTGCCAGGCATGTTATATTGTGACTATTTGCACTCCCTGATAGGCGGCCCGATGGCCACGCATGAAGGGAGAAGAGAAAGTACACAGAGACTGCATTAAAAAGCCGTGGCTGCTTGCATTCCCATACAACACTGGTGGTGAAAGCCGGGTGCAATTGGCAGCCACTAATAAATTGTATATAATAGTAATTGTTGTTTGGAAACATCCATCCGTCTTCCACAAATGCTTGTCCAGTACCGGGTCGGGGTGAGCTTGGAGTCTTTCCCAGCAAGTGCAAGACTTGAGGAGGGAAACAGGATGTGTCTAAAAATTTCATAACAAATATTTTGTGTACTGGCATCCAGTACATTCCATTGACTAGAGAGTTAAAGAAAAATGTATGAATAAGTGCAGTATATTTTTTACTAGGGACTGACATTACCCTTAGCAAACATCTCCAAACACAAATGCCACTGCAGCTGTACTGATGCTTAATCAGCTTCGGCCTGATGGATCGGACCAGACCAGGAAGTTCTTTGGCCCCAGTACAACAAAAGTTCAAGTTAAATCCGCTGGGCCGCCAACTGAAGCGAGAAGATAAAACATCAAACAACTTCACACTCGGAGTAATGTTACCGTTCTGCCCGAAGTGGATACAGAACATTACATCCTCCCATAACCCCCCCCCCAAACCCCCCCTCCCCTCCAGGGTCTTGATATTTTGTGTGGTGGTTGTTCGGAAAATTTTGGCCAATGGGCCGAGAGTTCTTGAGATGGTGTGCTTCTTGATAACCGAAATCGATACCAATACGCTGTATTTTTTTCCTCGTTACTTCAAACATAAAAAAGACAGACCTTCCCTTGACCCATTCTTTTAATGAGGATGGCGGACAATCTTGAGAGACGGGGCCTACCGCGGAGGGCATGTTTGCGAGGGGTGCGGGGTCACAGGCAGAGCGATACAGGTAGCGCCAGCCCCCTCCCTTCGGGTCTCTTTCGCTCTTCTTCCTCCTGCTGTCCTCCTTCCTTTTTCTTTATAATGAGGATTTCAGCCTGACAAGCAGGCCGTCGCGCTCAGTGCCGGTCCCCTGGGTGCCAGCGGGAGGTGAGAGGAGCCCCGACCCCCCGAGCCTGATGGGATATATTCCGCTCTGCCGGCCTACATCATTTATCTGTCCGAGCAGCAGCATTTATCCAGGGTGATATGAATCGTGCCCTTTTTTTAATGGCATTGCGGCAGCCATTTCTGCAGTCCGGTGTGGGCCCAGATGAATTTCCTAGCTTGGGGGCATCGGAAAGGGCACCCCCCACGGGAATCTGTGATCCACCCTCCCACACAGACTGCAGATGAAACGGGAGGGGCCAGGAGGCATGGCCGGCTGGTTAAACACTACTTGGATGACAAAATAAAGACCTAGCGTCATGCCTGTGTAAGAAACACATTACTTATTACAGACTACAGAGTCTATTACACTCTTCAGTGTTTTAAATACTTTCATTCACTGAATGATGATTTTGTTCAGGTACTTGTTACCCATCCCCCTCACCCTGCCTTCACCCTGAAGCACTTAGAAGGGACAGATGGATATTCTAACCAGCTGCAAATGTTCACCGAAACAATATGACTTAAACCCCGTTCTCAAAGCGACCATACAAAGAACGCTCCTTGAACCAGCAACATACAGGTTATAAGCTCATAGCCTTAATACTAAAATCACCGGCTCCCCCATACAGCCATAGTCAAAATTCTGTCCATTTATCCATCTATATCTGAAATAGGGTCCAACTTTCTGGTAGCCTAACAGCGGCAATCAGGTGTTTATCCAAAATTTGGTTCTAAAAAAAGGAAGTTCATTTCATCTCATTGGCACACATGCCCACCAGCCAGAGTTGGAAGACTTCTGAGAATGTGACAGTCACATTTATTTAGCGAACGCTTTACTCCAAGGCAACATACGGGTAGGATCAACCAGTGTCCCTGGAGTAGTTAAGGTTAAGGGCCTTGCACAAGGGCCTAATGAAGACACGACTATTCTGCTGGTCACAGGACTCGAACCCACAACCTCTCAGTCATTGGCACTAATCCATGACCCACTGAGCTGCACACCATGCCTGACAGACAAAAGCAATGGATCACATTAATAATGTTGCATGTTATCCATGCAGTGGTGGACTGTTCAAGCCGAGTAACATGATCTATCATATATGTCAGTGTATTTCTAAATATAACACACCATTCGCTGAGCTTACTTAGTTCAGATGACCCTCCTGTTACAATTATAATTAACTGTGACATTCGTCATGAATCAGGATAGTGGTTATTCACAGACACAGATTATCCCGGGATACCTGGACACACAAGGCTTGCTGTTAAGCAGAAGCCTGCGGGATGATCCCACAACTGCAGGAAAATGCTGCCAGCTCTTTAAATCTCCTTTAATGCTTAATAATTACTGACCCGGACAAAACGCAAAAGGGCCAACCGAAGAGCTTGTGCATTTTTAAAGGTACAGTGAAAACGAAAGTCACCTTTATCTTTTTGTCTGGTTTTAAGAGAAGCTTCCAGAGGATCTGGCCTCCTTGACACAGAATCACCCCACGCTGCTGAAACGGCCATGGAATTAATGCCGACACACTCAGTCTATCCCACACAGCAGCTGGCCCCAATCCTAAAGTATACATGATTAGACATGTAAAACCACACAGCAGGTAAGCTGTATCAGCCAGTCCAAATGCAAATGAATCAGAGTGAAACTGGTCTCTCTGTGTACAATTGGCTTAAAGTTCACTTCATGTGGCCGCTGCTCTGCTGCCATCATTATTTCCAATGTGCTGAAGGGGTTAATGCAAGCGTCTGCTGGTACACAGGACATTTTACTAGGGGACAGAGACCCAAAGGCTAGCTGTTGAGAGAAGAGTGGTAACAGTTTTATTGCCTGCTGTTTATTAGATTAGATTTGCTCAGCCTGTGTTCAATCACAGGCTTGCTGGGGGGGGGGGGGCTCATGACCCCCCATCCCTGTGCTCCGGCTCTGCTAATGTTTCAATCCTTGTCCCCCCACCCGGACGCTGTGTGACCCCGGTCTCAACACCTTTCATTTTCATAGTTCGCAGTTGCAAAAACGAATACGGGCAGCGGGGTGTGGAATCTCATCCTACGAGGGGGAGGGCACCGCTGTCTGTCCCTTGTGTGCGTCCCGCACCTGTCTGCAGCTTGTAGCTTGTATTTCCCATGTGTGGCCCGCTTCAGAAACTCTCTGACCGCCAGAAGGACTATCCCCATGGACCACAGAACTGGGGCGAGTGGGGGGGCGGGGGTGGTATCTTTTGGAGCATCATTAAGAATTCAGTAATTAAAAAATTACATACAAATAATTTTATGCAAATGATATACTGCATTAGATACTGACAAAACTTTATTAATAAATGTCTGCAGTCATGCATCAGTAACATACAGCTTCTCTCTTCCCAGGTTACAATGGGGTTACGTTACGTTAGATTACGTTACGTTACAGTACATCTAACCTAAGAAACGTCACAGCCTAGCCTAAAACATGATTAGAACACTTACATTAGCCTACAGTCAGTCAAAATCATTAAAACAAAGCCTGTTCTGTAATAAAGTGTTTAATATCTCACGTAATTTATTGAATAATGAACTGAAAGTGAAAAACAGTTATGCATCGTAAAGTCAAAATATTATGACATGGACCATCGTAACCTGGGAAGCGCCTGTACATCTATTTCAGTGAATATCTGCCCCCCCCCCCCCATTCAGATGCGTTACGTGGTCCATGTAGGGTGACCACCTAATCCAGGTAGGGTCTAGGATTAAGCTACCATTTTATTTAAAAATACCTGGATTTCACTTTAGTACTGAGTTGTTACTGTGTGCTGATTGGTCAGTCTCATATAATCCTGCATGTGTCACTAATGTTAAAGTGAAACAGCTGGATGAGTCTTTCAATCAAGGAAACAAAACAGTAAAAGTACAAGACGAACCAAACAACTTAGCCGAGCAGGAGCCTTTCAGCTTTAGAGTAGTATGTAAAACCTGAAGTAGCTCTTAGTGCCCCTCTGACATGAATCAGGGGGTCACCCTAAGTCCATGCCTACCTCTATCACCCAGCGATGCCTGTTTTCAGCAAGCTGTTGAGACAGGCCAGACATGTCTCTACTTAAAGTCACAGCGGATGGCCGTACGCACAGGGCTGCTTGGTAGGAGTCACCCAAAACACTTGGCAGACGCTCATAAATAAGTCAGTATTAATTACTTGGAGCCTGGCAGGTTGACATTGTCAACAGACTCATCCTTCTAAATATATCATTTACCAGTGAGGCCTAATCATGCTCTCATCACCAAGGGGGTAGCCATGTTCCCACTTTTAAAAATCAAGCCCTATTTGCATGAAAAAGGCCACAGCAACAATAACGGTGACGGGACTGGGCACGCGAGCCGCCGCCACAGAGCCACACCGGCTCAAACCCAGGAGGGCCGGGCTCTCGGTAGTGACGACAGTCTCCGCCATGGTGATATCGCATCTCTCAGGGCCGGCTTGCTGTCATACCACACAATGACCTGACACCTCCACAGAACGCTCTCATTATCAAAGTGGGGGGGTGGGGGGTAATAAATCCTAAGAAGCGAGGGAGGTGGACAGACCTTGAAATACAGTATACACGGCACAATGATGGTGACGTACGCAAATTAAAGGGCACTGAATATTTAACTGCTATATAGGCAGTCAGTTATGACGTCTCCATTAATATTATGACTTTAAAAAACTGCCCTGGAACACCTTCCATGAACATCTTGTGGCTGAAGGGACAATAAACAGTACACATTAGCAGTTACACAGAGATCGTTGATGTCCCATAGCGAGACGTCTTGCTGCTACTTACCGGAATGTAATTTGCTGCTTTTTTCAGACTGCGGCCACGCTACTGAGCTGCCGGGTAATTTGAGAGGGAAACGACGAGGAGGCATTTCTTCAGGAGATTACCCCCTAAGTACCGAGGGCCGGGGCATCTCTATGCAAATCGCAGTGCTAATTGTCGGACGTGGATTCACGACGCAAACACAATGAGCCGCTGAATGGCTTTTGTGAGCTGATTGGCTCGGCCCGGTTAATCGGGGGGTTCAGCTGGGTCTGATCATCCGGCATAGAAGCAGGCGGTAAACGGTGGAGGAGCAAAGGTACCCGATTGACAGAGAAAACCGTAGTGTTGAAGAAGAAAAACACTCGGCAATTAGGACACTGTAGTACCTGTGAGCACACACGGGCACACGCATACACAGAATATTAATGACTGAAATATTTCAGAGTTTATGTGTGTGGGCCAACAGAAGGGACTGTGGCATTCCGCTGCCCACCCCCATAGATATCACAAAACACGATGCCTGACTAGATCTAACCGGCATAGAAAATGCCAGCTGGGCACTCAAAGAAAATACCTGACTTGCAAAGTGTGTTTTGATGGAGTTGGGATTTTGATACTTGTATACTCCTTAAAAGGCCAGACCTTGTCTTTGATTTATCTTCATGTATAAACTTTTGGCCCTAATGCATTTGTGGCCACCTGTCACAGCAGTTGGCCGAATGCTTAAAACAACATGGAGGAAAAATGAGACAATGATGTCCCTATTAACTGGGTAAAAAAATGAATCCAATTAAATCCAAACCATAGAAGGAGATATAATGCAGGGAAGTTTAAGGTTTATGCAGTATGTAGTGTTTTTGTTTTTCTTCCTGCTTAGACATTACAGTACGGTGTTTTACTTGAGCGATACTAGATAAAGTAAACGCGAAATAGGAACAGCGACCTGTGTTGCATTTATTATTAGCAGGGGCGTGTTTGTGGGCGGGGCCATTGAGGAATGCTAAAAGCTGATTGGTCCATGGAGTACCCTGTCCCCTGTCACTCACCGACATAAAATATATCATTGGCCAATTATTAGGTTGGTTCCTCTATATGAATCATGGCCCCTCTTTTGCCCCCACTTTATAAAGTCCTAGAATCACCCCTGATTGCAGGCATGCTGAGTAGCGCTGAGGCAGAGAATTCACTGGAAACCAGATCAATTGAATATGTTTGGTGTCAGGTGAGCCGACAGTGCAGGAACAAACTAAGAGGCGTGGAGGTGCTCAGAGTATACCAGAGTAATGCAATGGTACAGGCTGACGGACAGGAGTGACACGAGTGTCGGTGAGAGTGATAAGGCCTAGTGGGTATCACCGCAGAAGCCTACCTCATGGGCTTTCACAGGCGAGAGGCAATGTAAACTGTCAGGTCCGATACGGAATCCCAACTTCAGATGGGAATCACCTCTGAACCGGCGATGAAGCACGCGGCATTCCCATCGGCAGCCCGCGCTAGTGTGGGTGGTGGGGATTTCTGCAGAAAATCGCCCTTGCTGACAGGTTCCAGCGCTTCTGGCTGTCACTGCGGTTCGCATGGGAGCGCAGGAAATGCAGCTCAGTCCTGCTGCTTTGGATGCATTTTACAGGAGACCCACACATGCAAGCATCTTACAGTGATATCACAGTGATCTTTGTAAGTAACGTTTGTCGTGTCCTTTTGCTGACATACTTGCTTTGCTCAGCAAGGGGACCAAAACATTTTATGTGGATTTTCCCAATCATGGGGGGGGGGGGGGCGGTGTCCCTAGCCCTTGCTTTGGGGAATGGTCAACTGCTCTATTCAATGACCAGAAGCATAAAATATCTATCTATCTTTCTATTTATCTATCTATCTATCTGTCTGTCTGTCTGTCTGTCTGTCTATCATGCACACATACAAGTCTGACCTCACTGGCTTGTATGCTGTCACTGATGACACATTCACGTGTGTCCGCGCCTTAATCCTCATGCAGACAGAATGTGCGTAAGGTCAGCTGTCCTTGCATGCCAACCTGGGGGTGTGCACATACCAGTGTGCACGCAGAGGCAGCTGGGCAGCAGAAACAAGGAGGCGCCAGAAGGAAACACAGCATCCGTTTCCTTCCCACCCCATGCGGAGAGCCCAAGAGATGCTATCTAATCATTCCTCATTCATTAATGCCCTCATGATCTCTTCCCCAGTTTTCCAAAGGGCAAATTCTTTCACGACGTGCTGTGAAGCATATGTCAACCTAGTCCGCTGAAACTCAGAGGGACAGGAAAAAATCACCACTTGTGTTTTCTTCCAACATGTTGTCACAGGGAATTAAGGTCGGAGGGCACTGTCTTTCACCGTCTCCACGTCGAGGGGACCTTACTTAAACTGAGGCAACAACAAAGCTAATCGGCTAATGAAGCCAGTGCAAATCTGTACATTGGAAAGCTGGGAAAGAAAGTTCATGGCACCCGTGGGGACCAGGGGGAGGGGGGCGGCCAGATGAGATGGGGTGGGAGTCAGGGGCGTGGCTACGGCTAGGCAGGGAGTGTACTGTGTCTGCCCAAACAAATCATATGTCTGCCCAAAAGGTTTGTCTGCCTGCCCAACAGAGACAGATCAAATTTACATCTGTAGGTCTGTGGTTTAAGTCAAGGAAAGACGCTAAGATTATACAATTCCTTGGTAAGACCCCACCTTGAATATTGTGTGCAGGTTTGGTCACGTTACCTTAAAAACTCATTGCTGCCTTTTAGAAAGGGTTCAACGTAGGACTACAAGAATGATTCCTGGTCTTAGAGGAATGTCTTATGAGGAGAGGTTAGCTGAATATGTTCAGCTTCGAGCAGAAGAGATTAAGGGGGGACA
>JAAGVU020000038.1:16483854-16516195 GCA_011763525.2 Mormyrus iriodes
GGTCTTAGAGGAATGTCTTATGAGGAGAGGTTAGCTGAATATGTTCAGCTTCGAGCAGAAGAGATTAAGGGGGGACATGATCCAGGTATATAAGATTCTAACAGGTCTGGATACTGTTCAACTAAATAGTTACTTCAATATTAGCTCAAATTCAAGAACTCGTGGCCATAGGTGGAAATCAATGAGAGAACATTTTAAACTAGATTTGAGAAAGTACTTCTTTACACAGCATGTAGTTAGAGTATGGAAAAGTCTTCCAGTTAGTATAGTACAAACTAAAACTTTGGGTTCCTTTAAATCAGAGCTAGACAACATTTTAACAACTCTGAGCTATTAGTTGAATTCTCCCCAAACGAGCTTGATGGGCCAAATCATTTATAAATTTCTTTTGTTTTTATGTTAATCAATCAGTAGTGATTTATATCATCTTGAGACCCCCCAAAAGAGTTCAGAGACCCCCACATAAGACAGAAAATGTGATTTACTGCCACCTACCCTCTTTTACCATCACCACCCCTCAAGATCCCTGACACAAGTCGAACACTGGTGCCCACTGAACATGTCCAAATGCCCACCGCAGGTTGGCATCCTGGGAATGCCACGGCAAGGTGTACTTTTTCCTACATTTCAAGTCTGAGTGCAACAAAAACGCAAGATATTCCATTAGTGAAGGTGTCATGGCCGGGGGCAGGGTCTCTGAACCGCCGCATATTCGTGTTGAGCAGACTACTGCAACGGTGCCATGAAGTCTCTGTTATAAAGACAAACTCGCCAAGTTCCGCGGGGACATGATATGAAACGGTACAACTGCGTGTGTCGCCTCAGCAATGGAGAAAGGAGATTGAAAGAGACAGAGAGGGATGATCAGACTGGACTTGTACTTAGTGGAGCCGCGCAGGATCTGATGGAGTCCAGATCAGCTCTGACTGGGAATCCAATGGGTATCCTGCGTAGGATGGTGGGTAGGTAGCGGCCATCCGCGGCAGGCCACTGACTCTTATAATTGCTTTGGTGAGCCACGAAAAGTATTGGATCAGCCTAGAATAGCCCAGGGGATTGTAGTACTTAAAACTCGAAGGTGGGGGAACGGTATAATCCCCCCTGTCCTGTTGGGCTCCTTGCTTTTTATATGCATTTCACAGCTCCAGCTTTTCTGCACTCCTTTGGCTCCTCTGTTGACTTCCATCAGACTACTTCCTTTGGGAGTCCCAAAAAAAAGTCTCGATCTCTGACCTTGGTCTCAAACCCTTGCCTAAATTTACATCATGGAAAAAAATGCCTGTGTTTACTGTAGTGGCAGGAGGCACAGAGAAACAGCAATTTCACTTTTACCTGCCCCCACCCCACTCCTTTGGTTTTGTTTTTAAGAACGTGCAGCATTTCATACTACATGCACTATCTTACCTAACCAACAGGGGCAGCGTGGAGCATGTCGCAAAAAAACTGGGTAAGTGCCAAGCAAGGACTACATTCCCAAGATGTTGGTGTTTCTCCTCTTTTCCTCGTGGAAAAATAAATGGATTCCGAGGCACGCTCGGAAAACCTTGCTCTCGGTCGCCCGATTGAATACGCTTGCTAACTACGCTGTCAAATCTGATGAATCCATTCTGCAGAGACAGGGATTAGATGGCTAATGAGGGGTACGGCGCCTCGTGAAACACAACGCAACCGCGAGCGAGGGAAAAGAAAATTATAATTAAGACTCCAAATCACCGACGTCTGTATTAATTATCGCAGCCGTGGCTCCATATTTGGCCTTGTGCTGCCAACATGCGTCCTCTGCTTGGAGTTAAGGGTCAGGGGTCAGAGGTCGCGGGGGTATGGTGATGAGGGGATAACTCATAAGGCTTGTAATATTAAACATGCTTTCGTGTGTAAAGGCCGCTCTGTGCGGGAGCAGGGCAAATGAGAGCAGAATTCAAACAAAATATGAGCCAAAGACCCGAGGGAATAATACAAATATCCTGCATAAAAACCTAATGAAATTATTCACCAGCAAAAAAAGGATGCATGTTCCCAAAATCCAAAATAACATTCTTATGGGGATAAACCTAAAGTTCTTGAGTCAAGCTTGCTACACTGCAATTTGTAAGTACAAAAAAAATTTTCATCAGCTATTTGAAGTTTGTAGCTAATAGTCAGAGGAGAAATTAATTCAGAAATTGCTGAGTCAGTAGATTCCAGCCTTCGGGTTATACGTATGCACGCACGCGCGCACACATACACACAACACACACATGCGCACACACACACACACACACACACACACACACACACACACACACACAGCATGATGACATCCTCCTCATTGACTCGCTTCCTGTTATGAAAGACACCAGCACTCAGGCGTGAAACTGTACAGGGAAAAGGCAAATAGCTGGAAAAAGACCCCCACCTCACCCCCAGACACCCCCACTCCCCACAACAGAAAACAAAGCAAACGTTTGTGTTTTTGGCACCTGACACCAAAGCACAGCATCTGGGGAGATTACAAATAAGGTGTTAATTGGATATTACACATGATTGGTTAATTGGATATGACGAGTCATCGGTTGATTGGATATTATGCATGATTGGTTGATTAGATGTAACACATGATTAGTATTAATCGGAGCCTTCGTTCAGCTCCAGGAGTTTTGTGTAAACACTCAAGATGCCTTGTTCCACCGGTTACCGGAAAGAAGCCGTTTTGAACACGCTCACAGCTGCGGGTTTACCGCGTATGGTGAATCTCGTGCTAATTTTTTACTTGCTGTCTCTGTCGCTCAGCCACAAGCATCATATACACAGACAAAAAGTGTGTCTCTTTCACCTTCTGGATGCCTTTTCACATGCCAAACAATTCTCGTCAGAGAGACCTCTCTTTCAATCCTCATGGCACTTCTTGTCATATGATGCTACACTTTGCATCAATCATAAATGTAAGGAATGAGCTTTAGTGGTCTGGAGGTGACAAGCAGTTCAAGGCACAATTTTATAGGTCAAGGAGTTGGACACCTTCGCTCTGATTGGCCACACACTAGGTGCCAGACAGCCACTTACTTGTTGTCTTGTGAAGTGCCATTAAGGGGGGGGGGGGCAGTTGCAACATTCTAATTGACATTTTGAAGGTCATTAAGAAGAGGAAAAGGCAATGGACCGCTTTATGTGTGACTTGCCCTTTCGCTAACATGCTGGTTACTGGTCTTCCATGGCAACTGTGGTTAATATCACTCTGAAAACACAGAATCTGGTCTTTCAGTTCTGGGATTTAATAGCAGGCAATAAGAGAAAAAAGAACTGAGGATGACCCCCCTCCCCCCACTCATTCTTTTATTGCAATGCTTTCTGTTTGTATGCTTCTCACTCCCATAAT
Source organism: Mormyrus iriodes (assembly GCA_011763525.2). Lineage (NCBI taxonomy): Eukaryota > Metazoa > Chordata > Actinopteri > Osteoglossiformes > Mormyridae > Mormyrus > Mormyrus iriodes. The sequence goes on from JAAGVU020000038.1 coordinate 16,487,210, forward strand.
GCACCTGCTCCTTAGCACACTGGCTCCTGACATATCCTTGCTCATTATTTTGGTAACCACACGTTTTCTGTGTAAGAAATATGGCTAATGTGCCCCCCTCCACACACACACACAGGTCCTCCTACTATAATGTAACTTAAGCAGCAACAGTCAGGCTGAATAGTTATAGGTACCTTATTTTGGAAGGCCGGAAGGCCCTGAAAGCAGGCAATCTCTAGTCTAACCCTGGGAAAGGCATATAGCACAAGCTCGGCACGTACACAAACACGCCGGAAAGATCACAGAGTTTTTTACATCATGTTCGGAGACATTACTTTATGAGTAAGTTGATCATAGATCAGTAATATTGTCTTTCATGTTGCTTTATGCATTACACCGAAATTGTAAAATATAGCTAGTGGATTTTAACATTTGTTTTAGTATTACTGCAAAGTCATTCCGCCAATCAACTGCATCCCCTCCCAAAACTTGAGGGAAAACACCATGCATTTTGAGACACGGAACTCCTAATTCTTCTAATCACTCTCTCCTCAAATGTCACCTGAAGCTGAGACAAATAAATAAACCACAGAGATCATATCAGAACAAAATTGCTGATTAATTTCAAGTTGGCCAGTACATATAATAATCCTCACCATATATAAACTCTTACTATTTTTTCTGATTTTCTATATCCATATATTTCTAGGGATCGTCCATTAATTCCCATGGGAAAAACCCTAATCTGAACTATGACAACCTTAACCCCTTCCCAGCCCTAACCTTAACCACAACTACCCAAGTCACGCTGCCAACCACAGACACTGATTTTCCCTGAAAGGGCCAAGGCGCTCACTATTAATGAGATACCCGTCTTGATAGGATAGCTAATCTATATTTTATTTTATGTTTTATATATTTTATGTTGAGTTTTTTGAAGTCCCTGGTATCTTCTGTTCCGTCTACAGCAGGTTTTTGGAATTATTTCCTGTTTTGTTCCCTGCAGTACCATTTTTAAAATGCAAGGGTAGGCGACCCTGCTCCTGGAGTGCCGGTATCCGGCAGGTTCTCTAGCCTACCTGGTGAGTTACTATCTGCCTGATATCATGTGTGGTTCATCAGAGACCAGGTAGGATGGAAAATCCCCTGGATACCGGCAATCTAAGATCAGGCCTATCTACTGCTGTTATAATGACTCATATGAACCAGAAACCTATTATCTTAAGAGCATATTTTATTTTTATATAAACAGGAAATTGGTTATATATTACACTACAGTCCTCAGTTACTAAGGTAAACTCATTGAGGCCTTGTGAGTTTTTTCTACTATTATCATGCATAAAACCAATTATTTAATCTCAAGAAGCATTGAAGGTACTTTCAACTTTGTGTCAAAATTTGTTTCCCCAAAGTCCTTTAGAAATGGCAAGCTCTCTATACACAGAAAACATAGCAACATGACATGGAGTGCAGGATGAGGAATCTCATTATGTTACCTCAGCTTTCCTCTGACCCCAATTACCATCTAAATTCAGCTTCCCGGAAACTCCCAAAGGTTAGCCGGATCTCAGGCAGTGTTTTCCGTCACAGAACCTGACACACAAGTCCCCTTTCTTAAAAGACAGATCCGTTGCCAGGATGCCAGTGAGTGACAGCTGCGTGCGGCTATGGCGCCAGACTTATGTCAATTAGCACTTCTAAGGAACGGCGAGTTCTGCTGTGAATGAATCACAGACCTTGTGGTCAGGATCCAGTTAGAGATGTCCGGCTCGGTGAATTACCGAAAGCTACCTATAAGAGGGTGTGTGAGTGTTTGGGGGGGAGTGGTGGTGAGATGATAGCAAGCACCACATGGGCTTTACGGTGTAAGGACTTGACCCACACGCAATGGCCTGACTGCGTTGCCATGGATACCCACTTTCCAGGTCGCTATTCTCTACCAAGTTGATTAAGTTAAAATACTAGCTGTCCCTTTATGCTCCCTGCCGTGAATATGTACCTTCCATTGGATGATCATTGATTCTGTAAAAATGATATGACTCTACGATATTACAGATGAGGGAGGAGAAAGCACAATGGTGCCTTGTTTTTGCTTATATTTAGTGTTAGTATACTAAGCCTCACACAAAGATCAGTCCCTGTCATGAGTCTATTCTCAATTAACATGCTACACCCTACAGCACAGTATTATTGAAGATATTATCATGGTAGTGTTGAACTGTTATTGGTTACTGAATTGTAAAAAAATCTTGACATAATCAAAGGCCTTTTTATTCTATCGCAACCAGAAATTCCGCAGTTTGTCATAAAACAGGTTTTATATGAAGACCTAGCACTTAAATTTAAAATGCAAGACACAAGCGTTCAACTAAAGCAAAACTATTTAACATAAAGAACAGTATAAAAACTGCAACCAGTCAATCCTCCCAAAGAATATAGCAGGAGACCCTTTCTGGGACCCAAAGATGAAACCTGTTGGTTTCTGATGTGTCTGGTTCCTTAACCAATCATGTCACCGCTGTCCTGCCTGTAGTTGCTGAATGGCAGCCAATGAACTCCAAACATGCACATACATTGATGACCATGTGATTCTGACCCATTTAGAATGGGGTAGGGGTGTGTGGGGAAGAGGCCACATTAACCACTGAGTGGGAAGGACCAATAAACAGGCACGTGTTGCGCACAGCCGGCGATTTAAACACATCGGGGATCGGCTCCCCCAGAGACGGGGGCAGGTGGGGGGCCCTGGAGGCAAGCGGCTCTATTTATTCACCGCTGTTTCAGAGGCCTCCGAACCCCCCATCGATTTTTCACTTTGTTACAATTATCGGAAATCAGGCTAGAACGCTCTGGAGACTGGGGTGCCATTTGAGAGGAAGGAGGAAAAAAAAACATTGTTTGACATCATGGGTTTTGTTAAGAGGTAGCTGAAGGCTGAGCGGGCGCGTGGGGGTGTGGTGCAGGGGACCAGCTGGCCGAGGAAAACAAATCACTGTAAAGGGTCTGTTTTTCACAGCAGAGCCGCCCCCGGGTTACAATGTGGCAGCGCAGATTTCGACTCGTATTGACATTGCGCTCTGTGAAATACATGACTGCCCATGCCCCCCCAGTTCTGAACAGGGCCTTTCCTGTTTTGAACCGACCACGGACATCGACTTGGGTTTCTACTGTTGTACTGATGACTGGTCAGTCAAGTAGATCAGGCATGCAGCCAAGAATTAAAGATACAGGTTTGACCACACACAAAATTTGCTCCCACCTCCCCAGTCGGCAATAAAAACTGAGGGGAAACCCTCCCCCAGTTGACAAATCCCCCCGAAGAGGATTGACTGTACCATACCTGAAATTCATTTCTGGATCAGGGCCAAAAGTAGATAATCTCTGAATTATTATGGATGCTCCTGAACAATGCCGACATAAACTTGTGAGTTATTGCGGAAATGAAACATTTCAGGGTAACGCTGTGGTCTCACATCAAGAGTTGTGAGTTTGAATCCTACCTTCGCCTCTGCGTTTATGAGTTTTACATATTCCATGTCTTTGTCAGTTTCCTCCCATGGTCTGCAAACTTCACTAGGTAAATTGGCGTCTCTACATTTCCCTTAGTGTGTGATTGCATGAGTGAGTGTTTGCTCTGTGATTGGTTGGCTTTATACCCAGGATGTACCATGCCCACACTAACCCAGGACTGGATGAAAGATCGATGGATGAAAACATCTGAAATACATTTAAAACCTCATGCCTACTGCTTTCGCTAAATGGAAAACTCAAGTGGGAATCCCAAAAGAGGACACTTACAGCTGCTCCTTCCGCTAAGGAGCAGGGGGTATTGTCCGCAGGTGAGCGGGCTGGCGGACACAGATATGCAGATGCCGCTCTGCAGAAGCTCAGCTCATCAGACCGACTCTTTGAAGACTGGCCGATGCTGGATTCAGTACAGCGTTCGCAAGGGAGGCTTTTTAAGCTGTGTACCGCTGAGCGTTATTTACCCAGAAGGTCCCACATGGGTCAAGGAAGACTGCCCACGAATGCGCCAGAATGCGAGCACTTCTATTCCTGGGTTTTTGTTCTGATCTCTGACGGGACTCTCCATCAACCCAACTGGCTCTGGATGCCCCCTACTCCCCAATCTCTCCCCCCCTGGATGCTTGAGTAATGGAAAGAGGCCTCCGGCTGCCTAAGGACGGTCATCCGTTTCTAGCGGAGCACCGGGTCGCTCCTCCAGGAGATCTCAGAGAGGCTCCAGAGCTCTTCCAGGACTCATGGTTTATCTTTATTCGTTGTCACATGCTGAATTGCTTCAGTCCGTAAGCCGGTGAGCCGCGAGGCTTCCTCGGATGGCTTTGCTCGGCCGCAGTGCCGGAACCCCTCTGGCTTTTCCCATCCGCGGTCTCCTGAGGAAATGGTTTGGCCTGAGGCAATTAGTTCCACCCCATTCCCAAGAAAGGTGCTTACAGCTCGAGTCCACTCCACCGCGATCTCCTATTTATTTATTTGCTTTTATTTTGACTTACCTTATATACTTTGCATTCGGCTGGAATACAAATCTCTGCATTTGTCAGGGTCGGAGCGAGTTGTCATTCTGCCCACTTTTGCCGTGCTACGGAATAGGAACCGAAATCCAAAAATGAGCGGGGATAATTTCTGCGTCAGCTGCATCAAATATTGTGTTGTGCTGTAATATCGCAAACCTGACACGATCCTCTTAAATCGCCGCATGCCCATTTCTGTGGAATTCACCATGACCTACAGTTTATTCGCATTTATCCAGGCTGCTGCGGTTTGTGACAGATCCCTCTAACCGGACTGGTTTGCCATTGGCAGACTGTTTAATTAATCTGACTTGATATGCTGAAGTGTGCACTATTATCTTGCTTGTTGGACAGTTCGTCAATGGGGCAGGTCATTAAAACAACTTTTAAAAATCAATGAAATTGTAACCAATATGGGGACAAACAAAAACTGACCAGTAATTAGAATGGATCATGATTCCGTACCTGTGATTGGAAGATCGCCAGTTCAAATCCCAGAGTTGGCAGAGTGATTTAACTGTTGGGTCCTTGAGCAAGGCGCTTAACCCCCGATTGCTCCGGGGACTGGCTGACACAGCCAGTTAAAAGCATCTTCTAAATAAAGTAATTGAAAATAAAAACGTGCTCATAATTTCCATTAGCTCCTTCCAGACAGCAAACCAGCACCCTACTGAATGTGAAGCCAGCCACTGGTAACGCTGAAGTCTGCCGAACTTCGAAACACTGAAAATGCCCCAGTACACCCTCGTCCCCTTCTTCCCCCAATTTCTATTACCAACACAAAAAATACTAGCTGGACAGCAACCCCCTGACCATCTTAGCTACTGACATGCTATCATTTAGCAGTAGGCTACTCATCTGGAGAACAGGCCAGCCGAATAGCCAGGTTGAACGTGCAGCCTGTGGAAACTCCTAGAAAGAGCCAGTGCAAAATTTGACCTGGTAAATGTCCCCAGAAGTGTGTGGCTTGTTTAGTCTTCTAAATATTAACGCTGCTAATGTTAGCACTAATCTAGTGCTAGCATATGCTAATGCTGACTTGCAAGGAAAAAAATCAATACCCATGATGTCCTATACAACAGATATAAAAGCAAGCCAGGTGAGTCATATTTATTTTTTTCTGTTTGCTGAATGAATTGAGTGTTTTTTCTTACACAAAGAGCATCTCTTTTTATACTGAAGCCTATGATTCTCATTCATGATTTTACTGCCTCTGTGTGACGGAGAGACCACTTCTCAGACCACCATTCTGTTTTTGTTTTTCCTTTTTAACCAAGCACAAATGTTCATCACACCAGTGCTCTTCACACCAACTTCACTACTGGTCCGTGTCCATTTCTTTCCGGTTCGACGATGCTAATCCTTCCACGAGCTTTCCAGTTCCCCTCGGGTGAACCCTGCGACTGAGCAGAACTAGCAGAGTCTGTAAGCAAACACAAACATGTGTGTGGGGGACAAAAAAAAAAAAAAAAAAAAAAAAAAAAAAAAAAAGTTCTCACAGAAGAACTTGGCACACGGACTCAGCACGGAGACGACGTTAACATATCAAACGAAGGGTGCCTCCACTGATGCAATCATTAACCTGCCTCGCTGGGACACCCGCAACAAAACTTTGAGATGTGATTTAATGGTCCGCAGCGCTCAGCACGTCGGCAGATGGGGCTCCAGTTGGTGAGTTTCTCATTATTGTGGCTTCGAACTGTCCTCCCTCGAACTGCCACCTGTCCAGCTGGTCTAATGTTATTCCAGCACCTGGATGAGCGATCAGGTGACATCATCAAAGCGAGACGGGGGGAGGGCATCTCCTTTGCCTGGTGCATGTAATGATCATCGGAGGAAGGGAGCCTGGCGACGCCATATGTTTTCACCTTTGGACAGCTCAGGTCACTTTTTGAATTTTAATTATCCTCTCCTGATTCTCGAAGGTATCAGATGAGACGACGGATGCTCCGCTTCCCTAACCTCTCGCCACAAAAGATGGGGACATGTCCTTTTTCACTACCGCCTCATAAAGCTGCAGGACAACAGCTGTGGCCTCTCTGAAATTATTCTACCCTTTCTGTGGCTCATCTCGTCCATGACAGCTTGCAGTAACAGGTCATTAAAGGCAGTCTGCCATCAGGTTCTAGGTTCAAATCCTAAAAGGAGTTTTTCTATGTTGACCTGAACCATGAGAGTCAAATGCGGTACTATGCAAAAGTTTTAGGCACTCAGAGAGCTATTTATCTGGCTAGTAAATGTGTATTTGCCCAGAAAAAAAACAACTGAACATTAGAACATATGTACATTATCAGTTACTTATTAAAAAATAACAAGACTTTCTTCTGTTCTCCAAAAAGTTACTGATGGTTAGATGAACACTGCTTCAGTACCCTAACCTCTCCTCAAGGGCACCTCAGTCATTCCATGTATCCATTAAATTTCACCACCAGCTCACATAATTAACTTGATTATTTAAATAACTCAATGAGGTATTAATTGTCAAAACAAGGTATGCTAGTGGTTGAGTCAAAATATACATAGGTGTATTGCCTGGTTGCTGCAAATACCGCAATGGCTTTAGAAGAGGTATTGAAATGGCTAAGCTACTCTTTGCTAGAAGTAATATCATAGCATTACACCTACATGAAGATCATTTAAATATCGTCTTCTTTGACTGCCTAAGACTTTTGCACAATACTGTATGTGGTGGAAACGTAAGAAGTGATCCACCCCAACAGCAGTGGCAAAAAGATTAATAAAATCCTATGTGTTTGCACATATTCATAATGCTGACGAGGTGACGATTATGTGATTGCTGTGAGCTTTCAGCTTCAGCAGGCTTCTGAACTAACCTGGTTCCTTCATCTTCAGTCTTTTGGGCATTACATTATAATCAAAAAGTCTAAACAATTGCTGTTTCTTGTAAATATTAGGCGCATGTAAACTCATAGACATTTATCATTGGATTAAACTCAAGCATTGTGTGAAAATGGCATGGGGTGGATGATCATGGTTTTACATGAACATACTGTATATACAAGTTACATGCACGCTTGGCTCAGAGGTCTATAGGAATATCACTGAATTACAGTTCCTATAGCCAATGTAACACAATCTGGTGTAATGATACAAGGTGAACATTTGAGGCTAAATTAAGCTTGAAGGAAAATCCCACCGTTTTGGGATGCTAATGTGTTTCGGTGTAGCAGCCTGTAACATTTTATGTTTTACATGAATAGCTAAATGCATTTGGTGGCCCCATTCTGGCAGGGATGCTTTTTTCCAGAACCGAAACTCCTTTGTCTGCAATACTTCAGACTGAACGGTGTAAACGACCTCACGGGGGGGGGCAGCCACGCTGAGAAACATGGGGCTCTCCTGCTTCCCTCTTCAGATGCAGTGTTGCAGGCGACGCAGTGAAGGCAATCGGAAGCACGTTCACCTGTCTGACGTGCTGATTTCTGTTCATACTCCACGGTGTTGCTTAAACAAAACACTCAACACCAAACTGAGCAGACAAGCCTGGGGGAAATCACCCCACCCCCCCAAATAAAAATGTAAGGGTCAGGATGGGCTGCTACATCTGCTCCTTTATTTAATTTGTGCGGCAGCGTGGCACAGTCCCGCAAGGCTGTTAGCGGGGAATGTGCAGGAAAAGCTGCAGCTAAACCCCACGGTGAAATGTTGAATTTTTGCTGCAAGTGTACCTGCGTGGTGGGCGTGTTTTTCACATTCATATCATTGTTCATTTTCACCTACCACCCCCCCACCCACAAAAAATTCGCACATCATATGTATTACACTCACTATGACCTCGTTATGATAGAAAAACATTTGTGATATGTGATAAACTGTGATTGTGATGAAAAAAACAAAAAACATTTAGCGATTAGCAGGAAAATCTATGTATAAATATATTGTTCTGTGAAGACACCAGCTTGATTACTTGTTTCCTTCTCCCCTCTTTGGGTACCAAGGAGGCAAGATATATTCGCAAACCTCCACCGACTGACTCTCTGCCCTAAGCATTATTATTGACCTGACTTCAGCAGGTGGTCTAACGAGTGATGTAGCAGCTAGCATAGTGAGTATCCTAGCAGGTGGTCTAGCAGGGGGTCTATTAGGTGATTTAACGCCTGATCCAGCGGGTGTTCCAGCATGGAGTTTAGCAGATGGACTACTGGCTGATCTGAAGCAAAATAAGTCTGTGGACGAGGTAGGTGTGCACTCAGCCGCCCACCAGCTCTGCAAAGGGCCCTCCGATCCAAGCCAGTGACCTGTCTCTACCCAGCATGGAACTCAGCATGTAACAATGTGTTAAAGACCTGGTACCAAAAGCATTTAATATGCCCAGAGTGTCCCTGGTACTGCAAAGCCATTGTTATATTGGCAGAAGCTGAACTAGAGATGTCGAGAGCTCAGCCACACTGGTGTCTGTGCATGTCGTCCTCCCGGCCAGCAGGTAGTAGACCGGAACAGAGTCAACTCTATTCTTTCATTCTGTTCTTTTCTTTTCTCAACCCACACTAAAAACAAGTAATCAAGAACACTGAATGCCTGGTACAGGTATGTTGGGAACAGGAAGGGGATAGAAATGTGGACTATTGGTGTTGCCTAAGATCTGGGTGGAGAAACAGGCATAACCAGGGCTTTGGTATGGGAAGTGATATATCTAGAAGATCTGGACATTTATCATGTTTACTCTTCAGCCCACACAGCACCCCCATGACGTGTTGGGCCTGAGCGGGCTGCGTTTGTTAACTGTTCGCGGACTCTGTGACTGACCTCAGCTGCAGTGGGAACACTGCGTGGAGAGTTTAGAAGGATTGAGAGCCATGGCATGAGATATGGGAATAAACCCCTTCCCCCCTTAGAATCTCACCCTATATTGGTCACCATTAGGAGGCCAAAAAACAGCATGTAAGACGCTTCCATCAGCTCTCTGAGTATGACCCAGATGCTTTCCAGATTATCCCTCCAAGCAGTGATGCCCGAAACACACCACAATAAATTTGTTTCACTGGACTGGACCCCCTGCATCAAACCTACTGGCCAAAACCCTGAGGTTTGCTTCTCAGAGCCATCACAGGATGTCTGAAAGCCTTGATCTCATCACTTTTGCGGTTATGTGACTGACAGTTGGGGATTCATTGCAATGAGACAACGCATAGGCTCCTGCTCGTTAAGTTCGAGGGGGAGGGTGTGGGGGCGGACGCTAGAGCTCCAGGCAAGGAGATGCCATTTTTCTAGATTAAAAAAAAAGAAGACGTGGCATGTCTTTGATACGGTGAGGCCCGGGAAGAAAGGCGCTGGTGAAGCAGGAGTAGATGTTAGAACAGGGGGAAATGAGAGAACCGATCGCTCGTGTGTACTTTGTTTCTGTGTCCTGGGTGCACGTTTCCTGTGGGCTCTCTTGCATTGCTGCTTCGAGGTCCTCGCAAAGCTGAACACACATCGCAAAAGAGCGGCTGACTCGTGATCAGAGCCCCATCTGCCGTTTGCATGCTCCTTCTGCTTGGCGAAGACAACAGCGAAGACACCGCGGGTAGCCCTCCCTGACCACACAGAATGAAGATCTTAATAGAGATTAACTTAGCTAACAGGACAGACCTGTGTTGGAGCCAGTTCCGGATTTTTCACCCTTAGCATAAATTGCAGTACAAATACAGTAGGCAGAAGTCCTTTAGTGAACCCTTTTAGAAGGGAACTGCCAACTAAATGCAGAGATGTTTATTCCTGTTTGGTTACATGGGTAAGGAGGGCTAAAATACAGCATAAAGGGACCGTACCATAAAGAGCTGGGTGGCTGTGAACTTAGTAACACTAAAAAAATACAAATTATATATGTAGATCTGCAAAAAAGAACAAACATGACGTAAAATGGGGAGCAAGGACGTTCATTCATTTCACCTACATATGATTCAGATTTTTCTGTCAATATGGGAAATGCACCCCGGCCCCAATGCATCCCTTCCAAACACCCAAATCCCCTTTGGTTTCCTCTGCTATCCTTGCGCTAAAGTCAAAATATACTACATTTCCCTGTTTCCTTTTTACTGGAACCCTTCTCCACTCTTGTCTCCAAATGAAGTTCCATCCCCTTCCATTTAGTTCAGTTCACTGTCCTGCCCATGTCTCTGACAGCAATCCGGTATGAAACCTTACAGTTCAGGAAACGTGTTTATCTAGACACGTTCAGGAAACAGGGACGGCACACGAACAGATCGCTCGACAGGCAAATTTGGCATCAACTGAAGCGCAAATTTCTGAGTGAGTTTTGGTTCCCAATACAGTAACATATGATGAGGAAGCCCGACTTTGGGTCATTGGCTGTCTAACTTCCAAACAACAAAAAACTAAAAGGAGGAAATTTCCTCTTCAGTTGCACTCTACCCAAAGCTGGATTTGTATGCCACCATCTTCCTTCCATGTGGTGCTGAAGGCGTGGCGTGGACCCTGGTGGCCTTGGGGGGTTCTTCTCTACCTTGACACCAATAATGGAGGAATTTGTGCGGGGGGACACTGAGATTTCCATGCTGACCTGCTCATTGGCGACCTTACGTTGGCTGCCTCGCCTCTGCGGGCTGCCCACCCTCTGATCTCGCTAAACCGCTGTCGCCATTTTTCATCTGAAAGATCATCCCATGAAACATACAGGCACGTACGACTTGCTGCTAAAACCCTTCGGCTCCTCTGCAAGATTGGCACCCACATAGAAAAATCTATTTCTTATGTACGAATAGCTGAAAAAGCAGCCTGGATTCAAGTGATGTTACCACTCCCTTACAACGAGGTAAAAAGGACTTTTTTTTCTTCTTTTTATTTAAAAAAAAAAAATTACTGCTGCCCTTGGAATTTATTCAGCAACAGGAACAGTAGCTCTCATTTGACACAGAGACGTATAGCCCTAATACTTTTCTGACTTTTTCCTTTAAAATTTCGATTTTCTCTCACAGAGTTTAACACATATTATTAAAGCGTTAATGGCTAAAATCTAACCATTTCATGTCCGGGGTGCATTGGGTTATGTTTTGATTTTATTCATGAATGGAAGTGTGAAGTTTTATAAAGAACTGAAAAAAAAGAATTATCTTCCGACCTGCTTTGATTTTGTGATTTAACTATTGATGTTCTACCTTTCTTTTGATATAAAAAATAAGAGGTGCCAGAAGTCTAATGGGTGTAAGCTTTTTATACCATGAAAACTTAGTATATGATGGATTGTGCAGTTCCTAAGTGGTGCTGATAAAGTTCTCGAAAACCAAAACATCTCAGAAGGTCAAAACGTTTTGCCCACCATGCTATCTCACTCAGAAGCACTTCAGCTGATGTTTTGAGGCCTATTAATGAGTGATTAATGCATTCCTCTCGAGAGGGAGAAAATTAGGATTGCCATTATTCAAATCTGTCTGCCTTTATTGAGCAGCTCATATGCTATTATCTGCCTTTTTACCCACGTCAGTACAGTAGCTCTACCCATTAATTACAGGTCTGCCCTCTGAAAACAAGGCCTTCATTCCAGCATCACGATATGCTATAAACAATTCAGTCCTCCGGACAGTGGGTGGCGCTATGTTCGTTCCACATCGCTGTTACGCCCCTGTTTGACCTTCAGGAACGACTCGTTGGGCGGGGGACCAGACAAAGGCAGCATGTGTGGGCCGAAGTTGGCTGATTAGCGGTAAGTTAGCTTACCTCACAGGCACTCTCCTTTTCCTTGTCTCCCGGCATTCCGTGTTCCTCATTCCATATTTATGAAAGTATCTCACATTCTGGCAGAATGATATGCTGCCAGGATAGTGGGTGGGAAACTTTCCCTCTGGGTCCGGAGGAACGGCTTCTAAGTGATGTTCCGTTCCGGTGACGGTGCATTAACGGTTTGCTTGCTAGCAGTTTAGTTTTGAAGCCTGTTTCTTCTCAGCCTTGCATTCATCCGGACCGCGTTGTTCGACTCGCCCGCTAAAACAGACAACTGGTCTCTAACTTACCCATTAGCGATTTTTGCGTGCAGCGGACCAGCTGGCCCAGCATGTGGCATGATTTTTAATAATGCAGTTTTGAGAAAAATACAGACAGCTCCCATTCTAAATGGTGTGCTAGCCACTCTCAAAACCGGCCCGAAGTCAACTCAGTGGCGGGGAAATGATGGGGATTCGCAGTGTGCTCATTACACGGATCCAGCCCGCATGGATCCGGAGCCCAAAACGTCAGCCATCCATCACACATAATCTATCGGGCTCCACCTGACCCGCGCAGATTTCCCCAGCCAAAGAAGCCAGGCTCATCATTCAATCTGGGCCGCTTGCAACCCGGCAAGGCCCCCCCCCCCCCCCCCAACGTTATCATCACTTCTAGCAAAATGGGTAAAAAGTAAAAAGACAACAAAATGGAGGAAGAGGAAGAAGAGGAGGATGAGAGATAACCGCAGAGTGGGGGGGGGAATGAAAGACCGGGTGGAGTGTGCGTGGAATACAATATGTTGATGTGTGTCGCTCGTGTGCCTGGAAGACGTGGAATCGCGGTGTGGCACATGGCCCGATGCGGGTCTCACACCAGACATATCCCTGCCCTGACCCGCCCCCCCCCGAAACCCCCTGACCCCCAGAGCCTGAGAATCTGGCACAGTCACAGTTATGCCCCATTGAAGACTGGAATTCCAGTTGGAGAGGACCATCTCTATCTGCTATGGTGGGGCGGGGGGTGCCTCTCCACTACTCATCCTCGACCCGCCAAATAACCTGGCGTGGTCACATGGCCAGCCTGCCTTTATCTCCTACCTCACAAGATCACAGCGGGAGCCCCCTGCTTCTTTTTATGGGGATCCAGCAATTGTCTTCCCACCCCCCAAACTGATATTGTCAAAAACAGAAGGCTTACAGTAAGTTACAAAAGCCCCCTTCTTCAAAGTGGAGACAGACCATCCCTTTCTGAGAAGCTGTCTGCATGGGGCCGGTCCAAAGCTGCTACAGCCATTAAAATAATAATTTTAGGGTATAGCGGGAACCATTTACATTATATTTATTAATCAATCTAATGCTTTAAAACAAAGCAACTTACATTAGAAGAAAGGTTATAATTCTTTATGGATGTTCTTTGGGATTGAAATCCACAACCTTTAGATTTTTAGTACAATGCTCAGCTTGCTGAGCTACAGGAACTTAGTCATCCAGCCGATACTTTCATCCAAAGTGATGTATATTTTGTTTTTGTGAAAATGGGGTAGGACAATCTCTGGAGCAATTGGGGGTCAAGGGCCTTGCTCAGGAGCCCAATATCAGACACAATCATTGCGCTGAGTCTGGGATTTGAACCGCCGACCTTCTGAGCACAGACACAAAGCCCTACCCTGCTGAGTCACACACTGTCCCCGTTACAAAACCACTGAATCAGGAATGGAACACTTAGCTGCAGTCAGATGCTGGAGTCAATCTGTTTTCAAGTACAATTCCAGCTCGTTGTGCTGCATACGAGGCAAGCCTGCACTTTTTCTTATACTGCTTCCTTTCATTCCAAGGACATTTTTTTAGATCAGAATACAACAGCAGGCTCCAATGGTACAGAGAATATATGGGTTCCAAAAAAGGAAGACTTTCAGAAGTCAGAAAATATAATCAATCACAGTCAGAATGTCCTTTTCAGGAGAAATTCTGAGGTTCTGTTTAAACTGATGCTGAGAAGAACAATTAAATAAACAGACAGACACAGATAAATTACGCATCAGCTTTAACACTCAGAAATTTGTTAACTTTGCCTTCCCCATTGTGTCATGTCGTAGAGGCTCAGTTATCATCAGAATTCTTTAACTGATCTTTCACCCCCCCCCCCATGTTAGACCTCACTACTGAAGTCAGATCATGACATGCTTGAGACTCCTACCGGCCTACGGTTGATTTTAACTCTGACCCCCATGTTTAACCAGCTATATGCATAAGCTTCTCCAATCTGTCACTATCACCAGTGCATTTTAATCTTACTGAGAGCGTTTGCTCACTCTCCCTCTTGGATCTGCGGCAGTACGGTGGCATATTTAGCAGATTTGCGCCCCCGTGTTAGTTCTGCTCACAGTGGGACACCTGTGGAGCCTTATTTGAAAAGCTTGGAGTGTCAACAGAGCCAGAGAAGAGACTTTGCGCTGGCCAGATACCAATTGGGAGCTAAATCTGCCCTCTGCCTTTGAAACAGGCCTTGCTAGAGAGATAGAGAGACCCTGATCTGGAGAGTTTGGGCAGTAGGTTATGCCCTTTGTGAGTGTAACTATATTGTAGTAGCAGTGTCACGTACGTCCTCGTTCTGCCTGGCCCTCATGTCACATGGGTTCTGTTTGCAAGCAGGGGACATATTGCCGTGCCACCTGCTGTCTTGGGACCCCCCCACCCCATCTCCTGCCCACAGCTTCCTAAACGCACCTGGAGTTGGGCTTGTGGGTCCAAGCATCTAAAGGAGTCGGGACCAAAACATCGGCTTGGTTGGTCCCGCCTCCTCTACAATATGATTGGTTATGTCTCTGAACCAATCATGTTTCGTTCTGCCCTCAGAATATTTTTTGTGTAAGTAAAACTTCCATGAGCTGGGGTTGGACACCGGGTCCACGTACCACCCAGGCCAGACCAGGTGGGGGCAGCATCACTTCCCTAGCAGTACCTGGTGCCAGGGCTGTGAAGCCTGGCTCCCTGGACTCAATTACGTTTCGCCATGTTTGGGAGGAACCTGGGTGCTGAGAGGAGACAGGCCTGTCATGATCGCAGCTGCTTCTGCCACGAAAATATAATTAGCTGGACGTGATGTCCGGCCAAGTTGCGGCAGCACGCAGACCGGCGAAGCTCACAGGCAGGAAGAGCTTCCCTGGTGTAAAGCCTCGATCTCCACTGCTGTTTATCAAAAACGCTTTGATGAAGATAAAAGAAAAAAAAAACAAAAGAGCATGCACCGCGGTGTTATTAGAGCTATCCATGTACATGTCACATTGGAGAAGGCATTCTCATGGCTGAAAAAAATCCAAGGGGAGACAGTGATTCCGCTCCTGGGACTGGAACCGGCCAATATTTCCTTGTTCTGGGCCAGCTCCCTAACCGAAAGACCACCTGCTTCCCTGGCAAAATGGGACCGACGTTGTCTCGAGTTTCGCTCCAGTCATTCGATTCGTGACATTGGGCTGCGGTTGCCGTAGCGAGGAGCCCACCAATGACAGCGTCTTCATTATAAAATCCAAGTTCTCTGAATTTAATGCTTAAAACACATCCATAAGTACTTAGCAAGGTTCGGTGGCTTTGAACTCTGTGTTTAATGACCATCAATCCTCTCTGGTGCACCCCCCCTCCCCCCGGCACTAAAACCACATTTTTCCTTGTAATTTATGGTTTAAATAAATCACTCAAACGCTCGGCAAAAGTAAAGTGCTGAACCTGCGAAGGCAGCTCCTCTGCTGTCACAGCGCAGCGCATACTTTTAAAATATTAAATTCTGCTCGGTGACAAGCACGTTAATGTGCGATTTATTCACATTTCACAAGAGTGGACATCAACCAGTCTGCCCTCTGTGCATGCCAAAAATCATTAAAGCATGGTCTAAAGTAACAAGTAAAATGTATTCTCTGCCGACTATCTATAAATGTGTGATAACAGCTGTACTTGAGGAGGCAGGAATCAAGCTCTCTCTCTTGCTGTCAGTTAGTAGCTATGAACCAGCAATTCCAAAAGCTACCTGCGGGTGGCATAGTGGCTCACACCTGCAGGGGTGGGAGCTGGATAACATTGCTTCCTAGCACCTCCAGGGGTTGAGGAGTTTACAGTGTCTCCCTGTGTAGAACAAATTCTCTCCTGCTGTCCAAAGACAGGCAGTTAGGCTAACTACTGTCTCTAAAATGTCCATGTAGTATTATAGTGTGTGTGACGGCATGTATGTGTCCTGAAACAGACTGGCTCCCATGAAAGGTGTACACCTGCCTGGTGGCAAAGGATTACACTGCCTCCTTTCGGCAAATGCATGTAGTATATATACATTTACAAATACAAAGTGATATTTCAACGGTAGACTGAAGGATTAAAAAAAGAAACACGAATCTGTCAACAGATTAGAAGTTAAAAGAAAAACATTTAACAAAATAAATCCGAATGTAAGTACACTTTGTGGGTGTGACATTTGCTCCAGGACCAGGATTATCAGAAGAGAGATGAACGAAATTGCTACCAGATCAGAGCCATTAGCATAGCTTCCATGACCTCCACGACAGAGATTTATTAGCTTAGCTTAGCTTGCTATTTATTGTTGATGTGTTTACATGCTCTGGAAAGCGCAAACAGAGAGGCCATCACGACAGGCGACAGGCAGCAGTACCAGCGGTGGGGAGAGACCAGTCACTCCGTACTGGGTAACTACCACGCAGCTCTAGAGAAGCTGAACTGTCTCAAAACAGACTGTGTCCACCGGGGAAAAAAAGCCCAGCAATTTCAAGAGCGAATAACTTCAGCCCCGTCACAGAAAGTCAGGAGAGGGAATGGAGATAAAATAATATTGCAGATAAATGACAGACAGATACATAAAGGCGGCAGTAGCAGACTGCTGGCAGACACGAGGACACTTCCTGAGGGATTCCGACTTTATGTTATTACTGTTTATACTTGTTGTCGGAGATATTAATTTAATTATAACCATTTGCTTCTGTCCGTCATGCTTGCGCAGACTACAGATTATGAGCGAGAGACAGCTGCTATTGCAGAAAGGAAGACAACAAAATGATTTATTTTCAATTTGCATAAGTGCACTGGAATGCTTCTTTTCTCACATGCCGTCTTGCTCTCCTTCGGGTCTGAGCACGGAGTCGGCCACTGGATATATTCATGTATATATAAATTAACTCATACAAATGAGCAGGAATACAAACATAAATAGCATTTAAACAGAAGATTCCGTAAAACATTATCTCATTGATCAATTAGATCAGCTATCAGCAGAGAGCGAATTCCCTCGATATTACAAAGTTGCAGCAAGAGGTTTTCATCGGAAACCATACAAATTCCTGGCACTTCACACGCTGCACCTTCGTGGTCAAGACATCAGACTCATCCTCCATTAAAAGAGAATATGCAGCTGCCCACATCAGTAGCCGCATCCTGTCCCTCTCTTCCCATTAAATGCAATTAAAGCGAGAGACTTTAAAATCACAGTGTTTCGTAAGCTCTGAATTTTAAAGGGAAGGCTCACTGCAGACACATCTGAAATCCCAGCATCAGTTATTTCAACACAATTAAACAGAGAACTGGTACTTTTGTAATGGAACGACAGTTTTAAGACAATTTCCTGCACCGCAATTCATTAATACACATGCACACACGCGCATAAAAGTATTGTTATCTGCAGTAGAAAACTGACAGCTTTAGAAATTTAAACAAATTAAAACAGCCAAGTCTGGGGCCTTTGGGCAACTGAATATATTCCAAATGAGTAATTTCTAAAGATTTAATTACTGGAGTATTTCAAATGACCGTGTTTAATTATTGCTTAACTAAAACTCGTGTTCATTTCTGATATTGCTGGAACGATTAATGCAGTGTGGAAATATAGGACATGTGTAACGTGTAACTAAAGTATGGTACTGATGTACCTTTATACCTGGAAAAAAATCAGAGAATTCTATACATTCATACATGCCCACACACACACCGACAAATATATACTTGCACATTTTTGGTGAAAGGCGAGGTATCACCCTTTGTGTTAACTGAGAGCAACCACCCAAAACTGGGGGATGGGGTGGGGGGGGTGGGTACTATAGCTAGTGGTGTTTATTGATATCTAGATTTAGATTACGGTTAGTTAAGTTTGTATAGAGTTTATCAAGATGCTGTGGGAAAAAATGTCAAAAGGTCCTCTGCACTAGTGACTGACGCAATTTGTGCAGCACTGTATCCACTGTGGGGCGCTACAGGCACAATTCTCCGTACTACTAAAACTGTACACTGTATAATGTCATGTCAATAATAAAATGAAATGGACTAGGAAAAAAAATTATCAGGATGATGCAATATGAGTCACACCCTGTTACCTTACCAAGTATAATCTACATGTACACCAACTATACCAATGGGCAGTGTAATGTAAGACAATGACCTCTTTACCCCTTTGCCACTGGCTTTCTTGCCAACCCAGATAATGTAGCTATTAGCAATCACATTTCTCTATTGAAATGCATTGTATTGATGTGTTTTAACTGCTTAAATTAGTACTTTTTCTGGGTCTCAGGCTAAAAGTTTTACTTGTTTTTAAAGGGGCAGTCCACACTAGACGTGGACGTTGATCAGGAGAGAGATCCTATATGTCCCAAGAAACTAGCAGGGCATGCACAGGAAGTGAGACATGGAGCTTTGTTCTACAAAAGTGTTACCGTTTGATTTCACCAGGAGAAATGTCTGTATGATTCTTCTTGAGGAGGAGGAAGTGGAGATGCACAGAGAGTTTTTCCCATGTCCGTAACACCACTGAACACATGTATTCCAGTCTCCCATCGGTCGACATTTCCAGCTTTTAAACTCAACTCTCCTGTGTGCTGTATTTACATTACAAGGGGAGCTTGATTCTGCTCTCGTTTTAAATCCCCCTCTTCATCCAAGGTGTTAGAAAGAGGACTTCTCTATGTACTGGTGAAATATTCAACAGAAAACTGCCCACAGACCATGGAACGCATCATAAAAATCCTAATGTAATTAATTACCAAACATAAGCTCTTTTTTCGGTTCGTAGCGCAGTAAACAGGAAGGACAATATCCCGGATTGTCTGGTGGAGTCATGGACCGCGTTCCCTCGATATTAATTTAGCAACTATTTTGCTTTTACTGTGTGAATTTCTACTTTCATTGTTGCAGAGGGGAAGGCAGCTTTGTGTTGTTTTGTGCTAAGTGGTTTGCACTAAAACGCCATTAAAGATGCCCTCCTTCTCATGACTAGGGGTAAATTCAAAGAACGAATAAACGGAACAGTGAGCATTATATAACCGCGTTTGATGAGAGTACTCAGCTTGTTTAAAACACGAATCCCTTTGAAAAGAGAGCCATTTAAATGTGTCTGGAACTACTAATTTCAACTTTCTTTTGAAATGTCTTCATTAGACGTTTCACTAAAAGTTCCCATAAACACATTACAAGACTCACTATAGTGCTTTAAAAAAAAAAAAAAAAAAAACTGACATGGATAATTATCATATCCAAAAAATAAAGTTCTGTAATTGGTTCTTTGGAGGATGTGTTAATTTATCTGCGAGGGCAACTTGTGAATTTTGTATGCAAATGAGATGAATTTAAACCAAGAGCCACAGAACAATAAACAAGGGGAAAGTAAATGGCGGCGGTACAGAGGGGTGAAGAAGCCCAGCCGTTATTAAAAGATCAAAGTAAGTGAATCAAAACCAAGCCGAGATTTATGATGGCTCTCTGCTATCTAAACAACGTTAAATTCAAACATATTTTGATTTCGGCAACCCTAATAGCCCATGGCAAAGTGGATTCTACGTGATCAAACATGCTTGTTTTAATTATATTGACTAAAAGGCTACTTTTCTATTATAGGCCGTTAATCTTCCCTTTGTATTTACACACAGTTGCCGGAGTGGCGGACGGAGTGGATCACGCCGCAAGTGACACGCCGCCGAAGACGTGGCATATTACCAGTGACAGAATCCATCTCCTGCCATTCAGAGCAAATTAGCCAAGGATGGTGTGCCCACCCCACGCAAACAATCAGTGGGACGTGAGTGCGGGAGTCCCCTCTCCCACAAAACCAAACCGCTGGGCTGAGAGTCCGCACGGGTGTGTGCACCTCCCCTCTATGCCAATAAGCTGTGTTGCCAAGCACTTAATATACATAATGCTATTTTCTCACATTTTATCATTGTATGTTACAATGCAGGTGCCCTATACTTCAAATCCATCAGTTGTGATATACACATGCTCCCCCCCCCCCCCACCACAATGCTCAAGCCAACATTATGCCCTTGGATATACAGTTTGCATTTCTGTTTCAATATATACATAATTATGTACTCTATATATACATACTTCTGACCAAATCGACTTACAACCGGTCAGTCGGAAACGATTGCGGTTGTAGTTCGACGATGACTTGTATTATCAAGGAGTGGCATGAATGCGTTTTACGGACCAGGTGCTATCGACTTTTGTCAATAAATCTGCTTATTTTCCATTCTAAGTTCTTGTGATGGCTTCTATGGTTGCTATGGATACCACATTACACCCCCTCCTAAGCACCCCTGGACAAAAAGTTTTGGCTGTGGAGGCAGAGGCCTCTGAGGACTTCTGGGGAGTATGAGAGGAGATATCCTGTGTAATATACAAAGGGGGCCTTTTGTGGTGGCTTTTAATCCACATCCTAAAATGCATAATTGTACTTGAAACAGATTATAATTAATGCATTTTTTTAGATTGAATTTCCAAGCCATTCATCCAGGCCAGCATCTAATTAACATTTAAGTTCCATTGTGTTTTGTAGCTGAGCCTTAATCACTCCTACAAAGGGACAGTGAACCAGACAGGAAGGTAGCGATGTCCCCTCATCATATTTTAATTGTGACCTGCTGTACCGGCTTGCAATCGAAGAGTTGGCTCCTTTCTTTTTCTGTAGAACGCACGTCTGCTTGACGCTTACGTAGGTTAATGTGAGAATGGGATGGGGGCAGGATAAAGAGATGCCATTTACTATGTACGGCTCTTTCATGTCCAGCCAATGAGTGCGAAAAGAACCTACCGTCTCATTATGAAAAGCTAATTGAATAGGTATTGTGTACCACAGTCATTCAAATAACAATTAACCTTGGAAGGACTCCACCATTGCACAGATATCTACTGGAATGGTTTCACTGTGTTTACTGGTGGTGTTACTCCAACACAGGCACACCAGGAGCTGTTTAAACATACTAGTCATTGGCCAATAAGCAACGGTCTTGTAAGTAGGGGAGGCGGGACTTAAGAGATAAAAACAACAGACACAAAAGGCCAAGACGTGACATTGGATATGAAAATCCTTGCATGCCTTGCTTTGGTTAAAGTCAAGAATACCAAGTCTTTCTGAGGATATGTCCTCAGTATGTTTATTTTTCAATCTTAAAATAAAGATTCACGGATCAGACCTTTAGTTTGCATGGGAAGCACCAGGATGCTCAATGCTCATTTAAGGGACTGTGATTAAAGAATAAGAGCTTAATTCATTGTAAAATTCCATGACGGATGTGAGCGCCAGACACGAGCAATCTTGAAGCCTTCCCAGCTAAGTTTGGCCATCCATTAAGAAAATGCGCCCTGGTTCAGGTTCTACTGCCAGAACTCCCTCTCACCCCCCTCCGTTGCCAGGCTCATGTTTGCTGTGTGGCCTGCGGTCAGGTAGGCATGTTGACCACTTTGGCTGCCTGTGGTCGCACACAGGGACTCATGGGGAAAGCCAGAGGGAACAGATGGAGTGCTGAGGAGGGGGTTGGGGGCAATTGCCGGGGAAACAGCCAGATTCGCGCATAGCCCAATAGGTGGATCAGTGTACCAAAAAACAGTCTGGCCTTCCCAACCACGTTTCAAGTTTTATGTGTTACACAAAACAGTTTTTAGAACAATCTGCTGAGGGGAAAATGAATGAATGAATGAACACCCTTTCCCTTTTGTCCACATATCAATGTGGTTTTTCTGAGCAGCACACATCCATTTAAGGCAGAGGAATGAATGAATGAATGGATGGATGCCCTATCCATTTGAGCAAATGTTTGTGTGTGCATCACATATGGGTAAGTGTGTATAAACCATAGATCCTAAAGGCAGTGTGGCTGAGTGGTCTAAGGAGCTGCATTAAGGTTCCCGTCTTAATGTGGGTTTGAATCCCCTTCAATTTCAAGTGGCCCCCAAAAACCAATAAAGTTTCTTAATCACATTATTAACAGATTGTGGTCTGACTCCACCTTCCTTACTAGTGTATTGAGAGCCTGCTCCCTTCATCTATTGACAGAGAGACAGCTTTGAACCCAGGCCTCTGCAGCTCACAGAGGACTCAGTAGATCTGCAATCTGTTATGTAATCCCTGTGCATCCCTCTCCGTAAGGCTGCTCGCTAAATGTTTAAACGGTTGATATGACTGCGAGGCTGTCTGCTTGTTTTACTTTATATAGCCAAAAATAAAACCATAGTTATATAACCGAGCATTAAAGTAACTTGCACAAGAGTATGACGGTAAATTTAGTGACGAGCTTGATGGTTACGCGGCACAAGTTCCATCGGGACTTTTCTCACCAAACTTCCAGGTCCTGTAGTTTACATGTTTATCCAGAGGTTGAGCCATCAACTGGCGAGCATTAGTGGCCCATCACCACCGGCGGGTAACTGACAGATAATTGACAGGTAACAGGCTACATACTCTCCCCTTTTACTTGCACTTCAGACCAATTCTACCATTCCACCAACCCACCACTAAATCCCATTTAATTTGTGGTAACATCTGACTCATATAGTGTTCCCTATAAGGATTCATCTCACGTATAATGTAACTGCCTGGGCATACGGCTGGTAAGTATCATTTATAACATAATCCGTTTCTTTCCTCTCGTTGTTTTGTTCATTTTCCTCACCCTGTTGATCTCCCATCCTGTGATTTTTTTGCTTCCCTCATCCCCGGTAATGCCCAATTTTCATCTTTCCATTTGCTCGCGTTTAATTGCACATATATTTTAATGCGATTGGTTTTACGTATCGAAATACGCTTAATGAAAATCGCACTGACTCTGAAGTCATTGTGGAGACTCCCAGTTTGCGGACCTTTGATTGACACATAGTTTTTGCTAAGTATCGTCCTTGCTGCACTTTGTGTTTCATTTCATTTCTGTTTTCATTGCTTTGTTTCTGAAGCATGCAGTATGCGCGCCCCAGAAAATCTAAAAAAAGAAAATCGCCTATATATGATAACAATTATAAAAGCATGTGTAGTTTTAAAATATATTTTAAAACAAATACATAGGGTAGTGTGTGTCTCAGTGCGCTAAGCCTCTGTGCCTGTGATCAGAAGGTCGCTGGTTTGAGCCCCACCTCGGCACATTTTGGGGGGGGGGGGCATAAAGAAAATTTCCCCACAGAGAGAAGAAAGTATCTATAATTATTAATACTGTTATATAAATGCATATATATGGGAAAGGGATGGGTAATGCAGATGTGGATAAATTCTGTGATCTTTTGTTTGTTTTAGGCTCTGACTTAAAATAAGCAAACTGACAGAATTCCCAGTGATGAGCAGGCAAGGTCACATGCAAACAAACCTGTTCAATTCAATTTATTTTTATATAGCAAGAGTCTCCCCAAGGTGCTGGACAAGGGTGTGTGACAATCCATTATTACATCATTACATCATTAATCCATGTTCCCACCCTGCCATGTGCCAACGACTCACTCTGTTCCCCGTTCTATGGAAGCAGTGACTGTGAGGATGATGTCCCTGTCAGCTCTCCCGATTGCTCTTTCCCGGACTTTGCTGGCGTCTGATTGGTTCCTGCTTAACACGGGCGCTGCTTTGAGCGGTAGCTTCACTTTCATCAACACTGTCACTTAAGCCGCCATTGAGGCGCCCTGTCGACGTTCAAACGAAAAGGCATTATTGCCGAACGATAACTAGATTCTTTAACAATAGCCAGGCTCTGACTCTCCCCCCCTCCCGCCCCGTTTAATAAAATTTAATTTATGGCGGGCTC
This sequence comes from Mormyrus iriodes, assembly GCA_011763525.2. Lineage (NCBI taxonomy): Eukaryota > Metazoa > Chordata > Actinopteri > Osteoglossiformes > Mormyridae > Mormyrus > Mormyrus iriodes. The sequence continues at coordinate 16,511,423 of JAAGVU020000038.1, forward strand.
CATTCCCCCTCGCAAAGATGACCATGTGCTGGCGCTGTAATTACATTATGCGGAGGACTATTTGGCACAAGGCAAACAGCATGTTTGCATTACAATAGGACGGTCCTTATGAGCCTCCATTCAATTGACTTCAGTTCTGAGCATCGCAAATACTGTGCGAGCAGCGGCCCTGTTCCCTTGCTGGAATTTGAACTATGAGCACTCAGTACTTTTATAATCACTGAGGCAACCTCATGGGTTAAGATTTTTAAAGAGTACGTACAGTTCTCTGATTAAAAACACAACAATCCTATCCCATTCATGTCTGTTCCTTTTATTTCCTATAAAGCAGAGGAATCTCCATTAAACCGACCCGTCTTTCTCAGCGGTCAGAGTTGTCTTGCTGCATTTCATGAAAGATGGCTTACTTAATACGTTACCCATGCTTTACTTCAATATTCAGCACAGAAACAAGTACAGGTTTTACTTAAAATTTCTGTCTTTGGCATTTCACCCTGATCTCGTCTGTTTACTTGGAGACAAACTCTTAGTAAATCTCATTGCACCGCAAGCCACAGGCTTTCTTAAGTAACAAAATAAAGATGTAGGTTTCAGTGAGTTAAATCTCCCTATAATTTATAGGTTTACCTAGACACATTTAATGTTTAGCCATTGAGCTATATTTATAATCCTTACTACAGATACACATTTTTTATGCTTTCAAAAGTGGCCACATTTCTGTACTGCCTCAAATATCCCTGGTATTCCTATGAGTCACATTATTTGTTCGCTAATTTTGTGCAGTTTGTTTACATAACCTCTGTCTTATTTCCCCATCCTGCCTGTTGTCATTTATCCTTCCGTTCATGTTCTGTTTGTCTAGCTGTTGTTTGTCTGACTCTCAGTTTTTCTTTGTGTAACTCTTGTCACATTGGATGAACTTATTATTGCCATTAGGATGATGGTGGAATTGCATTACCTTATAAATATAAGTAGATTGAAAAAATAAAAGTGCTTCAAGGGAGTGGAGGGCAATGACGGAGCCAGGAATAAGTATCATTTTGCCTTTCGGTAAATGAAAATGACCGCTTTGTTAAGGAACTGATCAATATGTGGCTCAGTGTAAAGGGGCTACCATCACCTTGTGTTTGAAAACAAACGAGATAGAGAGACAGAGAGCCCAGGCTGTACAGTGGATTTGCTGACCTCCAGGGTAAAAGATAGAGGCAAGGGCAGAAAGAAACAGCCGTATTTCATTCTACCCCCTCAGGATTCTGGGTTGTTTTCACATATCGTTGAGCTGCATGAGAGACACTTAGATATACATGTATGGATGAAAGCAAGTTTTGAGGTCATAGCACAGTATCAGCTGGAGTTAAGGGTCTTGATCAAGGGTCCAACAGTGATATAATTCCTCTGTTGGCTATGGGATTCCTACCCACAGCATGCCAGACACAGCCATGGCGCCCAAACCCACGGACATACACACCAACCACTAGGGCAATTTGGCAAGTGAGAAATTTGGCCTGGTCTTTACCTGTTGGGAGTGCTTTGCTGGGGAAGTGGAGCGGGTAATGGCAACATCCATTCCAGAACTGTTGTGACCACATGGTTTAAATTAATCAACAAGCCAAGAATTTGGGGATGACCTTGAAGGACCAGAGGCCTCCAGACCCCTGCTCGTCCACGGAGACACCAGAGGCTGGACTTCTCAAAAGTGTTGCATAACAAGATACCTATACTGGTCATGCTCTGGTGGAAAACCCACAGCCCCTTCACCAAGCAAGATGCTATCACATGTTCTACGACAGCTGACCCTGTCGGGAAGCACTACAGAAATAGAATGTTGACCCAACAGGATATACCCACAACTGCTGCTCAGCCAGTCGGTTTGTATTTTAACTACCTCCAGCTTACAGTGGGGGGAAGACAAACGGTAATTAGCCCGTGCCTGTAATCAGGGCCACTCGAAGATGTTATTGTGTGTCCGGGGGGGGGTAGTCAGATAAAGCAAACCCGGAATTAAATTATTCAATCATGTTAATTTGCTGGCGCCGGATGAGGAATGTGCCGCACCAATGTTCCGTGAAGGCGGAGTTCTCAGTTCCAAGTTCCACGAGAACAGGAATGGGCTGTATATGCAAAGTGACATAGAGTCATTGTGTTTGGCATGAATATTACACAGAAGCTTTCAGTATGAATGGAAAAAAACATTCTGATTCATTCCCCATGGGGTTAAAGCAAGGCTGGGGTTTACAGTTACTTTTTCATAATCTATTTTGGGCACTAAAGCATTGCTACATGCTTAATGGGCTGCACATAAAAATGAAAGTTTTTTTCTAAATTCCATCCTTAAATTCAGTAGAAATGATCAAACGAGGGGTGTTTTTATTTTTTAATTATTCTTGCTGGAACCCCGACCAAAAAACATTTTTCTTTCTTTTATCAAGGTTCACAGTACGGATGAAACACTGAGGGTGTAGACAAGGCTTACTAACATTCTGTGGGTAAAATCACACAGTAAAATCACGCTCAGAATAACCTTGGGGTTTCTGTGCACGATGCCTTAATGTATCCTGTATCTTTGTGCAGGGAAACACATCGAAAACTCCCCAGGACATGCAGCTGAACTACTATGCTGGGAACAACTAGGGCCCAATGCCCAGGGGGACCTTCAGTAAAGCAATCGGAGTGGGACGATAGAAAACTCTATAATCCAAGGGCTTTAAAGGACTTTAAACTGATGAAGGAGACCCACTTAATTCAACTTTGAGCTTGTTCATTCAGTAAGTGAAAAGGCCTGGATTGTGTGTGTTTGGGGTAAGGGTGCATACAGGGGGTGGGGCCACAGAGGCACTGGCTCCAGCTGAAAGCCGATTGGCTCCCGGAGTGCCCCATCCCCTGCCACTCACCGATTCAAAACATATCATCGATCAAAGCCTGGCTCCTCTTTTAGGCCCAAAATCCACCCAGGGATTGTTAACCTGTTCATAAAAGGACAAAAGTGTCCATTGTAAGGATTACGTCAGTTACGATATCCCTGGTAAAACCTGCATTTTGATCACAATGTCCATCAGAATTTGCCATGGCTTTGACCCCTGCCCCCAGGCGGGGCTGCTAGACAAGGGCAGAAGGGGTGTTCCTTGGGTTTATTCAAATTTGCCATATATACCACACTTACAGCCAGCAATCTCTCCAGGGCTAACCTTATCATTTAGTGCTTCTTCTGCCATAGGTAGGCACAGGATAGAGGCAAAGCGCAGTCAGCCGTGACCCGAACGAGAGCGACAGCCGCGGCGCCGCGACTCAGACTCCCCCCTGCAGCTTGTCTCCGAATCAGCATCACTGGAATATGTGTTTTTTGGCGGCTGCCCGGTCTCCACGGGACTCATTATGCTGTAGCTAACAACACGGCACATTCCCGAGACGCCATCGTCTTTTCCGGGAGAGCGTGCTACGGCAAAATGGCTGTGTCTTCATCTCTGGCTTATCGCCCCGACGCTGACAGGGACAATAAAACGACAGCCGGAATTCGGAATACCAGGACTGCCCCGTGCACTGGCCATTTGGCACCTGCGAAATAGCTACCTCCGTGTAACTCCATGGCGACGGGGTCCCCCTGCGTCCTTGCCAATGATCAGGAGTGCAACAGTATCATTATTCATGATTAATTTTGGATATTTCTGATCGCTTATGCATGGTGCATAAAGTCATAATGAAATGTCCATCAGGCATTAATCAAATATGTTTGGAGCCTTAATATATGGTAAATAACTACATAATTGCTCAAGCACACGCTGATGAAGTGGGAGAATAATGATTTGGGTCTCCAGTGGCATTCAGATGCAGCCGCTAATTAGTTTGGCCCCGTGTGTCTTGGGAGTGACCTCTACATCCTGACCAGCCTTCGTCTGTCTTTGGTTCAGTGTGCACGCTCTTGGCTCCACAATAATGAATGTGTGGGTAGAGCTTCGAATTATGCATTAGTCTTGACAGAGTAAACATCCCTAGGAAACCGGCTTCATAAATCAATCCATGACAAATTGATCTCTCTCTCTCTCTCCCTCTATCTCCCGTTTCCCTTCTCTGTCTGCACCTTCGCAAGGGGGGAAAAAACAGGTGTTTCTGGATGTTTAGGTGCTTGACAAAGCCAGATGTGACCACTGATTCAAACCGAGCCCAAGAGACAGCCCGTGATATATGATGTTTTGATCTTCAATGTGTGAAAGGACAAAGTATTCGGTAACCTCGTCACACACGGTATGTACCAATAAGCCGCAATATGTAAGAGAGTCAGCTTTTCACTTTGTGTAATCTACATATGCCTTACGGATAACTGACGTGCAGGTAATTTTCCTCTCTCTGTCCAGCTCTCTCCAAAACACCTGCTTGTCATAACTGGCGCAGACTGTTATTATGCTGAAACACAGGAAAGCAGGACAGACAAATTAACTGGGCTAGAGCAGGCGGGCACTACAAACACCCCTGTTAATTCCCACACTGGGGTCAAAGGGACAGTCCCCTGGGAAAAGCCACAGATGACCTGCATACTTTGATCATCTGAGGTCATCTGAGGCCACTGGCTGCATAGTATGGTGGTACTTTCCCATGGGGAGAGTCTCCTTTGGTGTATTCTATCTCGTTCATCATGTGACAGACAGACAGGTGACAGCAGGCTTTGGGCGGGGGGGGGGGGGCAAGGTGCAGAGGGCGCCAGGATGCAGCACCCCTGGGGGGAGTTGGGGGGGAATAGGGGGGTAGGGGCCGCCCCGGGGCAATACTTGGGGGGCCCCG
>JAAGVU020000038.1:16535245-16558508 GCA_011763525.2 Mormyrus iriodes
TCGGTTTATGTAGACGTGACGTTCGTGTTCGCCCTGAGTGCTACGTTTGAGACTGTGTTTGTTGCTTTGGCTTTCTGTATCACGGATGGTGTTAGCTTAAAAAAAAGATCCCTGTGTTTCCAGTGTTCCCTTTCCCCGTTCCCTGGTTGTCCTGTCTCCTTCCCTTTCCCTTCCCTATCCTTTCTGACGATTCTCTACCCTAGACAGAGGATCGTAACATCTGAAGGCAGAACGAAAAATGATCAAAGAGATAACCAATCCATTTGTAGAGGAGGTGGGTCCAAGCAACTCTGAACCAATCATTTTTGTTCTGCCCCCCAAAGTTGCCTGAGAAACAGAAACAGGCCAGAGTAGCTTAAAATGCACCAGTGTAGTTGTAGCGGAGGTGCAGATCTGCGCAGAGCCCTCCTGCATGTTTTTCATATATGTAATGCTGCAGTAAATGTTTCTGCTTATCTGGCCCTGGCAAACCAGCCAGCTGAATGACTGTCTGGCATCCCATAATGCAGAGCAGGAGCGGGGAGCATATACATTTTTTATGCACCCGTTACCTGCCAGGAACGCCGCCCTGTGGCACAGCATTATTGACTCTCATGCAAAAAGAAATTATATATATTTTTTACTACCCAGCCTGACCAACAGAACCACGTGGAGAATGGAGTCGGGATCCTGGCACGTTCTGGCACTTGCTGATTTATTGGATGGAGGTCAGAGCTCAGATTTGAGGGCGGGGAAGTGTTTGGCCTGTTAGCACTGCCGAGACGGATCGTGTTTTTAACGGGCCGGGAGGTCGGTAGCAATATCAGCCCCCTCCTGTTTTGTCTAGGTAGGGAAGGTCGTCGGAAGGTTTCAGCTCCAGCTGTGGCACGTGCCGCTGCGATTTGCAGTCATCGATTGGGGGCGCGTTTGCATGCACAGGCAATGCGCCGTGTTGTGGGGTGGGCGTGTGAAAAGGTCACGCGTGAGAAAAGGTCAGTGCGGTCTTTCGGAGATGTAGCGCTTTGTTCCCGGAGCCCGGCTGCATCTGCAAGCAGGATATCAGTAACTATCCGTAGGGTCCCTGCAGAACACTGAGCTGCAGGCATGACCTCGTCTATCCTGGCTAAGCTCTCACAGGAGACCACAAGCAAGCAGTGTACACACTGCACACCCACACAGAGACACACAAATGCACAGGCAGAGACACACAGAGAGGTACACACACACACACAGACACACAGACAGACAGACACACACACAAAGACACACACGTAGAGACACACAGATACAAAGAGAGAGAAACACACACAGATACACAGGAAGATGCACACAAAGACACACAAGAAGAGACATACAGAGATGTGCACACACACACATAATACACACAGACACACACAGGCACACACACAGGCACATCTGCATGAATGACAAGATATGGGCAAACTCCTTCATAATGACATGCATAATGAGTATGGCGACCAAACACACTCTCAGAGGCACTTCTGACTGTCACACTAGCACCCTAAAGACACACACATATATACCACTGCGTGAATGACGTAACACACAAAGGCAACCTAACGTTCCGCACACAACACACTCATGTGACAGGCCGGAGCCCCCCCACTGCGATTTCAGATGGACTTGCAGGTCCACCACAGACACAGCACCCCAGACAGCTGGCACAGGAATGGCCCAAGATCATGACCGTCCCCTGTGATCAAAAAGTCAAGATGGAGGCTCTGCTGTCACCCTCTGGTTGGGCCATGGGAACCCACCGCATCCCACTGGAACGCTGGATAGTAAGCATGTTTTGAAATAAGTTGTACTGTGGAATTCTATTAGTAAACTTGTATTTCTGAACCTTATGAAACACCTTTATATGTAACCAGTCTGCTTACCATTTGCCTATTGGGTTTGTAGCCATGTGACCCTGTGCTGTTATCTATAACCGGGCCAGTGGTTCTGGTGAATCCCTGTTATCCGTCAGGAGAACCATCCTGGCAATGACAGCCCCCCCCCCCCCCCCCCGAACTGTACTTGGGGCTTCTGGTCTCAGCCTGTGACAGAGGCTGACGGACCGGGAATATGTATGTGACACTATCCTGCCACTGCGCTGCCCATCTGCAGCATGATACGGTACAGGGAGCTGCACCGTAGATCAATTCAAACCAGCAAGAAACATGTGGCAAACGTCCTCCACCCTTTGGTAGGAAACAGCCAGAGTCAGCTCAGTGATAATGGTCAAGAGCACAAACAGCGGCTGTGTTTCTCAAGCCGGTCCTTGGGGACCCCCAGACAGTCCACGTTTTTGCTCCCTCCCAGCTTCCAGCCAATCAAGAACACTAAATACCTGGGAGGGAGCAAAAACAAGAACGATTAAGACAATTATACAAGCACAGGTGACATGTCTTTTGCTTTCTGTGGTTTGCAGCCTCTCTACACCGCCCCCACCCCCCACAAAGGTAATGCCACTGCTCCTCAATCATATCCCCCTCCCATGAAAATTTTGGGCCCTGGCATCAGATTTGTTCTGGTGCCGACACTGACCCAGTGCCATCGAGGATAAGTTGGCAGTTTAGCACCACAACTTGCAGCAACATCCCAAGTGACAAAGACCAGAGGCAGAATAAAGAAACAAAATATGGTCCAGTTGTAGCGCAACGACAGAACTGAGGGGAGACCAAGGGCAGTATTTACAAGGCGCCCAGGCCTGGGAATGTCGGCACTTGGTATTCACCGCCATCACTTCGGGGAATGTCTATTGATGTTCCTTCTTTCAAGCTGGGAAAAGCTCTCGCTCTCTAAATCTTAGCCTCGCCTGAGCCAGTTCTCGGGACTGAATGGTAATGAGTCGCTGTGTGTGCACGGGGCGGAGAGCAATGCGGCGATCCGGATGGCAGCATTTTAAATAAATAAATATAGAAAGAGGAGGCCAGAGTGAGAGGCGGTCCACAGAAACTAGAGATCAAAGACGGCAAAATGACGAAGGACGCTAAGCTAATCCAAAAGCCTCAGTTCATTGTCCCTGCCTTCTCACTTTGGAATTTGCTGAATTGTTGGCTTAAACTGGACATCACTCAAGTCCTACAGAGGACGGGGGGGGGGGCAGCTCACTGCGCAGCAGAACCCAGCTTGGTGTGGGACCCACATGTCGATCCTGTTCTCTGCTTGGTCTGCCATTAGAAGCAGGCTTTCAGGCTGGATGTGAGCACCAGCGACTGTGTGTGTAGCACGTTTGCTGTACTGGATACGTGCATTTGTGAGTGTCCACCTTAGCCTACGTGTTCACACCCATTCCCCGTCCTTCGGGGCTGCTCTAAAATTATCCCTCCTGCTCTGTTTTTCAAGTACGTCTATGTGCTTGTCGGCTGGGGAGGGAGGCATTCTCCCTCACACCCAAAAGCCTCCGTCATGGGCCTAGAGTAAAAATAAAAGGCGCTGGCCACGTAGAAAAGAGTGTTTGTGACCCGTGCACTCAAACATCCAGATGCATCTCTGAACATCACCTGCTCAGGAGGAAGCGAGTGGTCACCTTGGAAGAGGACCAGCTCTCCACTAACCTGACAAGCTGAAATGAAGGTAGAAAGACTTTCACTTAGTATCTACATGTTCAACCCTAAGTTGAGGATGTATTACAGCGCCGTTTTGACAGAAAGATAGACAGCCCCAGAATGACTGCATAAAAACAATATGAGTGTTTCTGCTAAATTCGTGCATCTGTGTCTGCCTGTAAACTAAATTTCACTTTCCTTCTGGATGTTTAGTGGGGATGAAAAAGAGAAAAAAAGCAACAAAGAAAGAAATGTACTCGGTGATGGCAGGCAGGCAGGCAGGCGCGCAGCCACACGCAGGATGGATATTGCCATCTCATTATTGAAAAATGATGGAAAGCCCGGCCGGCCTGTGCCAAGTTCCCAGCATCCCCTGGCAGTCGTGTCCATGCCCAGAGGAGTGCCCTGCCCCGAGGGGGAAAGGCTGAGCAGACGGCACCAGTTGCCAAGCCTGAATCTCAACCTGGGACTCAAGGAGCTCGCAAACCTAGCACTGAGGCATTTGGTCTGTAGGCAAAGATTGGAGTGGGGAGTTTGTACGCAACTCTTAGGCATACATGGCAACCCAGCTGCAGTGAAGACAGCAAGTCATCAAAAACAATTGAGGTGTCCTTATACATAGTAGTGCATGCATGTGGAAATTTTTGACTGTGTATCTGTGTCAATTAATTCTCCAATCACTGCAGTGAATTCCTTGGCTTTGTGCACAGGACAGCCCCTGAGAATAACATCTCATGGTTGTAAGACGGCAACATGGGCTAAAATGTGAGACTTGACACCTTTGCTCAGGGGCCTGAGCGTGGGGGCTGGGGAGGCTGGTTAGTGGTGGGGGTGGGAGATGCGTGAGGTGTACACTGAATGTGTGAATGTGACATCTGTCAGAAATAAGGTACACATACGCACCTAGAACTGAAAATGGTGGGTCTCTCAAACCTCGCTGAAAGGAGGTGTCATCGAAGGAAGATATGATGATGGGACGATGAACTTGAAATATATATATGGTATTATATACTAGCTGTATAGGGGTAAGATAATGTCAACGTTGGACAAAGGCATTAGCCAAGCACCAAAAAATAAAATTAAAATGGAAAAAAACAACAACATACTGACATAATAAACAACAGATACTGACAGAATCACTCCTACAGCAGCATATGACAGACTCCCACCATGGTCCAACAGGCTTTAACAAACCCAAAACCACAAAAGACTTATTTGTATAACACTGCATCACCGTGGGCAAGCCACTCCAGTAGGCCGAGATCACAGAGACGGGCTATGAGTGTTAGCACAGCTGGCGGCTGTTAAGTCCTAACCTCAGAAAGTTTAATGAAGCAGCGGGTGCTTGAAAATCCATGCCTGGAAAACGATCGGGAAACGGCCACGAGAAACACGGGCGGCCGCGAACCCATAGACAGCGGCCCTGCGTGATGAGATGAATCATTCAGAAGCAAACAACCGTGTTAGCACATTAGATGCTATTTGCTCTTAAAAGCAGAGCAGCTGTATATTATTGTGTGGATCAGTGGGTTAGGCTGCACTGCCTGTGAAGGTTGTTGGTTCAAACCCCAGACTGCAGAGTGATTTCACCGGTAGGACCTTGAGCAAGGTCCTTAATCCCCAGTTGCTCCGAGGACTGGCTGACTACAAATTCTTAAAAAGACGTATGTTGCTTTGCATAAAAGTAGCTGCTAAATAACTGTAAGCTTAATCTGCAAATATATAATGATGGCTCTGGCTCTGTCCCCCTCCCCTGGTGAGCAGAAGGCTGATGTGGTCGGTGTTTCAGGACAGTGTGGTTTTGCCCCAGAGTGAGTGTTCAGCGAGGTGCTGCATGTGGGATGGTGAGGGGCAGGCCCCCAGGCAAAAAAAGAATGTTTACCCTCCACCAGTGGACAACCCCCCCCCCCCCATTAAATTCTTGGGCCCAACCATTCATGGTGATACTGGTGTGGTAACACGCACGCTACATCCACCCCCGTTTGTGTTCAGTTGAGCCCCTTATGTTGAATTCCTTTACACGATGCACAGGGACCTGATGAGACAGAATTGAATCATAATCAAAATTTCTTTTTATTCCCTTAAATATATTTCTTCATCACACAGAAAACATACACATAATAATAAAGAAATAATGATAATAAGCAGGAGATTTCATAGGGTAGGAGAGCGTCCCTGTCGTCCCGGACCGCTCTGAAGCTCTCACGGATGTTTCTGACAGGTCGGAATGTTCTGGATGACGCCGGTGACATGATAATTAAGTGATCAGTTGGCAAGCGCCCCGCAGCACCTCCCCACCCGCAGAGACAGTGATGCTGCTGAGGTTCATGTTTAACTAAAGTCGGCTGTGGCCTTTTCAAACGAGCCCCGGATCCCGGGACACAGCCCACCCTCCTCTTCGATGTTGGCCGTATGAATAAACGGTGGGGCCTTTTCTCTCTGGTGGTGTGTCGCCTGCCCCTTCGTCAAAGAAAATGAGGCACGTCACACATGGCATTATGAAGGTTACCCCCGCCTCCAAGTCCCTACTCTGACTCTGTCGTGTGATTAGGTGGCCCTGTGACACATATTGCTAGCCTGCAGGGAGTTCTGGCATGACATTTAGCCTAGTAGACAATGGAAAGCAACAGGTCACTGCGTCACTCTTCTCTCACATTGTGTGTTAGGGGGGTTGTCGCTGCCCTCACAGGCCACTTTTCTCTAACTTGGAGTTTATACAGGGGGTGGGGCCCCAAGTGAAATATGATTGGTCGCCAGAGTGCCCCTCTCCTGTCAATCACTGATTCAACTCATACCATTGGCTAATGATATGGTTGGCCAGTCCGTAAGAATGAAGGTCCCTCTTATGTCCCTCACAGTAAAAAAATCCTGGAATTACCCCTGTCTCTGACAGATTTTACAATAGACATTACATGAAGGAAGGCAAACTATGAGATTTTTCTCCCTTCCTCTCCCCCTTCTGTTCATCATTTCACTTCATCAGGAAATCTGTTCTTCACGCCGTTCTCTCTCCCAGGTTCCTCAGTGTCCGAGCCCAGCACTGTCCAGTGGACCCGTACGCCGCCGTTGATGCAGGTCCCTCATCCTCACGCCCCTGCTCTCTGGACTCCTCCCCGTGGAGGATCTACCCTCAGCTCCTCCGTAGCAGGAGGTCCCGCATCCTCTGACAAAACACACGTATGGCCTGCCATCTCCTGCGGCCGCTTCAGGCTCCAATAGCCCCTCAAAGGAAAAAAAAAAAACAAAAAAGCAATACCGATGGCTCCAAAAGATGGAATTACACTACACAAGGATAATCTATCCATCCATCTTATACGTATTTATCCAGGTCACAGGGCCACCTGGAGCATTTTGCAAGCAGCACAGGGCACAAGGCTGGGCTACACTGCGGCCAGAATGCCAGTTACGAAGAATAATTAACAAATAAATAAATAAAAGACAGGGCCATCTGTGGAGGAGGTCCTGGGGACATTTTTCACATCTTGCTGTAACATCTCAGCGAGTGCTGCTTTGGTGTGCCCAGGTCTGGGTGGGTAAACCGGAGCAGGCATCCCTTATTTTGGGCAGCACCGTGTCCTGACACTTCACCGAGGACTTTTACTCCTAAACAGTGGCCCTAGGGGATGGGCTTTGACATCAATGGCCATGCTTATGTGAGTGAGCCACTGAGGATTAAGGACAAGTTACAGGAATGATGTTGTGGAAGTAGGACAGTCGAAAGAAAAATCAGTGTCATTCTTGTTCCTGTCATAACATTAGGAAAGATGCACTAGTGGGTAGTGTGTGGCTCAGTGAGCTAAACCTCAGGGCTGGTGATCAGGTCGTCACTGGTTCAAGCCCAGCTTTAGCATGTCTGTGGGCCCTTGAGCAAAGTCCGTGACCTGCAGCACCGTGGGCACTGCTACGGGTAGCTGCCCTTCGCTGCTGGACTTAATTTCACCTACCTATGTATCAAGGACAGCAAGATGGGGTAGGCAAAAAGAGAATTTCCCCATGTGGATCCATAACATATAATCATTTCATTACATATATCTGGGCATTAGTACTGTCTGGCAATTTATATATATATATATATATATATGCATGCATATATGGGGGACAGTGTAGGTTAGGACACTGTGCCTGTGATCTGATGGTTGCTGGTTCAAATCCCAGGGCTGGCAGAGAGAGAGAGTCACTGAGCAAGACCCTTAAGCCCCAGCTGCTCCAGGCACTGGCTGATCCTGCTTCCTCAGAAATGTGTGCTGCTTTGGATAAATGCATGCGATGAATATGCAAAATACATACATACTGACAATATCTGAATACACAGACATAACAAATCCGCCACTATATACTGCTTTCTCGTCCAGTGTTTCCACTCTTGTGCCCAGAGCATTCTGGGATATGCTCCAGGCTCAGTGCTATCTTGTACTGGGTAACCGGCAAGTGAAATACAATAAAATAATTATATGCTAATAAATGTCCTTCTTCAGAATGACTTAAACTGAACACATTCACCCAGTAAAATAATGCAATGTCCCTAATAAAAGAAATCCATTAAAGACAGAGGCGGAAAGTTCAGGTCCAAAAAGTACAAATCCAGTTTTGTTTCAACCAACCAGTTGAGTACTCTCTGACTGTGATTCTTTATACTCACCTGGTTGGTTGAAATAAAACCTTGGTCTGGATTTGTATTTTCTGGACCTGAACTCTCCACCTTGATCTGTAATGGATTTCTTTAGTGAGCAACTTCCTCAACACTGCTAACCTGAAAACAGTGTGGCCTCATGGGAGAACTGAATAGAAGAGTTTCTCCAGGCACTTGAACCTTTTTCAATTTCAGTAATCAGCAGGTCATCTGCCAGGGTGTCCTTCCAGCTTTTAGGTGCCCTTCTCTGTGCCTGCCCCGACGTTGCGCGGCACAAAGTTCCGGTCGCAAAGTTTTCCATCTGTTTGCCTTTGTTTTTTCTGTTTAATATTGTAACAGGGTCACTGGGTCATCGGTGACATCTGGCACGATTGAGCCATAACAAGTTCTGGCACCGTGCCGACGGCCGGTGTCGTGATGTGCCCGGCGTGTGTCTGTGGCCGGAGGGGCCCCGAGGGCATGACAAGGAGCTTCACTATGCTCTCCTGGCCCTGTAACACTGTCCCTGCCCTCTCTTAAAGTGACAGGGGAGACTGGTGACAGACTTTTAACACACTTTACCAACAAACCCTGGCTATATATATTTGCTAATGTAAGGCTGCTAGCAACAACTCAGACGCTCATGGAACATGTCATACTAAAAGTAGACAAATTAATCAGTAAATAGATGCTAGATTCGATTCAACAATTGTCCCCCGTCTCCCCTTAATGAGAGGAGAGGGGGTTCATTCCCAACCTGGAGAGAAACTGGGGGATGCAACAGGCACTCCTGAAACCTGGAGTAATGCTCTTTCCATTGTGGTTTGTGTGAGAATGGTACAGGGAACCAGAGGGCTAGAAAAAACTCTTCTATGCTCCCCTCCCTCCCCTGTGGTCAAAGCTTTTTGATCCGGCTGGAACACAGTGGCAACTCACAAAGTCTGCCATAAAAATAACTGTCGAGTGTCTGTGTCACCTCATTAGCTCTTGCAGGGGAGAAGAAAACAGAAGGAGGAAAACAAGGCCGTAAATGACTGCACGGAACACGGCAGAGGTGGCGAGATTGCAGACGAAAGCAGGCTAGGAATATCCAACTGAATGTGCCTGCAGAAGGAATTAGAGCAAATTAAAATCCAAACCCTGCATGGCGAAGGTAGACGTGCATGCACATGCAGACGCACACAGAGCAGTCATCTGTGCATCCCGTGGCTGCTGAAAGAGAACTGACACTGGCAGAATAAACAGCTCTCCAGTTGCTCAGGCTACAGTCCAGTGGATAAAAAAAAGACCACACTAACACCCCCCCCCCATAGACAAACAGATATTTGCCCTGGTCCCACCACCCCCACAAAGCAGATACTGTCTGCTACTCCCTAATGCTCACCTCAGCCAGCATTGATGAAGATTACGAAAACCTGCCCCCATCCCATAAAAAAAATGATAAGGGTTTAACCTGCATGCGCTCCTCCCTCCCAGGCTGATGGACTGTTCTGGATCTGAGGTCCCTGTGGGGAATCGGAGTTGACGTGCCCCCATTTCCCTCTCTTCCGGCGATATCGCCGGTCACGCTTTCATCCAGCTTAGCAGAGAAGCCCCCTCCTCCTCCCGCTGCCCTGTTTCCTAGTCAGGCCACTACCGACCCTCGCTGTGCCTCTGAATGACCATGGTGGCCACGGTGAATAGGGGCGTCATGGGAACGCCTCTGTTGACAGCATGTCTCACGTCAAGATGATGGGGACTGACGAGGGCTAGATGACTCATGATGGGCTCAGAGACAAGTATAGGCATCTCGGGGGATCCCAACCACTTCAACTGTGCTGCGTCTAAACCAAACCCCGAGTCTGAAACAAAACCCTGTGTCTGAAAGAAACCCCGATTCTAAACGAAACCCCATGTATAAACCAAATTCCACATCTAAACAAAACCCTGTGTCTAAACAAAATCCCACATCTGAAGGAAGCCCCCATCTAAACAAAACCTTGCATCTAAACAAAACCCTATGTCTGTACGACACCCCACATCTAAATGAAACTTTGTGTCTAAACGAAGCCCCTGTCTAATAAAACCACATATCGGAATAAAACCTTGCGCTTGAACAAAATCTCACATTTCAACTAATATAACCCAGTTTCCAAACAAAAAACTGCTTCTAAATTAAATCCTGCATCTGAGCGAAACTCGGTGTCTAAAGAAAGCCCCATATCTAAACAAAACTCATATTGTGCAGTAAAAGCGCAATGCAAGTGCAAGCTTGAGGAAGTTCAGACTCTGACCAGGCAAATACCCTGCAGGACTGTTTTACAGGGTCTAATCCCCCCCATCACCATCACCCCAGGGGCACTGACTGTGATGGAGAATGTCCAGAGGTATCCAGATGTTCCAGCCCGGTCTGCCTTGCGGCAAGACGTGGCCTGACGTGTGACACATCATAACTGTATGTGTAATAAGAGTGGGATTTTATCAAAGCACTGAATCAAACGGCTCATTTAAAACATCCGGGGCCCCCTGCTGGCTGAGAGGAAAAAAAAAAACATAATCAGCTGAGAGACACACAGACTAAAATCACACTTCTTTTCCTCCCAGTTAAGGTCATGTATAGTGCTTTATAAACCCTCGGATGTTTTTTCACACCCCTGGCCACAGTCAGCCTGCTTTCCGAAGATGCTGACAGGCCCTTTCAGCGAGACATATCCGCATTCCGCGGAGTGGTGCCGCCGTTGCCAGGGGAGACGCTAACTTGGTGAAAAGCTGGGCGCTGAGTGACCTGCCCATGGCGAATGAGTGTACCACAGGTACCATTTACATGTCAATAGCAGGCATGGCTGTCTGCTGTCACGGATACAGATCCCTACGCCCCCATTTCATGCCGTGAACCAGGCTGGTAAAGAGTCTATCTTAAAAAGCAACCTGTCATTACCGCACACGGTCGACGGTAACAAACTTCCTCCGCGCAGCGTGGTGGCAGAACCCCGCATTTGGTTTGCCAAATGACTGTAATCAAAACCCTCTTGTGCCATGGGTAGGCCCGTGATTTGCCCCAATCGGCGGTAAGCTTTGAACCCTTAAACGCCAGCCTTTGAGAGGCAAAGAAAGCTGCAGGGGCTATCATGAAGCTCGATGCATGCTTTGGGGAGGGGAGGGGGGGGGGCGTTATGTCGGTAGGACAGGCCCAAGGTTGTCCGCGACCCTGTCACTGAAAATCCTTCCTCCATCAAGCCGCCCCTTTACTTGGCAGCACGGCCGCTGTCGGTCACGTGACCATCGTACTCTGGCAGCCTCTCATGAGCACCGCGGCCACTGGTGTAGGAGGCCAAAATGAAACCACTTATTACCTCAAGTGTACTGCTACCATAACGACACATTATTAATTTTCCTACTGGGCGATTAACACAGTTCATGGCCGCTAAGCCACTCACGCGTCGTAATATTTGCTGGGTGGTTCGCCCCCTTGCTCGGTGACATGACAGCGGAGCCATGCCTGGAGGGGTTTGAGGCTCGTAAAAAAAGGCGGAATGTGCCGAGTTAACGTGGCATGGCTGGTAAGAAGGAGGTCCTCAAGATAAATTCACCCAGATCCACACTTCCCATCAGCCCCTGTCTGTGCCTTGCTGGAACGCCTGCCGGCCACGACCTCATCTTTGTGTTGTGCCAGTACACCCCCCTACCCACCCCCACCACTGTGTGGGCAAATTGCCCAGGTTTCGTGCAGGCAACTTCCATCTCCATGCGCTTCTGCTGGAGAATAATAACTCTTGTCACACCTGCCACTTGGGAATTAAGCTCTTGTCTCGTCTAACGGATACAGGCTCGGGTGCCGTCCACTGGCAAGATGCAGACAAATAAGAACATCATCATTCCATTAGTCCAAATTATGCTGTAATGACTTGATACTGCGTGAGCCTACCAGGCGGCAACAATGCCGGGCAACCTGCTTAGGTCACCTGCTGAAGAAACCTCACTCGCTACTGCCCACTGCCATTGTGACTTTGACATTTATCTTCCTGCGTTAACTGTACATGCTTCGGATTTATATGTTTTTTTCAGAAGCACCTTCTCTGCTTCCAAGCACAAACAACCAGGAGAGTTTTGTGGAAAAAAAGAAGAGCTTTGTGAACATAGCCATCGTCCATTACTGTTTCACTGAAAGCCTTTTTCTTAAAGATGGCGGAGCGAGCTGAAAAGGAGAACTTATCCTCAGCACATTTGGTACAGAAGCAGCGGTCGGTGTGATGGGAATGAGCGTGTGTGTGTGGATGGGTGTCTGTGTGTGCCTGTGTGTGCGTGTATGCCCTTGCCCGCATGGACACGCTTCCTCAAATAGCTGTCGGAAGCAATGACTTTGACGGAGACTGATGAGTCCCTGTTCAGCACTGTCTGGCTGCCAGTGTACACAGGCACCGCTCCAGAGCGTTGTTCAGAGGCCAAGGCAGGCAGAAGCTCCACAAACCTCCTCAGCGAGAAAACTAGGGGAGCACAAGTCTCCGTACCTCCACAAGCCGCCTCCGCAAGAAAACTGCAGGGGAGCACAATTCTCTGTACCTCCACAAGCTGCCTCCTCAATAAAACTATAGGGGAGCACAAGTCTCTGTACCTCCACAAACCACCCCCACAGGAAAACTATAGGGGAGCACAAGTCTCTGTGCCTCCACAAGCCACCTCCATAGGAAAACTATAGGGGAGCAAAAGTTTCTCTGCCTCCACAAGCCACCACCATAGGAAAATTATAGGGGAGCACAAGTCTCTGTGCCTCCACAAGCCACCTCCATAGAAAAACTATAGGGGAGCAAAAGTCTCTGTGCCTCCACAAGCCACCTCCATAGAAAAACTATAGGGGAGCAAAAGTTTCTGTGCCTCCACAAGCCACCTCCATAGGAAAACTATAGGGGAGCAATAGTTCCTGTGCCTCCACAAGCCACCTCCATAGGAAAACTATAGGGGAGCAAAAGTCTCTGTGCCTCCACAAGCCACCTCCATAGGAAAACTATAGGGGAACACAAGTCTCTGTACCTCCAAAAGCCACCTCCACAGGAAAATTATAGGGGAGCACAAGTCTCTGTACCTCCAAAAGCCACCTCCATAGGAAAATTATAGGGGAGCACAAGTCTCTGTACCTCCAAAAGCCACCTCCATAGGAAAATTATAGGGGAGCACAAGTCTCTGTACCTCTAAAAGCCACCTCCATAGGAAAATTATAGGGGAGCACAAGTCTCTGTACCTCCAAAAGCCACCTCCATAGTAAAACTATAGGGGAGCACAAGTCTGTGTACCGTCACTTACATGTAAAACCTACTTCCGCCCAAAAGTGTTCACTTGCAACCTACACAATCCACTTCCAAAAACTGTTGCTACTCTGCTAGCACCACACTGGCTACCACCAGAAAGCATGAACACTCACTGAAGGAAGTGGGATGGTGGCAACGTGTCTTTTAAGGTTACCCAGACCGTGCACAAGCCAGTATCAGGGCCCCGATAAAGCCAGATTCCATCCTGGTTTCCAGATTATGCCTCCTAGCAACACAGACCATTGCCAAAGCAAGATGGAGTAATGCTTATTTTCTGATTGCCTCACATTATTACCTAGCTGTTTTTCTAAGAAGTTGTGTGGAAAAAAAGTTAATTGTGTGGAGAATCTGTAGCTTTCATCTGCTTCAGCTACCCTGCAGGACTTCATGCTGCTTCATCCCACTCCTTTTTTTTTTTAAGGCAGAGAGGCTAAAGCTGAGAAATCATCCGGCTGCATCATCAAGCCCTAAAAAGAAAACAAGACGTACACCTCATTGAACTCCGAGATCATTACCTGGGCTTTTCAAAGGAAGGACGAGAGCGAGAAAAAAAAATTCAATTCTACATCTCCAACTTCAAAAGCTGACAGACCCTGAATGCAAATAACATGCTGTATGTCTGCCATGTGATTTATTACCGAGCCGTGTGTCGTTGCCAGGGCCAACGATGCACCGAATGGAATAACTTTCCGTGCATATTGAAAAAAGCGAACAGAACACCGAGAGAGCAAGGGGGGGGGGTGGGGGGAGTCTAGACAGATGGCTGACCTTCAGTCCCCCTTGTCAAGGCACATGTTTGCAAATAAGCCGAGCGGAGGATTAAAACAAAGCCCATCACACCTCGCGATGGACAATGGAGAAGTCAAAAATGTGAGCCCATGTGGTTCTGCAGTGTGAACACACAAATTACTTTCATTATTAAATTTTGCAGGAAAATGCTTTCATCTGAAGACACCTCCACACACATGGAGCTATAAAACCCACTCAGGCACTCTAAGCTCCGGCACCCTTCTCCAGGGATTCTGGCAGCTAAATATTGTTGTCTAACTTTTTTTATTTTTTAACACATTTTCTGCCCACATGCACCTCGAATAACTTTTACACCAAGTCTAGGAAATGACAGCACTTGCATACTGAGTAGTTTAATTCATTTCCCAAGTGCTCTTTCAGAAACACAAAGCTTGACACTTCGGTTTTTTGAGTTTGTGTTAATGAGGTACAAACACAAAAACACATCAAAACCACTGAAAAAAAGAACAGAATCCATCTCCTTGTGTGCTCCTCCACTGCCCTGACTTCCACATAAAGCTTCCTGTCCATAACAAGCTATCCCATGATAAACCCGTGTTCTCAGAGCTCCAAAGCGGATTCTCTATCCCATCGATAACGGCGGCTGAACATCAAAGCAATGAGAATGATCCGAACTCAAATAAACTTGTCAGGAGCCACAGGACCTTTGCTAATATTTTGTGGACATAAAAAAGAAATTAAAGAAAACATCAGCGAGGTGAAGTTGCGGAAAAGCTTCAACTTTCTGTCCTTTTGGAATATTTGAGTTCTCAAATGAACTCAAGTCACTAAAGGGAAACCTGGTGTTCTCCACGGGGAATACATGTTCAAAGGCATTACTCCCTCAATCCCTTAAATACCGCTTACAGCAAACAACCGCAATCGCACAAGGTTAAAGGTTAATCAAGGTCACTTCCTTCTCTAATTATACCTTAGATCGTTCCTCTAGGGCCACTTTTTAGCATGCTTTGCTGCGCAGTGGGAGGCTCGGTGTGGATTAAACTCAACAGCATTGGCTGACAGCATTGCCCACCCCCTGGCCCCAGGACTGAGACCTCCCCACCAATTGGAGTATAGCAATCAGCAATCAAAAAGCCCTTTGCCAATAACGAGGCTCCTCCTGCACGCAGTTATAACTAGCTGATAATTTAAATAGGAGGCATGCCCTCCTACTTAGCTTCCTAAACTAGCTCTGGTTTTGGAGGGTAACAGAAACATGACTGAGAAGATATAGTGAGCTGCCATTACTGCAAATGAGGACTCAGCTGCCTGAGAAATGAACCAAGCTGGCAATCAAACTGACTAACCAATGAATTGTGGTCTCCACATTTTCAGCTGATCATGTCTAGATCCACTTTGGAGTTTCACAGAAATCCAGAGAAGGGCCGATAAAATTGTCCTGCTGCCAATTCTGACATCCACCCCACCCTATGTGGAAGCAGAGTGATTCATCTGAAAGCCTCATGGGAGATTGTTTACGAGCCCCATTACGCTGATGATCTACCAAGGGAACAGCCGTCATTAACAGAGGACGAAACTCTACTTATCGATGTTTATGTTGTAGTAGACACCCTCCTGTCCTAAACTCTTCTGCCTTCCTGGCTAGATCATTTCTGATCATCGCCATCTGCCGAGAAAAGTGAGCACCTTCACACAGGTAGCCTTTGTTTACAGTACAGAGCTATAGTCTCACAATGTAGTCACAGCAGGATACGCTCATGTTACAGGGTCACTGCACTTTACTCTTACTCAGAGTACAGAGACACATCACTTTACACTGACTCAGAATGTAGAGCCACAGAACTTAGCACTGACTCGGAATGCAGAGCCACAAAACTTAGCATTGACTCGGAATGTAGAGTCACAGGACTTAGCGCTGGCTTGGAATGCAGAGCCATCGCACCATACGCTTATGCTAAAGAGTCATTGCACGTTATCCTGACTCAGATTATCGGCCATATAAAGCCAATTAGGCACTCGATGACCCAGGAGCTTGTCATAACGGGAGCTTTCTACATTATACAATGCAATCATTAGGTAGAGACTTTCCATACAGCTGTGACCAATGAAGGGTGACACATATGCTGAAAGAGAATGTGTGCAAGGGTGTCATCAATCCATGCTTCTTCAAAGACACTGATGATACAACATAATACAGACAACTAATTACAGGTTATTCATTCCTCTTATAGGGCCACATCAAATCTGGGATGATCAAAAAAACTGTGGAGGGGGGGCGGCAAATGAACTGGAAAAAGTCTCCCTCTGCCATCGATCAGGCAGATTTAAAACGTCCAGCTGCATTAACCGAACCAGACTTCACAAATTTGAATATCCGGATGGACTAGAATAGGTACAGCTTTGGTACAGTTTAGGCTTCAGAATCAATTTAACAGGCAGCCCCAAGATTCTCCACGGGGGGTGGCAATGGAGAAAGGTCTGAGTGATTATGTTTGAGGGGGCTCGGCCCCCCAAACACTGACAATGAGTAGAGCTCTCAAATTTAAACCATAATCCGACAGAAAAACAGACTTCCGATCCTTGGTGCTGGTCAACACATTAGGCGACACTGGCGGCCGGCTAGAGTGCCGTTTTCTGAGGGGGTGCCGACTCAGCAAGCCACTGGGGCTTAGGGCGGCACATGGGCCCCGACCAGCACCACCTATCCTTTTGGAACTTATGACATATCTTCTTGAACAAGTTGACAGCAAAATGCAGGTGGGGGCTACAAGTTGCGCTGAGAGGAGACCGTGTCTCTCGCTTTCACTCTTTGTGCGAACCCATCAATTTCCAGTAAACAGATGGAAGGGGGGGTGGGGGGGGGGACTCCGAGCGGCTTCCATACACGCCGCCGCAAACACAACAACCAAATCTGATTAGCACGCCGGCATCAGAGAGATGATCGCAAATGAAATGTGGCAGTCAGGCTCTCTCTTTTCATTCGCCTAATTCATGAAGAAGTAAAGAATTCACAGCTTGGCCCAGCATAACAATGTTCTGCTCTAATCCCTTCTGTTCCACCGGCCAGGGCGGGGGAGGTGAGCACGGCCAGCTATACCTTTCCAGGGGCCTTAGGCAAAGATTACTTGGGAGGCTCCCTACCAAGAAAATTTATGATCATTTCACTTCCCCACAACGCAGGTAATTCAGGGGTCCTAAGAAACTGCCCATTTGACTTACACCTAGAGCAGGCCCTGGTGGAGGGGGGAGCGTGAACTGGGGGAGGCAGCGGGATCTGCTCAGATCCTCGCAAAGGCCTCGTACTGCTCTGGATGAAGAGAGCGCGAGCACAGGAGGGCTACATAACAACGCAAAGTGGCCAGATCCGCGCTGCCGGGAATAATTTATTCCGACCATATGTGCGGGAAAAGTTTCGACCACATGCGAATCGTTATCGAATATTATCCAGGCAAGGACTGAATAATAAATTTCTGGCAGAGTGTGACAAGTGTGCGGCTCGTTTACTCTCAGCTGAATTTTATCTCGTTGCCGGATGTGCACGGTGCACGTTTGGGCCGTGCAGATGGGCAGGGCGCTCGCTGCCGATTTGGGAAGGCAACACGTGTATGCCTTGGAGGAGCGACTGCGCGGGGGGGCCTGTAGTATGTGTGCCACACCCCCTCATTCAACTCCCCACCCCCCCATGCAGCAACCTTGCTTTTTTAATTTGAAAAAAAAAAAAGCAGAGACTGGACAGACCGCCTTTTCCCTGACACTCATGTTTAATCTGTACATGTCAAGGATCTGAATCCAAAGGTTGTACATATGAAATCGGCATGATGTAGCTTGTTCAGCAGGATGGCAACACAGTGGCCGATGCTGCTTCCTCACCCCACCCTCGGAATTTGCCTGCTCTTCCTGTTTCTTTGTGGGTTTTCTACCGCAAAACAAAAACATGCAGTTTAGCTGAATTCAGATCTATAAATTCTCCATAGTTAAGTGGTTTCAGAAAATGGATGGATGGATGGATGGAAATTCCCCATAGTGTGTGAGCACTTGTGCCCTATGACAGACGTTAAGAAACAAACAGGAAATGCAACTGTCAGGAATAACCGAAAGAGGTTTTGTGTAAATGTCAGAGAAAGCAAAAATGGAGAGTGCTATTAATTCCCCAATCCCAAAAGAACAGCTGATCAATGGCCAAATGCAACAATGTTTTAATTTCTAACCACTAAATTGCCGTTGATAAAACTCTCTCTCCTTGAACTAACCAGCGACTCCAGTTAATTATATGAAGAAATTAAGCTAACGAGTCTGAAGAGGGCGGCCTGGCAGATCAACGGGTAGCAGAGTGATTTCAGGCATCAGGGGCAGTGACTGTCGTCCTGGCCCATGTGTCGTTTACATTACACAACCAGAAAATCCATCACATGATCACAACATCACACCTCTTACTCTGAAACAGAGGTCACCAACTGGTCGACCGTAATCCTACGTCCTCGGTAAGATCCACAGAGGACGACTCCCTCCCGAACGGCCGATCGGGGGTTGGACCTCCAATTGTGCCACAATGGCTGCATTGTGTTAGGGCAACGGATTCTTCTCAATCTCAGCTCGCTTCAGCTCACAGACATATTTCTATGCGATCTCGGCGCTCAATGCCAGCCTGGTTTTCTGGGTGGGTCTGTGGGCTCACAATCTCCATCAAAAACCATCTTGCCATCAGAAATGTCAGAAGTGGGGAGAAGATTCTGCTGAGCTACCTAAACCTTGACAGGAGAGGACGAGGCCCAAAATGTCACACTTTTTAAACATACTGTGTTAGAATAAAAAAAAAGCTCTGAACTGGGATGGCATACAATCTTTTTTTTTAATAGATCTGCCGGTATTATTACAAGACAGGCGGACGCCATCCCGGTTTAGACCGGATTTTTAAATTTTGATTGTGTTACATTGTCAACGTACCAACAGTATTCAACAATATATCATCTGAAAAGGTAGAACGCGATGTTTTAAGAATTTTCCTGGACATTGTTAAAAACTACAGAACAAAATATATTCCGTCAATAGTTGCTAGCAAGGAGGAACACAAAACCCTCCTTTTTGAGGTACTTCTTGAAAGGGAAAATCTTCTGGCAAATAATTTTTTTAAACATTTACTCTCTGGTTGGACTTGGCAGGTGAGGCTATGGGTAGGGTGGTGTAAAATGACCCATATCACACCCGTCCCAAAAAAGAACTAACAGCCAGAAATGCACTAGCATCAGTTATCTGGTGCGGAGTGAAGCCAGTGGAGGGGGTAATAGCTAAACAGGCAGCGAGGAGCTGGGGCGACGGCACTGAACAGAGCAGCGGAGGCGGTGCAGCGCACGGCGCCCTCAGACGAGCAAACGACTGCGACGCAAAGTTGCTGTTTCCCCCAAACCGGCCCAGTGAGTCCAACACACTGCATCTATGCTGAAGCAGACTTGCAGCTGCCAAATCTGCAGCAGCAGGGACAGAACCATGCTTTTTGTTTTCTTTTGGGATTGCCGGAAAATTGACTGGGAGTTATCACCCACCGATGCCCCCCCGATCCACGGCGCCGAAGTCTCACCCCCCCCCCCTCCCCGAGTATTGGATTACAAACCAGTATCCATTTCACACACCCTTCGGTTTCTCAGCCTTCATTGAGAGCTACTGAAAGCAAAAGGGGAGGGTCAACAGCCTGTGGACAGCAGTGCAGAGGGTAGAGGGGCATCTATATCCAGCCAGTGGCAATAAAGAACCTGCAAAACTAAAGATGGGACGTCACTTTGTTTTTAAATTGCACTAGTACGTTATAACGTGTTCTTTGTGTATCCCATCATGCTCTCCTTTGAGACATACACACACATATACAGCTGAGAGTGAAGCTTGGGGTCCAAGCACAGGGTCAGCCATTTTGGGGTGGTGGGGGGGTTGGACCCTCACATCTTACTGCATCGCCGGCTTGATGGTGGGACAAAGTTACTGGGCTATCAACTCTAGCAGCTTCCAGGCAGGCTGCCTCAACCAAGATGTCGGCCAAATTCATAAAATCGTGATGAGGAATGTCCCTGGGTCTCAGTCTTTAGCCACAAAAGCACTCATACCCAGATATGGCTGCTCTGCCTATGAGGCGGTTATCGGCTGTCTTAAATACAAAGCTTATGCCGACCAATCACTGGGTAGTGAGAACACACACTGTACTAATGTCACGCCCACCCCCCACATTGCCTCCATGGTGACATCCCAGCCTCCAGCAGAGGGCGATAAATCAGCCCCCGGGGGTGAGCTTCCCCTCTGCCTCATGAAGCGGACGGTTTCCAAGCGAGTCAGATGTACCGTGAGCATGGCGACGGGGGGGGGGGGGCTCGTTAAGTGACACCTGAGCAAAACATGCCCTCGGTGCCACGGCCGCAAGTAAACCCAAGTGGCACAGAAGCTAAGAATGAGCCGACTCTTAGGGCCGGATCATCATATCGACTTTCGAAAGCATCAGGGTTATTCAAAGAATAATTCTCGCCATACCGATCCGCCACTTTCGTTATTTTTACAAAAAAGGCCACCAGCTTCATGTGTGTGAGTTTCAGACACGTATTAGCCCTGTATCCTGGGCTGCACACCATCCTCAGGGCAAAATAAATCATTTAACTTGTGTGCGCGGGACACATCTGTTTACTGACCTTTACACACAGACCACTGGAGTCCGGAGCCACAG
The DNA here is from genome assembly GCA_011763525.2 of Mormyrus iriodes. NCBI lineage: Eukaryota > Metazoa > Chordata > Actinopteri > Osteoglossiformes > Mormyridae > Mormyrus > Mormyrus iriodes. The sequence goes on from JAAGVU020000038.1 coordinate 16,556,120, forward strand.
TGGCAGCGACATATAAATATAACGTGATTAGCAACATGGCTCGTCCAATTAGCTGTGGATCGTTAATTTTTAATGGGAGGAAATACAAGGAGGTCAGACAATGTCATATGGGAAATAAAGTACTTTTACAGTAACCGGCAAGCAGTTCGTCTCCAGGGTTCCGGCATCAATCACGCCGAACAGTTTCAATTATCGTCCCAATGGATTCCCATTTCTCACCATTTTCTGATCCCGGCCATGAATTAACGCCGGGCACGTGTACGAAAGGTCGAGGACGACAGCGGGAAGATCTTAAAATATGACCCCTGTCTCACGCGCGCGTGCACACAAACGCGCAATAATAAAGTATTTAATTTGACACATCGTCCTGCTGCTGTAAGCGGAGGATCATCTACTAGCGTGTTTATGCGTGTTTATGCGTGAATATGCAAGAAAACTCAGCTGATCAGCTGCCGCTGCCAGACCCACCCGTAGGGGCATCTGAGTGCGTGGGCCTGCACCGCGAAAGGCAATTAAAGGCTTAGGACACGGCGATCTGAAGTAGGCCTTCCCCGTTTCATGTGTTCTAAGCGCAGGCATTGCTACTGTCACCATAGATACAACAGAGAATTCTATGTCTGTATTTACACATGCAATCTGAATTGCCCTGTGACCCAGACAAGGATATATGGTTAGAAGACAGATGGATGGATGCACTGCACACGGAAATAGCATAGGTGTCAAGTCTCACAGATTTTGTAGCCCATGTTGCGCTCCCCATGGTCAACTTTTACCATGTAGACCCCAGGAAAGTTTATGGAAAGTTTAACTAAATGGCAATTTTTTGTTACCACCAAATTTTGCAGATATTTTATCACCCATGACACTGTATACACAATGGCTTGCATGCTAGTCGAGGGGTGCCTTGAACCGTAGTGTTGGTCCAAAGCCATCCCACCTTCACCGCCACACTGCGTGGTTTAAATCAAACAGGCTAAGCTCCTTACGGCTCCTACCCCACGATGGCAAGTAAAAGGTTGTTCTGCGGGTTCTCTGCCCCCTCTCCAAAATGGACCGATGATGGACATGTCCACCCAGGCAGGATGCAACTAGGTTCCTCCCTAACCTGCCATCTCTGGGCCAAGAGCAAATACTGATCCCTCCGATTGGACCAACGGCACATTTTACGGCTCTGCAAGAGTCCCTAATCAGACGAGGCCTCCCCAGCGTTCCTGTTCCTCGCACGTCGAGGCCACACTCTATAATTAGAATCTCCCGAACGCTTGCTGCTGGGAACGTGCTAGAATATTCTTGGAGGACTATTACAGAGTGAGAGAAAGAGGAAAAAAAAAGTCGTCATTCATATCGCTGTCCTTGCAGCGTCCGTGCGCCCACAAAGATGGCAGGGAGTAACGGCGTTATCGATACATGCCCCAGGCCTCTTTGTTCTTGTAAAATGGAGCGAAAAGCAAAAAGAATCCCCACCTTTTGTGCTCTGATGACTAGAGACGTGGCGCTGCTCATCAAAATGATTCGCTTCGCCCTTCCTCTTCACAAACGTGTCCTCCCTCTCCGATAACGTCAGGCCGCCGATGGCGTCGGCGTTTAAAATCTGCGGCGGGCGCTGAAATCCAGAGCGATGAGGGACGACGTCCACTCAGCACGGTGGGCACAAAGGGCGCTGCCAAATCGGCTGTGATGGATGGCGGTGGTTAACTGTGTTTGGGGCTAAATCGTATAAAAATGGGACTCGTGGGCGCGAAGCGGCCCGGGCGACGGTCTGCTTGCGACATCAGCGCCATCGATCAGGGGACATCGCCTGATTGTTAGGAAGTAATTATCTGCTCACCAGGAGTTTCGGGAACGGAGCCAAAAATCAACGACAGCGTCTGCGGAACTCGGAGAGAGAGGGGGGCCCTGAACACCCAGCTGTAAATGGTGTCCCATCGCAATTTGCATACCGACGGGCCGTCTGATGTGAGACACTCCCTGTAGGTAACAGAGGCGCTGTGGCCATAGAAATTGGGGGTGCACGTGCTCCATCAGTTTGCTACATTTTTTAAAGCCTATAAGCATACTATACAGCGACTGACATTGCATCTGCATGATATTGCTAACAATTAATGTTTCATTTATTCTTTCATTTTCCAAATCCACTTGTCCTATGCAGGGTCATGGTGGTCCAGAGCCTATGGGCACAAGACAGGGTATTAATAACCCAGGATGGAGGGGGCAGCCCACCCCAGGGCAAACAACTGGGCAGTGACACCATTCACCTTCAGCATGTTTTTAGACTGTGGGAAGTGGGGGGGGGGGGGGGGGGGGGGGGCGGGAGAGAGAGAGAGATAGATAGAGAGAGAGAGAGAGAGAGAGAGAGAGAGAGAGAGAGCGACAGAAGGCCAAAGTAACA
>JAAGVU020000038.1:16558995-16576840 GCA_011763525.2 Mormyrus iriodes
TGTGCCTGCCGGTGGTGGGAGGTCTTGGGGTGGGGGGGGGGGGGGGGGGGGGGGGGGCGGGGACTGGAGAACCCGGAGGAAACCCCACGACGACACGGGGAGAACGTGCTAACGCCGTACGCATATAGCCGAGGGATGGCACCAAGCAGTGCCCCCCCCCCCAAAAAAAAATAAAGACAAGGTGCATGACAGGTCACCATCACAGGCAATATTCTGTGTTAGTAATGAGGTTCCATCAAAACACTCAACATGAGCTGAGGAAAGGAACCGGGAAGCGACCTGAGGGCACCTTACGGCTATGAATGGGATGAAGAGCATCTGCTTACAGGACAGAGGGCTTAAACTTGCTGCAGAGACCGAATCCGTTTTGGCTGCAGGGCTGTATGAGGTCATCCTCGTCTCTTTGGACTTCCGGTAAACGTTGACAACCAACAAATTTCTGAGGTGACAGATGGGACCACCAACCTTGTACAGTACTTCGATTAATTTCAAGATCCACATTTCTGGTCGGCCTTCAGTTTCTGCAGTCTGGTTGTTATGTCCGTATCCTCACATACACCCGCATGGCAAAGAGGCCAGGGAAAGCCCCCGCAGCACATACAGGCAAACAATTGCACAGATCAAGGTTCGAGACACTCCATTCATGACCATCCAGTAGACCCTGATTCGGGAAAAGACTCTATGTCCTTTCTTGGAGTCACACATCAGATCTGATGTCTCTGAGCAAAAAATAAAAAATCTTGTTGGACAGAAATGCAGCCATGTGGAAAACCAGGGGCTCGGCGTGACGGGAAAGGAGGGGGGGGGGTAATGGAGTTGCTCTCAGATCTGCAGAAGGTACTTCATCTTCTCGCACAAAGCTGGCGCAAAAGGTATAGAACAATTATACAATGTAATGGATTCCCTAGGGTGGGGGAAATTATGGTGTGTGCAAGGAATTAAGGCCGACTCAAAGCAAATACTGGGAGGATCGGTTGAGGAACTGGAAAACACTGAGGCATGAGGAAGTGATGGGATTCAGTCCCGGGGGGAGGAAAAAAAAACTGTGGAAGCAGAGCTGGGAACCTGTTGGACATCTCCTTCCATTTATCTGTGCAAATGTATGCAGTGAGATGTTCAGAGGAGATTCTAGGGTTTTTAATTATTTTTTTAAGGTGGAGCCCATAGGAGGGGGCATAATTCATATAAAGGAGCCAATCTTATCATTAGCTAATACGTTTTCAGTCAGTGAGTGACGGGGCGGGGGGGGGGGCATTCCAGGGGCCAGTCAGCTTTCAGCTGGGGCCAGTGTCCCTGAGGCCCAACCCCTAGAGATGACATTAGGAATCTGTGGATACACATACTGTAATATATGAGTTTGGAGAGAAGGGAGGAGCTTATCAGACTGATTTGCATACAATGGACATTGACCAATGCATAGACTGCATTGCCAGAATAGGGACATGAACTCAGCTGCAAAATATGTGGGCTGGACTCTTGTCAATCACAATAACTATGGCTGATAGCAATGACCCCGGAAACATTAAATGTTAGTGGCTCCTTTTCTACACAGAAGCAACTGTGGGATTTCCTGAGATAGAAATATGTCAGATCACATTAAACCAGCATTAGTTGTCTGAATGATGTCCGCTTCCTAAACATTTTTATATTAGTTTTCTTTAATAAAAACTGAGGTTCACTGACGGGATTGGACATGCCTATCACTGCTGTATTCCTGACATCAGGCACACCCTGTAAGGATATTTCCTGAGTGCGGCACACAAATTGAGTCAGCTGCTACCTCACGTACTCATCAAGCTATAATACAGCCTGTCACTCATGAGCAATATAATGGATGAGATTTGAGCTCAATCAGACCGAAGTAACAGCTTCCGGGGTAGGATGAAGAGGTACCTGTGGTACGACTGGATGGGAGCCCTGGTTAAACAAGAAGACCCCCAGTCACGTGGGGGGGGGGGGGGGGGGCGGGAACCTCCCCCATCCCTGGCGGGGCAGCCTCCACAAGCTGGGCGGGCGATGTCATCCCGGCTGACCCACCTTTGTTGCAATCGAATGTTTTGCTGCTTAATTCACAATGCCGTTTTCTGATTTTAAAGGGTTCTGTTGGAACATGCCAGGTCTCGTGCGCGGTGTGAATGAGACAGTGACGATGAATGTTGAATAAATCGATCAGAGATGAGACAGGATAAACGGGCCAGAGTATAAGAGACTTGATGTTAAGTAAAGCTATCCAGTTCCCTCTTTGTGAAGAATGCAAAATTCCAGCTTAGATTAATTAAATTTCCCCCTCAGAACCTGTGATCCTCATTTAATTTTTTTTTACCCTAAAAGCATTCTTTAGCTCTGGATAAACCTTGCAACATTTAATCCAAAACTGAATTAATATCCAACATTTCTGCAGTAACTCAGAAGTGAACGGGCATCTCTTCTATGTGAGTCAATGAAGAGAAGAACAGCAATGAAAAGGTTACAGCCTACTACATTTGTGACAATAATTAAAGGCTCATTATAAACGTGCTGTCGCATGATCTGTAATTAGGAACTACTATGTTCACAGTGTGATGTTTTTTTGCAGGCGACAGTCACCGCAGGAACTACCAAGCTTTACGTGTAACTAAGAGCACTCACACCTGCTCCTGCATGAAGTCATGTGTTCAGGGTTGTAGCAGACAAACAAATATGGGGTCATGGGAAGAAAATTCACTCTCCACTCGGACCCTGGCGTATAGAGAATGACAATATGATGGTGCATATTGTTGCATTTACTCCAACATCCCTTACACTGGAATGCATTCTGGCACTTTTTACACATTTATCAACCGCACATGCACATTCCATATATCAATATGAAATATAAAACTTTCAATATAAAACTTGGTGAAATGATTTCAGTTTGAATGTCAGTACTTTCTGAACATTTTCAGCTCATTCTCACAATACCACAATAACACTGATGACCGTGATAATTTTGGTCACAATAATCGTGACGTTAATTTTCCATACCGTTTCATCGCTACTGACAACCACGAACAAATTCCCTGTGTGTCAGAACATTGCTGGACTCTAAACCTAATTCTGATTGGCTGATTACTCAGTGGAATCATCTGAATTATTTTATTGTGTTAGTGTCTTTAGTTCTGGTGCTGATAACTTTGACTATTAACTAAACTCTAAATATTGGCTGGCAATCAACCAAGACTGACGCATCAGACCTATGCAGACATCTTGACCTTTAATGAATATAAGTCGCACATTGGCAGATTACTGATTTACCCATTAGTTAGTTTCAAAGTCCAGCTTTGCCCGAATATTATTACCGTATATTACAGAATATTCTTACAATTTGTATTTCTTTTTATAATTATAGTAAATGTATTTGGCTTGTCTTGGGATACAGAAATAGGACCCATTTTTACTGTTCACATTAGCCAATCACATACACATTCATGTGTGGCCCCGCCCCCTTTCTTAAATGCCCTCCCCTGTTGCGTGACCTATAGCACCTGGCCGAATCAGGTGTTAATGTTACAAGATTCAGCATAGGGAAACTGCAGGTGCTGCCCGTATCAACCCACGGCATCACATTAACACTCATTCTTGCAATCCTCACTTTTTAAAACGTGCGGAATCTCTGTTTAGATTACTTATGAAACGGTGTTCAAAACTTCATTACACAATGCCCCACGTTTGCACGTGCCTGAGAAAGCAGATACCGATTCAGGGATCAAGTAGCATAGTGCACAGTAAAAAAATAAATAAATAAAGCAGGCAAAACCTATTATTCCGCCTGAAAAATGCATCGTTATTAAAAGCTTATCGGATTTAAAAAGGCATTTTTTAGATTTGTTTGGAGTCAATTATTTTTTCAGCAATTGCACATTTCCTATATAGATGATGTGAAGCAATGTCATATTGCTGGAGTGAAGGGGTACCGCTGTTTACTAAGGTCACTACTGGTCCGGTCCGTACTTCTGCTGCCCCAGGTTCTGTGGCCTGCCTGTTTGACCCAGCTTCCAGGTCCTGAGGAGGATACCACAAAGGTGCCATGCAGGACCCATAGTGAACAGCGTACCAAAACCACAAAGGTTCAGCCAAAGTGGACCTTTTAAGAAACCCCATACCAGGATAAACCAGCAGACATTATGAATTGGGCTGTTACATAGCTGAACTGGTCTGTGTCACTGACCAACACATCTACCGGTTTCGTGTGGGATACAGTAGCTGCACTGTACTGGCAACCAGGCTGACAGACATCCTGCTGAGTAATTCAGGGCTGCTCATCCAACTGAAAACCCCATTTCAAAGCGATTCATTTTACAGGAATTACCACAGCCGCATCGACTTTGTTACTGTTTCCGTCTGCTTGCTGGCGGCATCTCAAAGCATCCTTTAGGATAAACACGGGCATATAAACACACACACACGCGGGCATATAAACACACACACACGCGGGCATATAAACACACACACACGCGGGCATATAAACACACACACACGCACACGCACACGCACACACACACACACACACTAAACACGGGCATATACACACACAAAAGCAACTGGTTTTCAGACAGACATTCTAAATGGGGAAGGCTGCATCCCCAGTACAGCTGAAGTGGAGAGCACAGTCTCACTGTGCCCCCCCCACATGCCAGGCCTCTGCAGTCTGCCTTTCATTGGCATTAGCATTAACATAGAGTCCCTCTCCTCCCCTCGCTACCTAATGTCTTCTCCCTCCCTCTGCCCTTTCACAAGGTGCTGCCAACCCCTCCCGGTGCCTCCCCTGATATCTTGGTGGGTGCGAGCTCAAGGTCAGGGCAAAGGCGGCCCCGCCGGCTACATGTCACGGCGAATCATGCCGCGACTCCCACCTCGCTCCTTCGCCGAGGATCCGAGAGGCCCGATTATCGGGAAACGCGATGTAATTATTACTTACGGCGGGGTATTTTTAGCCAGTAATTAAGCACTTGTCCTGCAGAGTGCCTGGTGTGGCATTCTTCTGTTAGGGTGGGGGAGAAAGAGACAGAGAGAGAGGGAGAGAGGAAAGGAGGGAGAAAAAGATTCCTACACTGTGAGCTTTCAGGCTCCTGTGAACCTCTTCCTTGTGAGTAAATGTACTTGCTCTCCAGCAGCGCCCGCACACAAGCCTCAGCACATGCTATTTACCTATGTGATCATACATGTAGCGGCCGGCTTAACGGACCTGGAAGAAACCGTAACAAAGGGATGGGAAAAAAAGACTGACCCACTTACTCTCCTCAACTGAGGGAAGCAACACACACACACACACACACACACACACACACACACACACACACACACACACACTCTTTGAAGGTGCCCTGTTCAGGTTATGCAGCAAGATGAAGAAAGGGAGAGAAATGGGCGGGTGGGTTTCAACATGTCGCAGACGAAATTCAGCGCGCAGACAAAACTCAGCACAAAGACGAAATCCAGCGTGCAGACAAAACTCAGTGAGTAGTAGACGAAACCCCGCAGAGCACCGTCCGCCTCGCTGGAGTTCGGCAGGACTCTCTTACCGCTACGGCAAACACAGGCGCGGGGGTCTGGAACCTTCTCATTGTTTATTCCCATCAAAGGTGAGTAAATAAAGGCGAAATAATGAGGATGGCTGTGCACCCCGTCAATATTTACAGGATGGATTATATCCCGTCAGCAGCTGGGGTGCTGTCGGGCACCTCTGACAGAAAATGGACCGCCTCTGTGATAGATCAGTAGGCCCAGAGGTCCCTGGCTGCACACTGTGCTGCTGTGGTCTGGCCAATCAGCAGCAGAGTGGGATGGACTGGTACGGATCTTTAGCCGGATGTTTCTCTAGGCTCCGCAGGGAGTCGGACATATACCGTTATCATATCAAACAATAGTGACACTTCCAACCTGGTTCTGGACATTTATACACACGCGTGCTAAAACAAATACGCATTTCCGCTGACAGTAAACAGTGATACAGACAATGCTGGATGCAGTCCAGTCACGGGTGCACGCTGCCCACTGAGCCTTTGGACAAGGCCGGACACGGCGGAGATGTAAAAGCAGCTGGGATTCCCCCCTGGGGGAGCGGACCTGCCATCTTTGACTTTCTCTCCATGTCAGGGAGGATAAAGGTAGCTCACCCCAAATGCACTGCAGGAAACCACATGCACCTGTGCTGAAACAATTTCCCTTGCAGTGTAAACGCGATGGTACTTTAAACATTAAAATAACATTAAAAACACTGAATAACATTAACATATGCCTTAAAAATAGCTTTACATTTTTCGTATGCAAAAATAAAAATAAAAGTAACCAGCGCTTTCAAGTTTCATCAAAAGTTTCGAGTAAGATTACATCTGTTAGGGGTGGAGCATGTGTCTCATTCATTGGATCTTACACGTGTGTACACATCCATGTAATAACATGCTTGTAGTGGGATCACATGTGACTTATTTTGGAATTTACCTGGAAACAACAAATGCTAGTTTCTGATTGGTTGGTAGGTGCCTATTAAGTCTGTGTAACTCAGGATAGCTATGAACTCAGCAGAAAACTACACTCCGTATGCCTGCGCCTCGTCCATTGATCCTATATAATGGGACACCCTGGGGGGCGTTATCCCTAACTTCTCAGCGTGAGAAACACAAGATGTGGCGTGTGGGCATGTGAATTGGTAAAAAATTTGTGTCTCTCACAGTCAATGCGTGAGACTTGAGATGCCTGAATAACCTTATGGTTTTGTTATTGTCAGTTATATAGAAAATGACATAACTACTCCATCTAAATCCATCCATCCATCCATCCATTCTTGCATCCATCCACACCGCTTGTACAGTACAGAGTCTTGCTGACGCCCCCAACCAGCACCCTGGCATTTGACGGAAATCGTGATACAATACGCCTTCATGGCATTCCTTTCTGCTTCTCGACCACAACGAGAAGAGGCATTAGAAACTTGGTTGAGACAGTAGGTGGATGGACAGTGACCATGTGAGGCCCGTCGAGCCATGAAACCGCCAACAGGCCAGTGCCATGGTGAGCGTGCCCAACTCTGATAGGAATGACAACACTAGACTGGCAAGTCTGGTGCCCGTGAGCCACAATCTCGAGCAGCACAAGGACATACACCGAGACTCCGCCCTCTCTTCAAGCAAAGGCAAACCACCAGGGCTTATTTTTTTTCCTAGCCAATGCGACATAATTATTTTCAAAGTGCCACATCATCTCAATGCAAAGGACAGTTGTTCATTAATGGAGATTAATTAAAGATATGCGTGCAGTTCCCCACGGGCCAAAATTAATCACTGAAAACAAACAGCCGGGGTTACGTTTGGGACTGTCCCCATCGCTATTCCGAGAATGGCACAGTGAGGAACCACAGAGCCCTGGCACAGAGGAGACTGTGGCTCACAGGTCAGAGGTCAGTGCCGTTCGTGGCGACACACAATTCGGCACCAAAACCCATTTCAACAGCTACGCCACAAGTTAACTTTAGACATAGTAGGCATCTCACAAATTACACAGCTCATTTTTCCGCGCTATTATACAATTGTGCAGCCAGCTATATAGCCTTCTGGGTTAAATAATCTGTATAGCTGGCTATATAATAAAAGAGTACAACAGGACCCTGCTGAAACTGCGATCTTTTAAGAGAGGAAAACAGCATATCCTACGGCAGCCAACTGGTTTCATTAATTAACAAAGAATACCAAATAAACCATAACTGACTAATTAGTGTGCTGTTAGTTATACAGCTTTAATTGTAAGGATCACAATTCTAAGCGCGTTGTCTGCCTCCCCAACAAATTAACCCAGGGTCATAAACCTTTAGCAGACAAGGTGTCTGCCAAATACAAAATAACTTCCTGGCTATCCTAGGAGAAACCATCGATCAATCCATATACTCCCCACTGAGATGCCCTGGCAACTGCTTTTAAGAAATTTTCTGGTCGCTAATTTATTTCACATTATGATTATGTTTCAGCATTCTTCCAAAGCCTCATTAAAATGACACAAATGATCAGGTCAAAACAACCTGTACACAGCCTGCTTGAGGAGGGCCCGACATTCAGGCTGCCACTGCAAAGCAAACCAGTGGGGACAGCCATTGTGGCAGCAATTAACACAATAGTATTAGCATAAAAGATAATTAATGGCTGGATGGATGCTCTAATAGGCAGTGCTATTGGAGAAAATAGTATAAATAAGCATAAAAGAAATGATGTACATATTTAGTCAAATGATGATTAACTGAATGAACTAAATGAGATGCAAATTAGCGCAAATGCTCCACTGTAAAATGCACTCAGTCTGGATGTTGACGACACAGATTTACAACACATTTAACATGCACGGAAGAGCCCTAAATTATGCCTAATGCTACCTAAATGACCAATTTGGGTTTGATACTGCATGACGATTGGTGACAGATATGCCTGCTCGGAAGACCATACTGAATTGTCCCAATTTTACCAACTGATCTCAGTCTTACGGCAGAGACACAACATAAACGCCATTTTGCATGGTCACTTTCCACCGTGCCCAGAAAATACTCCACCAAACGTCTGTTTAATTAGGCAGCGATGCTTTTCATTTTGACTTCGTTTATTTGTCTTAAAACAAAGATGCTGAATGCCCAGTGCTACCTGCCAAGGAGTACATATTCCCGAACCGCACCTTCCCCGAGTTCTGCTAAAGTCAATACACTGCGACCGCCGACTGGCAACGGCCTGGATGTGCCTGGACGGGTCCCAGGCTTCGATCAGGGGGCGCCGTCTTCGGAAGCGGCCAAAGTGAAGAGCTGCGGCGTCGAGCAGATCGCGGGAAGATCTCAGCAGCTTGGCAGTGATCCTGGCCCAAGCATCTGTCCAAACAAATGTTTGTGTGTTTGCAAAAAATAAATAAATCGATGAACGAACAAATAAATACAGCGATGAAGAAAAAGGCAATTTGCGTCGGTGGCACCGACAGCAATCACTGATGCAGGAAAAATCGTAGGGCAGTGATACCAAAAAGCATACAACTCTGAGAAACGGGGGTTACTGATATTGCTCTAATTTAATTTCATTCTGCCTCCTTCTCTGGCAGAGATCTACCACGGAAACATGCCACAACAATATTCTTCTCAACTGGAAGTTGTTTAGAGATGGGGGGGGTGGCGCACTCATTTTACATTTTGAGGCTGTTTGACAGAAACCGTGCAGCCAAAAAGCATTTTGACGCCCAACATATGTCCTAACTTGGAAAACATCTCATTAACTCTGTCAAAGAAGTATGGTTTCCTTATTTTCATATAATTTTTATAATCAAAAACATGTTTTTCAATGTCCCTGCTCAGATGGAATGTCATCTATGTGATTCTGTCCAGTTTGCTTTGACATTTGGTTCAAAGCAGGTCCAGAAAACAAGTTTCACAAGAAAATGAGCCTCAGTCCGTGAGATAATTATACTGACCCGGTGCCACGACAGATCTGCAGCATGCAAAACCGAAAACAAACAGGCAAATAGGCATCCTGGCAGCATCTGAGCGGTGCCGGTCCTCCACAAACTTTTTACTTACCCACCGAGATCTATTAGCAATTTTCATTCCTTGTCTGTCAGCAGATGAAAGAGAGGGATATGTGTTGCCCCCGTAAGGCAGAATGAGATTATTTGTCCATTATTAAAAGCGGACAGGTTGATTATGGGAAATGCTGAGGGGCGAGGCTGTGACATTGTGCACCCCTTTTGTGGTGATGTGTAGGTCACTATACAACCCTCCCACACACAAACACACACACACACACACACACACACACACACACACACACACACACCGATACAAGATTAGACAAGCAAGCAAAGGGGAGGGTCCTGTTAGATCTAAAACTCCCACCCACCACTGCTACAAAGTCTCCGCCAGATGTTTACAGCCAATCGGTGTCCAGTTCACTTTCAGCACAATTGCTTTCCTGTTTTATTTTATGAAGTGATACTGAAGTTATTCTCTGCTGTCGTTTCTCTTTTTTTCCACATAAAGGTTTCTTTTTTTTCCTTCAGTAGGTGCTGAAAGCAGTGGAAATGCTGACGGAACAGCAGCAGGGACATCTGTTCACACCAGAAAGCTGTTTAGACAAACGATGCCGCTTTCGCTGTCGTTCAGCTAATGGCACGTGTCTAGCTAGACTAGACTGGACTGCCTGTTAATGATCTCACAGGTGCACACCTACCTCCACACTTTTACTCCTTGCTGTACCTTTGATATCGAGGTAAGTAGCTGGCTTCTGTCATCGAACTGATTGGACTATTGATGAAATCATCAAGGCGACAATGTCACCCAGGTGGGTGACTCTTCCTTCCCGAGAGGGGAAAACGGCAAAATTTAGATTATGGGGTGGGGTGGGGGTGTATTTATTTGTGCAAACAATAGCGCTATTCTACACATGGAAAGGAAATCTCACCTTTGTAATGAAGACGCAACTGATGCCAAAGCGTCACACAGCTAATATAAAAAGGACCAGAAAGGGATTTTTTAACTTCTGCAATGTTCACAAAACATGCAACTGCCATTTTCACCTTTGTGGCTAATATTCTTTTGACGGTTATTGGGAAACTAAAAATCTACAGCAATTTCCAGAAAGTGCTGACATATATGCCACAAAGAAAACTCCTCCACGGCCTGGACCAGAGCAGTATAATTTCATACCTAAAATGTCAAGATGGAAATCGTATAAAGTCCCACTATAGTGGGTTTATTGATTAAAAATCAACCTCAGTTTCACTGGAGCTGAAACTCAGTTTCAACAGCTTGTATGGCTAAATCATCAGCCCATTTGTACAGATGCTGTGACAATACTCAGGCTCCATTTTCATACATCTCATTTAACCTAATCAAGTGTTAGCAGTCTGTGCTCAGCATTGGTAAAAGAGTATTAGGAGAGCATCGATCATCTTCACTCCGAGGCCTGGAATGCACCGAGTGAAACTCTCGGCAGCATGTGGGCAGCCTGTGACCTGAAAATGTGACCGACCATCATAGCGAGGATTTTTGGATTGGAAATCAAGTATCGGGAGGAGGGCAAATTAGACATGTGAACGCAGAGGTGACGTACAGCTCAGGGGATCACAGGGGACGGCGTGGCAGCTTGAGGTGGGGGGGCAGAGTAGTCTTACCTGGAAGATAAACACAAACACAATAAAATGGTCACTATTTGCATACTCAACATATGTCCATGTGTCAACATACGATCAAAGCAACAACATTAATTAGATTGACAGCAGAAAGTAGCCACTGATGAATCAATTAACACTAACTTACAATGGTTATTTAATTGACTTATCCTGCCATGATCGTTTGGCCCACCCACCAAGCCCCCCACATCGAATTAAAAGCTCATCACCCCTTCCCTTGCCCCCTTAATTCAAAGCAAGAGGCCACATTAAATAATAAATTAAAAGGAAATTAATTTTAATAATCTTTTTTTCCCAAGCTCAAGGAATAAGAACCTATTAAAAAGAGAATGCTTTTCAACAGCCAGCCCCATGTCGCTTTCAAGGAGTAAAGGTCACATTTAAATTTCACAGCCATTTTTCATGCCTGAGCACCAAACCAGGGTGCAGTGAGCTTTGAGGACTTAACGCAGCTGTTTACTGATTAAGACCGATATTTGTGCTCGGCCACGCGCTCCACCAATCAGCTTGGCGCACAGGGATGATGTGGTGGGAATATTATTAGTCTACTGCAAAGCACCAGAGGTGAATATTTGATTGCTGGAAGTAGCTCCCTGGGGAGGCGACTTCAGAAGTGAAACTCCATTCTAAATAAATCCTCGAAATTAGGCTCAAGAATGATGAGTACAGTGTGCTGAGCTAAAATGTTTACCTCAAACTAAACAAACCGGAATGCTTCAGTTTCTAAAACGAAATCGTCCTCTACTGCACACTGAAGTTCACGGCTGACTGCAGAAAAATGGGTGCGGCTATACAAAAATGCGCAAATACTTCAGTGTGCGGTGAATATTTTTGGAAAACGTCACAGCAGCCAACGGGGAATTTAAACCCTACTTCGGGATCGACTGGGCTAGAGAAAGGTGGGGGGAAAACGTGCAAGGTCTTAGTGAGAAGCAGACCTTAATAATGGTTTCGAGAAGCAGTGGAGTGTGATGCCACCGGCAGATATATAGAAAAATGAGCAGGTATTCATCCACGAGGTCCTGACATGTTCATGACAGTCAAAGGACGGCTAAATTGATATTCATTTCAAGTCATAACTACAAGTGTTCTGTGACATTTCATAAGACAGTTTATGAGCGAAAAGCAGCCGACAGCAGGTGGCAGATGAGATATTAAAAATTATTTAGGATTCTTCTTCAGTGCAGGTGTGAAATATAAATTAGGTGCTCCTGTGGAACTAATCTTTTTCCTCAGGTCAAGTGTCAAAACGCTGGTCTGATACGGGACCCACACATTGCTCCGGATTCCGCCGGAGCCCTGAGTTTCAGCCGTCTCTTCCTCATCATCGATAGGACATCTCAACCATCTGCTTTCTTCACACTAACCCCGCCCTCCACCCTCGACCTCTCCAGACATAAAGCAGTTCAGTGTAAATGCTTAATGGAATCGACCCTCCCTGGCCACCTCGCATATCAGCAGAGTCCTAAGTGCAGGTCTCAAACAGAATGACTCCTGCTTTGGGTGAATAAGATTGCTTTTCTATTAGTCTTCACAGACACTTCATTTCATGACTTCTTAACCCTAATGTGATTTGCAATCAATCACTGTGCGAGAGTATGGGCTACCTTCCGAAAGCATCCTGTTACCAGGCCCAGAAATAGTCACACACACCAAAAAACACTCCCTTTTATATACATACATTTTTTTTTCTTTTGGCATTCGTCACCTTGTAATATCTATTCCTAAGAACACTGCTCTGGGTTTTTTCTGCTCTAAAGTATGAGGTACATATGGTGTACTGCAGTATTTTGGGTATACTGGCAAAATTTATCGTGTCTCATTGAATTATAAGGTCAAGATTTCATAATACTGGAATAGTGTTGCTTTTAAAAATAAATACTTCCCAGGTATATTTCCCAGTCCAAAAAAAAAAATTGGTAACACTTTACTTAACGCCATGTACTTAGTAATTTATAAACACATTCATAACACATTATAATGCATTCATAAAGCATTATAAACATGGCTATAAATATTTAGAAAAAGACATAACGCATTACAGCCATGTGACTGCCTTATGAAGCTCTCATCTATAATGCACTATAGATACCTTCATAATGCAGTACAAAGCATCCTTAATTCTTATGCCGACCATTATAATGCATTATGAAGGTATCTATAGTGCAGGTTATGAATGTGTTTATAAATTATTGACACGTGGCCTGAAGCAAAGTGTTATCTAAACATTTACCAGAAAACCTGATGTGGGAGTAATTCAATTACAATATGCATGTCTGAGTGTTACTCTTGTACATTTTGTCATGCAAATACAAGAGCTGCTTTGATCATCGGGAATGTGAATCGAAGACCAATAAGTACTGAAAGTTCCAGGCAGTCTTCACTCACAGATAACCAGGAGCACTGGCAATCAACATACGCTGATAATCACCCTGTTCAATCGAGTTTGGGCATTTCCAGCACCACAACGTGCTATCAGGCTTCTCCATGTGTCTAACAGGCAGCACTGCAGGCTACTTGTGACTCTCTGGTAAACCTAGCAAGTTTCACAAGTGCAAACACCGTACTAATGACTAGCAGTGCTAGGTGGTCCAAAAAGTGCAGTAGGAACATGCTACAATTAAAACTTCATTTTGAAATTTCATCACAGTCATTCCTCCCACCACAAACAATGCCTGTTTTCCAACTGTAATCCCCTTGTTGAACTGACAGGGCATCACGTCAAACACTAATTTGGAAATTACTAGACATTTAAATTCTGCTTATTTTCTGTTTTTTCCCCACTTCTCCCCTGACCTCTCCCCTCACATCGTCTGCTGTGATTGGTTGATATTACCTGAGAAACCCACATATAATGGTGATACTAATTCAACAGAAACTATTCTGTCGATTACCGTAATATCCAAACATACACATTGCAGAAAACAACATTTATAAAAGTAAGCAAAGTAAAATTAACTACAAATACACAAATGCTGGGAAGCAATGAATTTATCTAGAGGTAATTTACACAGTGCACTCTTGCAACAGGCAAGTCTAACTAACTATCCAACCATCCTTAATATTTTCCAAAAACACATGTATTAAACTAAGCTGTCAAAAGTCTAGTTAGATTAACTGTTTTTATTCTTCTATGGGTAAACTCCTTTAACCTAGTTGGAATTCCATTTTCTTCTGAGTCACTGATGGGTGCATCTTCTAATTCTGAATCTGCCTGATAGATTAGTCAGTCTCATAGGTACATACAAAATCTGCATTCCCTTCTCCGGTTTAGACACCCCCTTCATTACAGACTCCTTATTCACCTAGGTTCAGACAGCACACCTGTTAGTCTTATTGTAAGTTATTCCTTCAAAATCTACTGTAAAACGTACATGTTCTTCTGTACACAATAAATCACCTATAGGCTCACTCTTATCAAATGCCTCTGGAGTTAATGGTTCCTGTCATTGTTGCTTGATCTTAGGTGTGCATTCCTTTTGATGAGACTCATCTGCCATCAGTCTAAGCACCCTCACAGATTGTTCGTAGGAGAAGATCTGGACTCATAGTTTTAACACACCCTCTTATCCCTATAGCCTTCCCACAATAGACAACCATTTGCCACCTCTGTCACTACAACCTAGGGTACTGTACTTTATAAATCAAATTTCCCTTCATCCGTAAGTTCCTCAAAAACACTATTACCAGTACCTGTTTTAAGGAAGCCCATTCTCACGCTGTAGGACTTATTCTGTTGGTGGATCTTATGATGTACTCAGCATCAACAGAAACATTTTATTTTATTGTTCTGGTTGCATGTCAGTTTGTGGGTGATAAGACAACATTCTAGATGTCTTTATAGCCAGCATTCCCAAATGCAAAGTCACTTCCCTTATCTGAGCAGATCCTTAGTGGAAATTCATTGTATGAAGTTCTTATCTGTTAAGGTCCTTGCAAAAATGATGGCATTCAAATTCTTAGATAGAAATGCCTGATTATAACAAGCAAGGTGATCAGTAACCACCATTATTGTATTTTACTCATCTACTTTGAGTCTGGAAATCAATGCATGCAAGATCCACTTGCAGTTGATCACAATCTGTTGCAAGGGAGCTCTCTGAAAAGGGCTCTTGCGAGTGAAACATTCACCACTGATCGCGGTGAACTGATCAAAATACATCTTAGGCTAGTAGAATCTCTGTGCTCCTTATCATTATGCATAGTCAGCAACACTCACACAAACTAAGAGGGGAACACAAGCCGAACAACACACGTGCATGAGAGTCTCTGGATCCCTCTGTACAGCAGTCCCTCATTCAACATCAGTCTTCCTCTCTCTGATCTCATTAACTCCATTTAAGGGACAAGTGGTTCTCCTTCAGCCACTTTCCCAGTTTCAGGATTTTTGTACTAGGTCTTGTGCAGGGATCTTCCTGTTTTTCAGTTGGACTCCAATCCATCATGCAAATTTATGGGAAAAGCACAGGCATCAGGAAGACATTTAGAGAGGAGATGCTTCCTGTTGTTCAACATATCTTGCCGACTTATTAGCTGATCCAATTAGTTTGACTCATTGACAGACTGCCTTCCCTCCAGGGGGTGGAATAGCTTCCCATTTTCTTGTATTTTCTCCTACATGCAGGTTCCTGGATAGCACATCAGCATCTATGTTATTCTGGATGAACGGTGCAGGATGCTGAGATCATAAGTGGCTAATGATGGAAGCCATCTGCGGCATTCAGCTTTGTTCATTTTGACACATACATTAGCGGATTCTTGACTATACTAACTGTGAACTTTTAAAATTCTAGCAGGTGATTTGAATAACTTTGTTCACAGGTCCCCAGCTTCCTGCTAGCAAAAGCCAGGGGACCTCCTAGAATATCCCAATAAAGGAGAGTACCTAATCCTTTGTTCCTAGCATCCAGATGTAGAGTGCATCACTTATTATGGTCAGAAAAGCCCAAGACAGGAACATTTGTGAGGTAGTTAATGAGCTTGAGTAACATCCCTGTGCAGTATAGGTCTCCTCACTCTCCAAAACTATCAGACTCCCTAAAGTATTGCTTTGGCCTCGCCTTTTCACACTTTCTTCCACATTGAGTGCCTGTATATCCTTTATACAGTCAGCTTTGTCCAATGAAGTCTTTAACCTGCTACCGCCAGGTGGTCGCGCAGGAGCCATTTACTGAATTCTTCCAGAATCTTCCCAAAGATGATTAGTCAAATAGTCTAGGTCAACAAGGACTCTTAGCTGATTCATGTCATCCACAGTTTTCTCTATAATAGCCCACTGGAGCCCCTGTAACATCCAGTCAAACTGATAAAACCAGAACAGACAGATAAAGTCACTTTTCTCCTTATCTTCTTTTACTATAGCTATTTGATAGTAGCTACTTATCAATTCAAGAACTAAAAACCACTTACTTCAAGAAAGGCAATTAACCACCTTGTTATTATGTGGGGTGGTATACTGTTCGGGGATCGTCCAGCAAATAACGGATAAGGAGCCTATCAGTCCAAACTCTTCACTGAGCAGATAGCACTGCTACTTAGTCGCTACCTAGTTTCACAGTTGAATCACTTTTCTTCTTCAGTTTTCAAGTATCTTACATGTGACAAAATGCCTATCTTCTGTAGACCAGTAAGAAGGTTGATTTCTTTGTAGTCAGTAGCCCTCCTTGACGCGGGTGAAGTACTACAGGGAGTTTCCACTGCTAGAGCAGCAACAGGAGTCTCTGATCTATTGTTCTCTCTCATGGCTAATTTGTACTTAGGTCTCTTCAATTGCTTCTTCAGTGAGGCTATACCACTAACACGCTCCGGTGTCAGTGCCCTATTCTCAAATCCTGTAGTCTCTATTGCAGCCTCAGGCAATGCTGCTGTCACCACAGCAACCATAGACTTCAGTTCCTTGAGCTCCACCTATAGGTTCTGAATGTCTGTCACCCTCTTGTGAACTTCTTGGTTAGATTGAATGTTACAAACTCGGTTTTGTCCTGTAGGCTTCATATTCTTACTCATTCTGAACTTCATTTAGCAGATATAAAAATTTAGGGAGCTTGCTTGTCTGTCCTCTCAACCTGAGCTGCACCAACCACAGCTTGCCTAATTAGCTGTTCTACTCAAACTCAAATGCCTTCAGTCGCCAAAATGCCACCTCATCTGGTCTATTTTTGCCAATGCCTGCTCCAGTCTCCAGAGGAAGTCAACCAGCTTCTTGCTTGGCTGCTGTTGCGTAAGGAAAAGGAACAGTGAAAGTCATCCCCAGTGCCTGTCATTCCAAAGTCATTGTCAAGTGCCTCAAAGCACCTCTGGGGGTTTACACCTGGAGGTATGGCCTACATGAATTCTAATGTAGGTCCTGATCACCTCTTCTGCAGGAGTTTCGATCTCCTCCATCATAATCCTGGCCTGCTCTAACCAATGTTCAAAATCTGCAAGCATCGATATCCACCGCTGCGCACCAAGGACTTTGCGGTTTTCTCTAATTGTTCACCAGCTACACAAATGATTGACTCAGGAGGAGTATTAGGCAGCACCGACTACAACTTGAAGATTCTCCATTGTTTTTTTTTTATTTTCTCATACCACACTAAAATCATGATGCTCCACTGTATCTCCATTCAATGTGTTAAGAAACCACAGCTCCTGCCAACCGGGGGAAACAATGTGGATTTTGTCCTGGTCACGGAACACT
>JAAGVU020000038.1:16597816-16627143 GCA_011763525.2 Mormyrus iriodes
CCCCCCCCCCCCCGTTTTGTGTGGGTGGGGGTGTGTGGGGGGGGTGTGTTGGGTTGGGGTTGGGTTGGGGGGGGGGGGGGGGGGGCTGTATATTCTCCTCCTCAAGGGCAAGGTGAAACATCCAGCCCGTAATTCACACCCCTGGCCTAACATGGTCCAGGCCCATGTACAAGACCCCCGACTCAATGACTCCATCGGCAAAATAATAAAGATTTTGACAAAGATTAACGCACGGGCGACCTCCAGGGGCCCCGCCCCGCAGAGGCAGGGGATGGAACACTGAGATCTCAGCGGGGGCACGGCTGGCCAGCGAGACCCAATCTGTTCCGTGCAGAGAGGTTTAGAGGTGTGAACAGCCCCCTCCTCCTCTGCCCTTGCCTCCTTGCCCGGATGACTTTGCGCCGTTGTCGTCATCCATCACCGCGCACTCTGCCAACACCTGCCTGCCGCCGGAATCCGGCCCCTTTCGGCTGGACCTTCAGGAATCAGGAAAGGCCCCCCCTTCCTCAAGGGGCCCCTCCCCAAGACTGGAGGTCGAGCTACGAGCTCTCGACGGAAGCAATGAGAGCATAGTGGAGGTCGATGCGCCACCTACAAAAAACCTGAAGGTCCGCATCACTGGACCGCGAACAGGAAGCCAACAAGCTCTGCGCTGGATCTCTTTCGGGGTGTCCAGTGCTGCTCCGTCTCCACACAGTGTGAAGACAGACCCCCTCCCCCCCCAACCACAACAACTAAGCTGTCAGGGAAAGTGTTGACGATGATGTGCTCAGTACCTTGTGCCAACGCAAACCCTCGACAGGAGCGTGGGCCAGCCTTGTCGGCCAATAGTGGCTTATTGATCTGAAAGCACACAGGCAGATATCATGGGGAGGGTGGGGGGGGGAATGGCGGGGGGGGGGGGTGTTTCCACCCTTTCAGGTTCACTCCGGTCTGCGTGCCGAACGGAAGGAAGTGATGGCCCCCGCTGCCTATCTCTGCCAATTCTTGTTTATTCTTGGATTCCCACATCCTGCATCTTTGCTTATCTGGTGGTGGCAGGAGGATTAACAGGTTGCCCGGGAAGCCAGAGCACATTACCAAGTACACAGGAGCTCCTCCTTGTAAGAGCTTCGGGTCAGCTGTTCCCCTGCCCATCCGGATTACATCACGCCTTTTATCTTAAAGTCGCAGCTACGATAACCGCGATTCTTTTATTGCTAAGGGGGGTGTTTACAATTATCATACTAGAACAATAAAAAGCTTTGTTAACTGATTCATTCATCTGATTCGCAATGAAATCCCGAGCTCCAATCTTATTAGGTGAATTAATTATGCTTCATAGCCAGTTGGCTGAGCGCACTTGGCGTCTTCCAGCTAGCTCGCTCGCTCCTAAGCGTGAAGACAAACGCTCTCAAACAAACCTGCACAAAACTGCTCCCTGCTGCGAGCGGATAGCATTTCCGTCATCGTGGTCAGTATCCAGGCGCTTCCACCATTCCCTTTTTCGCTTGAGTGCCCCGAAAAACTGGCTAGCAAAATGTTACAGCAGTCTCAAATCATGAAGGCAGTATTAAAAACGCGGCAGAGCAACAGTGAAAATCAGAAGTGGTGAGGCTTTAGACCAGGGGTGGGGATACAGAGGCACTGGCCCAGCTGAAATCTGATTGGCCCCTTGAGTGCCCCTCCCCTGTCATTCAAAACATACCATTGGCTAATGATACGGTTGGCTCCTCTGTATAAATTATGGTCACTCTAATGACCTTTACCTTTAAAAATCCTATAATCACCGCTGATAAAACCTTGAATTGAGAGACAAAATCAAATACTGTAAGTCTACTCATTACACATTCGTTCTGCTATCTTCAGTCAGACCCCACAATACTAACACACTCAACATTTTATAACACACAGGATCAAGGAGGAATGAAAGCAATATTCACCAAATCTAATCCAGACGCTTTTGTTCTTTCCTATAAGCTATCGCATCGCTCAGCTTCACCTCGTTTGGCCCAACAGCTCATTAGCTGCCAGCTCCTGAGTGTTAGCTAGCGAGTGTTAGCTAGCACGTATTAGCGCGAGATCTTTAACGGAAGCCCCGGTTGGCCCTTCGTGTGATAATCACTGAGGACAAAGAGATCTCTGGAAGACCCTGCCACTGTAAACACACTGTAGCCTGCAGGAGCTCCGATTCGCCTGCACCCATGACAGCACTGCCGCCATGAACTCGCGCGGGGGTGCCATAAGGCAAAACAAGGTTTAGTGCCATCAAAATATATCTGGGTATTTCGTGTGTGGTACCGAAGGCCCATTTGCCCAGCTCTGCAAAAGGTAGGCATTGAAAGCAAGAGCTGAGTGCCAGGAACGTATACATGGGCGGGCCCACATGGGGCACTGGCCCAGGCTGAAAGTTTACTGGCCCCAAGACTGCCCCTTCCTCTGTCACTCATCAGTTCAAAACATATCATTGGCTAATGGTAAGATTTGTCCCTCCGTGTGAATTATGGCCCTTCTTATGCTCCCCACCCTAAAAAATCCTAGAATCACCCCTTGCTGAATTCCAAGGGCAGGCACCCTTGACTGATGTAATGTTGGTATTATGCTCACCGTCCAAAAGAAGCAAGGGCTTGTATATGTTCAGTATCAGACCAAAATCCCATCATGCAATTGGCTGCTTTTTAATAATGTTAGCATTTGATGCATAACGTCAGGGAAATTAAAAGACAGATTTTATATCAGTTAAAGTAGAAGCTCCCTCTTGTATTATGACACATAATTATGTTTTATTTGTCATTTGCACAAGTACATTGGAATGCTTCTTTCTACATATCCCATCAGGCTCTCCTTAGAAACATACATATATTTACAGCTATGGGTGAAGCTTGAAGTCTGCACACGGGGTCAGGCCATTTATCCAGCACCCTTGGAGCATTTGAGGGTTAAGGGCCTTATCCGAGGGCCCAACGGAGATATAACTATTTTGCCGAGGATGGGATTCGAACTGTCGACCTTTCGGTCACAGGCATTAACCCAATGAGCCACACAACACCCCCTGGAGGATGCAGTGGCAGACTGCTTCGCGTGGTGGCCACAAAGGTGAGCACTGCTCAGCTCAAAGGCCTCTAACAGAAGTGAGTCATTTCAACTCCCAGAATTCTGCTTTACATAACAGCCTGTGACCCCTGCAGATATGAGTGCAGAAAGCCCCCCTGTTGTGATTACCAGTCCCACACATTCTTCTCCTTGGTTTTAATTAACACACCTCTCTGTATCAATGTACTATGACAACAAAGGTGTTCCATTGCATTTTGTCTTTCAGAAAGCGAACATACACACCTGGCATGCGTGTGTGAACGCAACTGTGAACATCACGCTCATGTAAACTCTCCACCAAGGATAGGGCTTTCGGTTGTTTTGAGGCCGCCCGCTGTTACTGAGCAGCCCAGCAGGCTGTGAGTACCGGTTAGTTAACAAGTTAACGCTCTGTGGTTGCCGTTTTCGCTGATGATAGTCGATTCTTTTCTTGTGGCTGCACCTGGGGAGGACAGGCAGTGTTCGAATTGAGGGGGATCTGGGGAGAACTTAAAATGGCGATCTTAAGAGGTTCAGTAGCACTACTCCTCACCATTGCTGCCATCCCGAACCATACCCCCCCAGGGGACCCAATTCGAACACTGAGGACAGAGACAGGACGAACGTATCTGTCACATGGGGACCCCCATGTCCATAAGGCTTTAAGAGCCAAATAACCGGGCAGGTGTGATGTCCAGAAGTCTAACACACCTCTGGTTAAAAACAACATAAAAAGTGGGAAGACTTGAAAAGGAGGAAGGAAGCCCTATTTTTGAGTTCTGGTGCTTTGGGGTTCTGGAATGTGTAATGAAATAAAAATGGGGAACAGAACATGTGTCTATAGGCGCCTGTGCCCGCCGGAAACTTGCCACTCGGCCGGACATCGCACTCAGCTACCTGCCATCACCGGCATTAGACATCACCGGCATTGAGAAAAACAAACAACTCATGACTGCCCCTCCGCTCCCCACACAGAGGATGGGAAGTCAGCGAGCTAACAGCAGACAAGACACCAAATCTAATTAACCCTTTGCGGTTTTCTGAATGCCTTTGGCCATCGGTTATGGCTACCGGATTCTCACACT
Organism: Mormyrus iriodes; assembly: GCA_011763525.2. Taxonomy (NCBI): domain Eukaryota; kingdom Metazoa; phylum Chordata; class Actinopteri; order Osteoglossiformes; family Mormyridae; genus Mormyrus; species Mormyrus iriodes. Next base: position 16,601,953 of record JAAGVU020000038.1, read on the forward strand.
ATATGCTCGTGTTCCATCCTGGCAATACAGAAGCTCTGTTAAGCGGAGTCCCCCCATCCCCACCCCGGGCAGGATGTGTGGCAACTGATACGTGATAGCACACCTTCAAAGAGTTGATGCTTAAATGTTGCCATATGGCTTTGAGATCAAATACCACAACCGGGCAACGCAGGATCGAGATGGCCAGGTGCGTTGTCAGAGCTGCGTGGCCTGGTCCATTCACAGCACCGTCCGGGCGCCTTTGTCTAATGCATTTTATTACTGTATGTGACAGTTTGAGCTGGACTACAGAGATCGCAGCAGCATGCAGGACGCCAGGGTGTGCCTACACACTGGGTTTTTCAGCGTGAGGACCAGAGCAATGGTGCCCGCTTCAGTCACATCACCGAAAGACAGCAGGGAGGACTGTGGGCTTCGTAATCGTGTGACTGAGCGTGTGCGTGCGTCTGCGTGGGCGGGTGTGTTACTTCATGACTTGGAAAAATGCACGTTTTTTTTGCGTACATGCTCTTCGGTGCATGTTTGGATGGCTGCCTATGTTTGTGTGCCTATGTTAGTGCTATATCTCTGATGCAGGGATAAACATTCAGCCCCCCCCCCTCCTCTGCCAGCTGAAATGGAGCCACATCAAACATGGGTTCGATGTTCCCTCTCACTCATTCCTAGCCCCACACACCTGACCTGCACCCTCCACCCGAGAATAGGGAGATAATCACGTTTGTCTGGAGGAGTCCATTAAGGATGGGAGGGCAGACAAGCGTGTGTAAACTGAGAAGCTTGGGGTCCCTATTTGCATCGCCCAGGATGGGAGGGAGGGAGTGGTGGAAGGGGAGGGGTGAAACCCAGAGAGGCAGCAAAAGGTCAATGTGGAGCCTCTGTGTTACTGTACCACAGTCTGCTTGTGATTGACAGCTACGGGTTCCAGGGGGCGACATTGCATCCTGGCAGGCCAGCCCTTATTTGACCCAGAGATGAAGATATGACACTGGACCAAGAGCAGGGGCAATTCTTTGGTTACAGGCGTCCTCATCTTACATGGTGAGCCTCGGTGCCACCTAGCACGTGGTAAATCCCTACGGCAACGTGGTGTTCAGGTTTCGTACAGATCACATTCACTTCCCCTATGTCATTTCTATGGGTATAGTTACAGTAAATATCCTGAGGAGGCGCTGTGAGCAACTTGAGAAGCTGTTTTGCAGAATCTGCCTGTGCACATAAGTGAATTACTGTACTGAATGTAAAATGAGTGCCTGTGAATTGAGTCTGCCTGAAGATGACAGACTGGCCAGGGCCAAATGAAACTGTATTTTGTGCAAGGTCATCTGTGGGGTATCCCCAGGACTGAAGACGACAGTGTTATTTGCTGGTGACAAGAGAGAGCCCACAGCCACTTCCACTGGGAGTACCACCCCGCCCACTCCCCCCCACGCCCCCGCCATATGGGAAATGCAAGTGACCGTTTCTGGGGTGAATCGCCGAGCGGCTGTTTACCATTTTTCGCCCCCACGATGCTTTGAAATGCGCTTCAGTGATGGCATAAAAATCAGTGCCACACGCACAGGAGCACGGGAAGCCGGAGTGGGAAGGTGACAGCGAGAACGCTGCGGCAAATTAAAATTAAAATCATAATTCACAACGCGGTGGCCGGGTTTGGAGAGGCACAACAACAAAAGTTCCTCCTTGCATCGATCTCCCTCTTAATGCTGATTAACAACCCGCCCCAAACCTGGAGGTGAGTGTCGACTGGCCAACCTGCTGCTGATTAGAATGCCAGGCTCTGTGTTAAATCATAAGCGGATACGAAACAGCTTGTGCCTCAGTGGTTTAAGGGTCTGCGCCCGTGGATAGCAAGTTGCCGATAAAAATCTCAGGATCAGTAGAGAGATTTCATCATTGGGCCCTTGAGCGAGGCCCTTAACCTCCCCAATTGCTCCAGGGACTCTATGCAGGGGCGCTGTAAAGGCAGGGAAGTTAGGACGATTCCAAGGGCCCCTGGGGCCCAAAATCTGTATAGGCACTCCTAACTGCTTTCTTTAAAAAACAAAAACAAAAAAATAAGTACGTCCCTTTGGCTAAACGCATCTGCTAAATAAATAAAACTGTTGCCTTGATTCACAACAGAACGAAGACATGGTGAAGGAAAAACATCACGTAATGCTAAGCCACACAATAGCGTCTAGCTCCAACTGAAACGAGACCACCGGCGACAGACAACGCCTCCTTTATGAGGCAGGCGGGGGGGGGGGACTGGACTGGGAATTCGTTCAGACCAGTAGACCCCATTAACTCCAGTAATAAAAAAAACGGCACGCACACACTTTAAAGCCAGCAGCAGATGCTGAAAGAGTTTCCCCATTCCCAGTTTAATGTAGGACAGACCACAGGCATATCGAAGCCACCCGTGCCACGATATTGGACGGAAACACAGACCTCGACCAATAAGCAGCTCCGTGAAGCTGGCTGTACTTATCAGATACCTTTTTAAAGAACGAAAATAGACATTGTGCCTCTGAGATTACAGAGGGTCCCCTGGGTGTCTGGGTAAAATACCCAGCCTCTCACTATCCCCGCACAAATAAAGGCTCGGCATACGAATGCAATCCCCTCACACGGCTCTCACACTGTAAACTCTGCAGTCATAGCCTGGGGGGGAACAGGGAACAGGCCGGTGGAGAGGGGTATATCTGGTTGCCCCCTCTGTCCTCTCATCAATCGCTCCACGCATCCACCCCCCTAGGACACACACACCGGCCACCACCTAAAGTAGCCGCAAGGGTAAGTGCTTTCATCTTGTCTATGGCCAAGCGAGTTGACCCCCCCATGCCCCCGTAATTCCCATCAGCATGGCAGCCCAGGGATATAAAGGGACAGCCACCTCTGGACATGGATTCAGGCTACTAGGCTTTCAATCTCCCAACCTCCTGGGCTGAGGAAGACTTCTGTGTCTCGGCCATCCCCAAAACGTCTCAAAATTGGCAATGTAACACTGCAGAAGAAATTAAGGGGGAGGCCATGGTGTGACTCTTCTGCCTCTAGAAAGTTACCTGTCATTGACCAAGACGCGTCACGAGCTTGGAGCATGAACCCAAACGAGCCCCGATTGATTTGTTTAGCACAGATGCTTGAACAGCCATACATCACAACAGTCCTCGTCCGCTGCTGCATCTCCCAGACTCTTCCTACAATCATCATAACTTCAGAGAGAGAGAATTCAATATAATGACCCTCGGACAGATTAGGCCTCTGGGCTGAACCGCTGATGTCTTAAGATCCTAGCAATGTCCCTGTATTGACCCCATTCGCTAGATGCCCGCTCACTAAACAACTACGATGGGAAATTGGAAAGCAGTGTGGCCGTTTAAAGTAACGCTCTGCCATCTGATGTAAAGCTGGTTCTGTTCACTGAACTGCTGTTGGACTCTCACAGGCCGGCTACCCCGAGCAAAGCTGCATATGGGGCCGGATGCACACATGCAACAAACAGCATATTGGAAGGCAGCCCTCGCTACAGGCCAGAGCAAACACCGAAAGTCACCCTCGCTTTATTCCAGCGGGCACAGCCGGCCAGATGGTCCCTCCTGACAGGCAGGGGCAAGCGTGTCGGGTCAGTGCTGTGAGGCCGCAAGCCTGCGCCTTGATTAGGCTGTGCCTGTAAATTCACAGGCACGACGGTGGTATCAATGTGTGGAAAAGCAGTCGAGGTTTTAGCACAGAGCACACGGCTCATGGAAATGGCCCAGTTGTTATGGAGATGGTGTAAAGGTGAATTACAGCTAGCTAAGTACTGCCGTTAAGCAGGCAGAGGCAGCTTTTACATTTGTACGTATCGTAAATACTGAGAACCAGTGTGGATAGCGAGCAGGATAATTGCTCACCTCACAGCCATGAGCGTAGTGCAGTGATGAGGTCCATGACCAGTTTCCATAATCATTCCTGCTGGCCATTCGCTGGAATTTCACCGTAGTTACAGGGAAGAGGGGGCGGAGACCACAGACTGTGGTCAAGGTTACGGTCGTGATGCCCAATCAGATTTACCGAATGGTGTCTAGAACTGTTGCCAAAGAACTTCATCTATGATTTAACTGTTAGGGCTCATATAATATCCCTCGTGGTTGTCCTTGTTTACGACCTTGGAAAGGAAAAACAAGGCTCTACCTGACAGTTATTACTGCTGCATAAAAAGCTGTGTTTTCCCCCCCATCTCCCATTTCAATACAACAAACAGATAAAAAGAAAAAAAAAAGCAAAAAAACTGAGAATTTTTCAGCCGCACGCCCAACGAAGAGCTGGGATCCTGGTACCTCAAAAGGGCTTCTGTCAGCTGGCACCCTCTTATTTGGAGGCCTGGTGTGTTTTTGGCTGCCTTCCCAGAAACACCCTCTGGCCAGGCCCGTGGCTCTTCTCCCCCGCCACACCAGGCCTGCCGCGGCGACCCATGCAGACGAGCGAGTGTGAGGCGGCCTGCTACTTCCGTGCTCCTCGTTGAACAGAAAGTACCCATTATCTTCCTCAACATATTCGTTTGATCAAAGTGATGAAGGGTGGAGGGGGGTTGTCACGGTCCGCTGCCCCTGCTTGGCAGCCACGCGCTCCTTCAAGGCCAGGAGAGGTTCGGGCGGGTAACACCACAACAAACCGTGCAGTAAACTGCTTCCTGATCACTACCCCGTAGCTCACCACAAACACTACTGTAATCTTCCACCTTTATTTACTTATTTATTTATTTAGATATGCTATTTATAATTTGTTCATGTGCCAGCTGCTTGGGCCATCTGTATTGGTTGGTCAGATAACGTTAATTGACGTAAACCAGTGTTTCCCAATCCGGTCCTTGGGACCCACAGACAGTCCACATTTTTTTTCCCTCCCAGCTGGGCCACAGGATGGATCTTGGGAGGGGGGGACATACAGTCATTCCTACTTGTCTGTTTGCCTTTTGAAGAACTCAGATATGCTTTTTGTATAAAAACAAAGCTATAATTCAAGCTTTTATTAATAGAATTGTATCAGTTTGCATAAAATTATTTGTGAGTATTTTTTGTGATTGTTCATCAGTGAATTCTTAATCATGCTTCAAAACGTATCCGGAAGAGGCCCCCAACCCCGGTTCCACGGTGTAAACAACGACGGAACAAGGTGGGGGGCGGGGCTTAATAAAAACACACCATGCCTTCAGCTGCTGTTCCCATCACACCGAGCGGCCTATATTTTTGTCATTCCGACGGTGACAGGCTGCTTGGACAAGCTCCCACTCTCATTCCTGCTCACTCTTGAGGATGATAAGTCCATTTCTGAAAGCCGTGTGGCTTCACGGACCGCTCTTGTTTGCGTTTTCCAGTAAACGGACCACCTGATCGATCTGCTCAGACATATCCAAACTATCGTCTGTACCTTGCTCCTTCAGACTGTAGTGGCCATCAGAAAGCACCACAAAAGGACAGCTGATTCTGTCCCCGGCATTCATACTGTACCACAGTCAGTAATGCAGCTGAACACAATATGAAACCATATAAATCCTAAGATTTCAATTTGATTCAATTTAATTTATTTTTATATAGCGCCTTTTACAACAGTCGCCCCAAAGCGCTTTACATGATATTGAGAGATAGGAATAATATAGGAAAAAGGAAAGACAAGAAATTAACTAAAGAAAGAAGGAAGGCCAGATGACAACGGAGGAGAGGAACCAAAAACTCCTAAGTAAGGAGAAAAAACACATCTGGGGGTCCAAGGTCAACTGGCTGCCCAACCCCCCCGGGCATGCTAACATTATTGCACAGAATATCTAAAGGATATACATACAAATCCTAGAATCACCCCTGATATATTCTATAGTTCTGATGCTGACGTGCCCATTGTAAGTGCTTTTGGCGGTGGACAGAAGTCAGCATGGGCACTCTGACCGGTCTGCGACTTCGCGGCTCCATGCGCAGCAAGCTGCGATGCACTTTGTGTTCTGACATCTTTCTGTCATAGCTACCATTTTTCAGTGGTTTGTGCTACATGAGCTTTCCAGTGGGATCAGACCAGATGGGCTAATCTTTGCTTCCCATGCGTATCAGTGAGTCTTGGGCGCCCATGACCCTGACGCAGTTGGCGTTCCTTGGACCGCTTTTGGTAGGTACTGACCACAGCATACTGGGAACACCCCCAAGACCTGTCATTTTGGAGATGCTCTGACCCAGTTGTCTAGCCATCACAATTTGGTCCTTGTCAGAGTTGCTCAGATTCTTACGCTTGCCCATTTGTCCAGCTTCCAACACATCAACTTTTAATATACAATGGCAGGGGCCATTGTAACGAGACAATCAATGTTAGTTATTCACCTCACCTGTCAGTGGTTTTAATGTCATGGCTATATATAAATATAAGCAGTAAATAAGATACAAGAAGTAAATCGCTCATCTCTCAGAATGCCGCTTCACAGTGCTGAAGGCACACAGCAGACATACTCACTGAAACCGCAGAGGGAATTATTGAGCTCCCCCGTCACCATTCTGACACTCACCTGGGGGAGAAAAAAGAGAGGGAGAGACAGAGTTAGGCACTGTGGACTTCAGGGAGGACAAAAACAGCTGGCCAATCGGTATCTGAGGTTGTTTTTTGGATTAAACATAAAGAAATCCCAGAGTCGGTGGAATTCTGGCAGAAAAGAACGGACAAAAGGCAATTTATTTGGGAAGTTCTCAGAGTTTGCGATTACCGGAACGCCAGGAAATACGACCTCGGCGGGTTTTCCGGAACATTCTGATCAATCCGCCCCCACGATCAGGAAACCAAGGGAGTTATGTTTTCCCTATAAAAAACTATGCTGACAGAGCAAAGACCCCATTTACTCGCCATTAATATGCTGGCGTGCGAAAAAAAAAGCCGACTGCAAAACGCCATCCTCTGGCATGATGGCAGGCCCGTTTCATACCTCGTTGTGTTTTCGCCATGATTTCATTTGCACATAGGCCTTGGAGAAGCACGTCTAACGGTGTAGTGGGCCTGAGTCGCTGGGTGCACGCCTCCCGCTGTCATTTAACGGAACGTACACAATTCATGGTACATTACATCAACATATTTTAAGTGAAACTTCTTTGCCTGCAAACTATTTCCTATATTTACTTTGTTACCACGGAAAAACCTGACCCCTGGCAAAACCATTGCAAAAAATTTACCGGCAACCTCTATTCTTGCAAAAACCACACTTCCGTCTCAAAGTTACAATTACATGTCTTTAGTGTTAGATTAGGATTGTGATTCCTCTATTTAGCAGATGCTTTTATCCAAAGCGACGTACAACTGAAAAAGCAGAGTCAAACAGAATTGAGGGTAAGGGTCTAGCTTAAGGAAATAACAGTAAAAACATTCTGCTAACTTGATCTCTTGGACAGGAGGTGGGAAAAATGTATGAAAATGTTGACGGCCCACCGATGATTACCGCCCCACCGGCATGAAATCTGAAAGGTTTACCACACTGGTGGTCTCTGTTCATCCCTGCGGTGGCCAGGTGTAGGTGCCAGTGCTGTGACGAGACACATCTGAAAAAACAGACAAGCTCTCGGGAGAGCTGAATGCGAGGTGAGGGACAGGCAGGAGGGGGATTTGGGGTGGGTCCGTCATAGTGGTAATGAGGCCGTATGCTCACGGACACTCATGACAGGTAGGACGTTCCAAGGACAAAATCACATGATCGAGTGCCATGGCGCCCCCTGTGCCAACCTGATGGGAAAACTTAACGGTCAAGCTTAACAGCTTCACCTGATTGCCCCGCACCACCTCCCCCGAAGACGTCGATAGTAGAAAAAAAGATCAGAAGTATGCTGTCCCACCCCCATCCGGCAGGAGCTCCTGGGATCCTGGATGATACTGAGGAGCAGTGACAGGTTTTTGTCTGCTCTTGCCCACTGGGAGGTTTTTTTTTTTTTCCCAGCCACTAGACTCGAGGACAGACTAGACCATAATACTAACACGAAGAATCCGGTCATTACCGGCATCCAGGAATCACATGCAACATTTTTTAACCCCACACTGCAGAAAACGCGCAAAGAATCCAGCCTGCAGTATGTTTAAGTATCGACACTGCCATCGACCGACATGGTACGCCACTGACAAACGTTAGCATTAGCATGTTAGCGGGTTGCAGAGCATTCATTCTGATACACCAACATTCACAGTCTTGTGAAACAGCCACTCAACCTATCAGTATTTCATCTTTAATTTCCCAATACAAATAGACAACACACATACACACATCCAACTAGACAGACTAAGAGACAATAGACACAACCAAGTATACTCCACATGTCCACCTGTCAGGTACTATTAAACTCACCGGCATTGTGCCTAACAGATAACTGATTAATCCTCCATTTTTAAGTCTTACATATAAGCTTCCCACATTTGTCACAGCAGATCACTTCATCCATTACTTTTGCATCTGTGTGTAACCGAATTAGCATGTTACCAACCATTTTAACTATTTAAACTATTAGCCTTAACTGTTGGCCATAAAAATCAGTACACAGAGGAAGCCTACGCATTGATTGTTCTACAACCGCAAGGGTATTTGTGATCTCTGCATACACAGGGGCGGGGCCACAGGACCACTCACCCCAGCTGAAAGCTGATTGGTCCCGGAGAGCCGTATCCCCTGTCACTCACCAATTCAAAACATATCACTCGTAAATAATATATGAATTTTGGCCCCTATTATGCCCCCAACTAAAAAAGTCCTAGAATCATTCCTAGATCCCTGTTGTGGTTTTGTCACTCGGCCAGTCATTTTGGGCAGAGGCCTGTCCAAAGCTATTGAATGCGAATATTTAGGTACCTGTCACCTATAGCCCTGTCGTCTCTTCCAGTAGCCAGGGATCTCACCATGCGAGCCACCTCCCCATATTAAGAAAAGAAATGCTCCCAATATTCTTTCCGCTTTAACTTTAGCTCAAGGTTGATTATTTCCCCATTTGACCCTCATCCCAGCGTCTTTCAGGAGAGACACACAGCTGGAGATAATGGATGTGGGCCAACTGTTGATGATTTGCTAGCGTGTGCATGTTACTGAGTATGTATCCTGTGTGGGTCTGTGTACCTATATACAGCATGTGTACATGCTTTCCTGCATGTTCTCTCGCATCTTTATAGCAGTGCTTGTTCAAGCCTTTTTATACAGTAAATATACCACGAGAGTCCAGACACGGCTGTGTATGAAGTCTACGTGTCTTGGTGTGTACATCAGGCAGGGGAGGCCCAAACCTCGCCACCCCGCCTCCCCCGCAACCCGCCCCTTCCCGTCATTGCCGCGGTAATGGGATTTGATTTGTTCTGTCACGCTTTGGGCAATGCCAAAAGTCTAATGTAAGCGAGAAACTGGCTCCGAGCCATTCAATGAAATATGACAGGCCCCGAACCCAATAAAGGCACATTAATATTACATATGGAAAAGTAACAATGGGAAAAAGAAATCTTTGTTTTTAAACACTAGCATTTAACTTTGAATAACCGCTTCTGAACTCCGTTTTGAAAGGCAAAGATTCCATTCAACCATATTTGAGAGTTTGATATTGGAAGGGACACAACTTAATAATTTAAATACAAAGGTTTATTTATCGGGGAGATAAATGAAGTCAAATAATTGAGGGGTACCCCCCCCCCATTTCCTATGCCCTTGATTCAAGCACACCTCATACAAAACGTAAACATGACTGGAAAACAAATAACCAGCCATTCAAAATCATCACATCTGCGGTAAACATAAGAAGGTACAATGATGGCCACGATGATGGATGTCAGGTGATCTCAGATTTCTGATTTCAAAGAAATTTAGGATAAACACCAGTGGCAAAAAGACACTTCCACTCCCATTTTCAGATGCACGGTGATTCCTGAAAAAATATACGCAAGTAAAAGTCCTTGAGAGGACAGAGGAGGGAACATATTTGTGGCTTAACTCTAACCATCTGCGCGTCTTACATTTAGTCACTCAGCTTATGCTTTTATCCCAAATTTACAATTCTCTCTCATTTATACAACGGGATATTTCACCAGAGCAATTCAGGTTAAATACCTTTGCTCTAAGGGACAACAGCCGGTCACTCCTGGGAATTGAGTATGATTCATAAATTCGCATAAATGAATTTTTCGGTCTGATGCAATTTGTAGAAGGATGGACACTTTTTTTCCCTCCCTGAGCATGAAGCCACATCGTCAGGAGGCGGAGTCTGAGAAAGAACCCAAGGGAGAGGGAGTTGTGTTGTTCCGGGAGCCGATGATGCTGTTTTAGCACAGGTGATGGGCAATCGAACGGAAATGCAAGCCAATGAAAATTCATGAGCCGGCCACGAAGCTCCAGGATGCCGGGCAGACCGGGGCTCTGGATCCTGTCTGAAACGTCTCCCTCTCGGCAATCTCCAAGATCCAGAGGAGATTATCAACCAGTTAGCTGATGGTGATCGAAAGAAAAGGACCCCCCCCCCACCATTGCCACCCCCTGTTAAGCATGGTGACCTTTCTCAAGTTGATGTGTGCAAATAAAAACCCAAAGATCTGGTCCAGCGTCCGTGCACTTAGCTCGCCTGGGAACCATGAATTGTTGTTTTATATGTATTTATTTCTGGGTCACTGACGAGGCGTCGTTCACAGCAACCAGACATGTGGCTGTGAAATGGACCCAGGATGAACAAAGTGTTTACACGGTTAGTGACCACAGACCTCTCCGGGGAAGCTCACTGCCCCTGGTTGGCAAGCAGGAGCAAAGAGACAGCGATGCCCTTCTTTTCTGGACTGGAGGCCAAAAACTGCACGGAAGCCAATCTACACAGTACTACCAGTAACTGGAAGGTCACCAGTTCGAGTCCCTGGCGGGAGCTGCTGCTGTACCATTGAGTGAGGCATAATCTGGACTCTTCTGTGGCTGAACCTTATGGGCTTTGCAAACGGTTCTGATCAGAAGCCTCCGTGGAGTAAATAAATAGCAATCCGTGTCACCGGTCTGTTGCCACATGCCGTCCCCTTGTAGACCTTAATTACCACCCGTCGCACCGCGCCGAGATGCCATGACCCTCTCTGCTGCCATCCCTCTGGTCAAGGAGGCAATCACCACTTTTGATGGGGAGAAACCTGAAGGGAAGGTGGACAGTCAATCAGGGACCTCCCTTGCCTAGGGTGGCTTCACATCCGGTCGGGGTAAACACGGCTAGGACAGGCGCTGCCTATTTTATCCCCGGTAATTGGCTCCTCAAAACAAAACTCAGGCAGCCTGGCAGGTTGGCGCTGCCCAAAGAGACTTGCACTTAGTCATGAAATGCCATTTTTGCCATTTTCCCCTTACAGATATATATCATTCGGCAGTACCAGGGGAAAAAGAGAAGCTTCTTTGTCATGAACTTACAGTATTTCGCCACTTAGTCTATGAAGACAAAGTGCAAAAAAAAATACACCTGTCCATTCACCAAAAAAAAAACAAGCTTGATTTTGCATTCTATTAATTTTAAGATCATTGAGAGGACATAAGCAAGCAACATTGGACCGTTATTCCATTTAACGTCCAACAAAAAGTTGCAGACATCAATGTTGTGTGCAGGAACACGTCCTGCAATGTGAGGGAAGGCTTTCTTTTCTTCAATATTGGTTTTTAAAGGAGAGCAGGGAGACGCAGACACCGTGTTCATTGCTGTGCGAGAAGGCAGTCTCGAATGCTGCATAAAACACTCCCTAGTGGGAACTAAGCCCTGAAAGCTTGTTCTAAACTCCACATCAAATGCCATCTCCTCAGTGAATCCTGCTGACTTTTTGATGTCAATCTTGAGTAGCAAGTAATCCCCCGTAAGGAAAGTAAAATAATTGCATCCCAGAAACCATTTTTTGTTGATGTTCTCTAAAGAAACAAAATAAACTATTTGTGCTTCTCAATTTTTGAAGTTATTTTCATTCCCCGTCAGGACCCTGGGACCTCCTCTGAGCTTCAAACGTTAAGCTAAGACGGGCTTGCCTTTGAAGGTGGAGGAAAGCCCCGAACTGTGATTCGGCCGGGTGCCTTTGTGGGAACACACCACTCCCGGCTCGTCCATGTTCGTCAGAGAGACAGGAGCTACATGATATATCAGAAACACAAAGCAGACCTGCTGCCCGTCGCAAAAGGAGAGACAGGAATATGTTTACAGAAGATTCCGTCAACAGTGGACTCTCCAGAGTATGACTGACTCAAGACAGGCTTTGTGTCATTGCGTAGAAGTGAACTTTGAATCTGCAGCAGCTTACCCACGCACAACCATGTGACCTGCTGCCATTGACTCATCATGTTGGTGTTAGAGATGGGATTATTGTGACAGTGTCATCCTGTCAAAAAAAAAAGACAGAACAGGGGCTTTGTAATAAATTCATATCCGAGGCCGGCCCAAGGCACATGCAAACTAAGCGGCTGCTTAGGGCCCAACGGCCACCAGAGGGCCACCTCATCTGATCAGCCTGTCAGAATGGGGAGGAAGATGACATATGACAACTAGGTTAATCAAATTTTGCTTAGGGCCTCAAAAAAGGGTTGGGTCGGGCTTGTGCATAACAAACACTACGGCTCTTCTCTCTGTAGAAACAGAAATCCGAAAACTTCAGCTTGAAGAAGAGGCCACCATCACAGTGGTCATACTGCAGAATATCACAGAGGAACAGCGAGTCAGAGCATGATCCCGAAGGTGGGACACACGTCTTGGAACCTGAGATGCTTATAAAACTGAGTCCCCTCCCATCTCATATTCCAGCTCCTTCTGCCAACCTGAAACCGACACACCTGCAGATGTGCAGAGGAAATTTCCTGCATGTCTCCAAACACCTGATCAGCTAAGGCTCCAAGTCAGGCTTCACTTAATTACAAATGAAACAATGCTTTATTTTCCATTTGCATAAGTATACTGGAATGCTTATTTTCACATATCCCATCATGCTCTCCTTTCAGACATACACATGTATATACGCACAGTTAAGAGTGAAGGCTGGTGTCTGAGCACAGGCTCAGGCTATTTAGTGGGCACCCATGGTGCATTTTAGTGGGTTAAGGGCCTTGCTGAAAGGTCCAATGAGCATGTGACTATTCTACCAAGGACGGGACCCGAACCGGCAATCTTCCAATCACAGACACAGTGGTCTAATCCACTGAGCTACACACTGCCCCCTGAGGACTGACTGAAATATAAAATACACGGATGATGCCTTCGATACAGAGGAGGCGGCCATGCAGCTTTGGCAGTAATCACTGAGATTTTGCATGAAGTCTCCGCGGTACCGTGGTAAGTAAGGTTGCACAGGCCCATGGGAATAGCTCGTGCCTGTAAATGGATAGCCGGTAATTATTTTCGTTATCAGTCCACCATTCTTTAAATTAATTTTGTAGCCATCCTATCTACACCTGGCGTGATACTGTTCTACAGTTCCATAATTATTTTCCATCCCAGAGGGCGCTGAAAAGGTCCTGTGAAGATGTGACTTGGAGTAGATGCATATACTGGCACGGGGGATGACCTTGGTCAGGATCCAGCTAGGGGGAGATTACAAAGTGCAATTCCTCTGTGCCATTGGCCATCTGCGCCTCCCTCAACCTCCCTATGTATTCAAAAGAACACTGGGGGGGGGGTAACTTGTTCCACGCGACCTACAGGCAGTCGATAAATGATGCAAATCAGAGGGCCCATGTCATTTTCTGTCAGCTATGATTTTTCTTGCTTTGTCAGCAAAAGCTGGACAGCCACGAGCCTGCATGTTTGTTAAATAGCTCTACGGGGCATCCGGCTGAAATCGAGGGTGGAACCACGTGACAAATATATTGTAATATTTTACAATCCATATTATACTCTATTAATTATTTCCAGGTATTATTAGCTTACAATTTTGTGTTAGCCAACTTACTCTATTTTATATTGTGTACTGTACTCCTATTTATGTGTATTTTTTTTTGGACATTTTGCTAAATTTTTTCTCATTCCTTCTTTCTGTACATTCTTTGTTCTTTACCTTAGTTGCGTATTGTGTACAGTTGCTCCATCCTTATTGCTTATTTTAATCTCTTAAACCACACTAAGCTGCATTTTATGTATGAGAAATGCTATATAAATGCCGTTGTTCTTGTTAATACTAATAAAATATAATAATAATAATAATAATAATAATAATAATAATAATATTCATCCATCTTCTATACCTGCTTGTCCTTTACAAGGTCTCAGGAGTCTGTCCCAAAACTACAGGCGCAAGGCACGGAATAACACAGGATGGTGGGCAACCCATCCATCCCTCCATCCACTATCTGTACCCGCTTTTCCCATTCAGGGCAGGGGCAGCCCATCATGAAAGCTATGGGTGCAAGGCAGGCAGGGAACAACCCAGGATGGGGCGCCAACCCATCGCAACAAAACAATCCTGAAACATACCCACAAGATGTTGTCTTGGCAGGACAGGAAGGCAAGGCAGTTGGCAGTGAAGGGGTAATCGGAAGCGACATATCCACCCCCCCCCACCCCCCGGGTCCAGTGCTTACTAGACACAAAAAATACATTTTCATATATAAACAGGGAAGACAAGGAGCAGGTGGGGGAGGCATTGCATGAGGCACCTGCAAACCTCCTGGGACAGCTCTGCCCAATGCCAGCCCCTAAACTCACTCTCAACCTCGCCAATCCATATCTCGCTTTTCCCCTTCATTCTTGACTCGGCATCAAATATCATGAAACAATATACTCATTCTGTCCCAAGACAACAGCATATGGAGAGCGGGGTGATGTACAAATACGGAGCAAGGGAGTAGCGATCTTTAATCCATGGAGCAGATCCCAGTGTAACATTTATATTCTCTGGCCATATCTTACAAAGGAACAACAGAATGAACCCACTGTCATGCACCCTGCCAAGCAGAAGGTGAGGTCGTCTGCCCGTGACTTTGTCACGAACCCACAAGGTCGAGCAGTTGGACAGCTGCAGTGGCCTCCCGGGTGGTATATAAGGTTTTAGCTGGGATAGCTGCCCAGTGTTGTCAAATCCCAGCCTACCAATTGTACAGATTGCTAATTTGTTGTCCTTCTCTTTGATTTTTTTTTTTTTTTTTTTATCTCAGTTACCGCCACCAACCATTATTTCTATGACCTTGCTTTTCATCTCAAACCATTGTTACCATTGTCTAGTTTACTACAAAGGTTCACTATTTGGATATTATACCAGCAGGTCCCTCCCCGCACCTTAGAAATAAGGCCACTCATATGAAGATCTAACATCTAAGTTCGGAGCTTAAACTTGCAACAGCAGGTCCTTATTTTTCGACCAAGGTCTAGACCCCCTGCTGCTCGTCATCATGCTAAGCACTCAAAGTGACCTGACATGGCAGCCCTGCTTAGTGCCCGATGGGTCAGTTCCCATCAGTTGGGGGGGGGGGGGGGCGTGTCCACCTATTCCATGTAGTGATGGTGATGGGGTTTCCACACCCCTGTGCTAATCCATGGCAACCTCCCCATCAATCTGGTCTAGCTCACCTGGGGGGCTGATTGCCAGATGAGCGAGGGCACTGCCCTGCAGGTCTCCAGGTGCACTGATGTGTTATGGAAGCAGATGGGGGGGTGGGGGGGGAGGAACAATACAAGACCCTTCACTGCATCAAGGTTGCTCCTGGTCTTTCTCAAATCCGTTGCTCACACCTTCTCTGTAGATGATTCCCCAGTTCTCCATCTCCTTCATGCTTCCAGCCAATTCGTAGCAGCATTAAATCTCCTTTATTTAATAATGTATTGGAAAACTCCCCAGGAGAGAGAAAAGGAGAGGCACTGAATGGAAAGTTTGTTCCTCCAAAACTGGCCTTGACTAACGGCCAACACCCTACGATACTATACATCAGGCATCTCCAATAGGTTGCCTGCGGGCCAAATCCAGCCCACACAAGTCAAATGTTTGGCCCATGCAATTGATCCACCACCCCCCTCAGTGAATTTTATCAACGGCAGCCGGCCCGGGAAAATTCTTACCGATGCAACAGATATCAGGAGCAGTGTCCCATGGCTTTGCGGCTGCTGATGGAATTTGGCCCCATGAGGAAAAATAATTGGAGACCCCTGCCATACATTATGGGCTGCACAATAACGATAAGTCAGGCGGCGGAAACAGTCTATGGTTTAGGTATGCATGCCACCTTCAGAAAGCTGTATTAAATCACCTTCACATGAGGGATTACCTGGACAAAAAAAAAAATTAGTTATCGTAACACTCACTTTCAGGGATGTGAGGGAATGAACTACAGCTTGTTTGGAAAAAAAATGACTAAATTAAGAAAAACAAAAAAAAACATTTTTTCTTACTTATGACAGATCTAAACCTTAATGACCCTTCATCATGATGACTTCCTTTAATTAATCTAATCAGGTCCCAGGAAGAGCCAGCAAAAGCTCACTGGATGCCTCTCCCGCCTGGGTCCTTGCTCAAGATGGCAGTAAACATTTCAGCAGTGAACAATGAACATGTCTACCCCACCTCCAAACCACTATAATAATAGGGTGGCAGAAACTACAGGAAATAAAAAAATGCCTTACCACGGGCAGAAAAACCCTAGCACAGCTATAGTTAATGTCTCTCAAAATACCTCGATGGATTTATCAAAACATCTAACAAAGAGGAATTAAGCGGGTGTGAAGTTTTGAATTTTGAAAAGCCCTGAGCTTTGAAGCTCTGTAATGACTTTTACATTAGGTGTAATACCCACTACTGTTCTAACAGTTACAAAAAGAACTTTAAATGATTCGACCCCTGGCTGACCTTGGAGTGGAGACACACGTAGCTAGCCTGACAAAAGACCTGCTTCTACTTCTAACTCTGTGGTTATTGGAAACCTCATTACCTTGCCTACACGGTACCATAGTTCAGAACAAGTGCGGGAGGTTTAGACCTGACTGCTCAGTATCCCGACAACACAGACATGGGGTAGGTTACATAGCAGATGATATAGAAGAAAGTATTGCTAACAGAAATGTTCAGTTTGCATCTGCTGGCTTTTAGAACATTCTTTTATTTTCAGAAAAAGTGTTGCTGAAGGTCATAGCTAAAGGGCAGCACTGTGTGGGAAAGTTCTGTCAAGAGTGGCCAGCAGAAGGTTCCGGACTACATGGAGAACACTGGTATTCATTAACCAGAGAGTGTCTCCGGTTTAGAGAAAGACAAGTCAGCTGAGTCTAGAAATTCAATATAAACAAATAAGACCAGTCTCACAGTTTGGTATAAACGAATAAGGTGCGTTTGCCACAAACAAACCAATACAAATTTCAGAATCTGATACAGACGAATAGGGCAGGCCTTGAAGTTTGACAGAAAACCAGATTAGTCTTGGAAATCAACTTATAAAACCATGATCTGATGATCTGCTCATCTTCTGACCCACCATCTTCTACTGTTCTCTCATTTCTTCTTTTGAAGTCTCCCTGAAGTGGGCGTCAGCATGAGCATGACGCACAGGCCTATGATAACCATTCTAGTCAGACCGAAACAGATTTGACGTTTTCACTCTATTAACATGTTCTTACGACTTCTGCTTATACAAGCAATTACAAGAACTGCTGAGTAATTCTGGTATAACAAGACAATGTGAAAACCTAACTATTAATATCACAAAGACGTCAACAGTGACCGTGCACTTTCAAAATGGTATCACTCCAAAACAGAAACACACATGTATAATGTGGTAAGTACACATAATTAAAAACTGCTTACTTTCTTGGAAACGCAGGTAACCTAACAATATCTAGGACTTCTCTATAAAATCCTAATGCTAATAAGATACCAAATTTAACATGAGCCATTACCACATTTCCCAGACTGCCTTGCACCTACACACTCACACATATCCTGTCTTTGGATGGATAATATAGTTTTCTGTGCCGTGTGTAATAAAAGGCACTGGAGGAAGAAACAAGCAACGCCTTGACATTGCACAGTCGGATAATCAAATCCAAGACGGCATCCAGTTTCCCCTCATTTCCTAGCCCTCCTCTTAATACCCAGAGAAGATCCCATTATCCTGGACTTCCTCTCGGCAAAAGTCTCTCGTTTCTCAAAATGGAAAGCGGTCTATAAAACCAGCTGGGCGGTCTGACATAATAGCGAAATCTGGACCATGGTATCCCCAAATGTCTGGATGTAGGGATGAACAGTCCAGTAAAATAAAGGCAAAAAAACATAACCTTATAGTCCGATAACCAGAAAATTACTGCAGTTCAACTGCTGTGCTACGAACGTTCTTAGTTTCCAGCCTCCGGCCTATTAGTCAATGCCTCGCATTACAGCTAACATGACTCCACAAAATGTCATCCCAAGCCAATTACAAAATTATGAACTACAGGTGTATTAACAAACTTAACTAGACAGCATGATAGTAAATCCAATGTGTGAAATAAATCCTTTGAAACATGGGGGGGGGGACAATTGTCTACCATGAAATTCACATTTAAAATCTCACCTTTTCTTTTTGCGTGGTGTGGACTTTTACAGTAAAGTTTTCTGTTCATCTGTCTTCAAGCCTAATCTCCAATTCCATTCATTATAAAACAAAATGTAAAAAAAAAGCCAGTGGAAGAAATTAACTGGGCCGTGGAAACTTCCCCACTGGGGACCATTAAAAGGAGCAAATCTGCTACTTAAAATCCAGCGTGAAGACAAAAAAAAAAAAAAAAGAGTTAAAGGCAAGCCGGATAGTCCCTATGAATGAGGAACCAGATTTCTCGCTGTTTCTTTGTTCAGGTAGCGCCTTCAAATCCATTATCCTTGACACCAGGTACGGATGCATCTTAGCGCCGATCCGTCAAAAACAGAGCTAGAATTTAATTTAAAGTTCGCTGAAAATAGCTGCTCTTCGCGAAGCAAAACCGGCGAGGCTGCCTGCCTGGGATAACACGAACACGCAAATTTAATTAGCGGCAGGATGACGGTTAGTAAAGCGCAGCGCGCGCAACCAGAATCCTGTCCGGAGTTTTCCCGCCGCTTCACGCGGCCACTTCCGAGGACAAACAAGTTCGCTTTCCGCGAGCCTCCTTAAACCCCGACTGCCGCAGTTCTATTAGAGTGGCTGTGCCATGCAATCTGCGCTAAAGCCGGTCTAATTAAAACCCGCAACACCCAATTAAAACTGCAATACCCAGTTAGAAATAAATAAATAAAACATTCTAGCCCCTGAGAACGGTACACTCTAAGCACCATTCGTAGCGGAGCCACGGTCGGTACGGGGATAATGTAAGGCTTTATTTCGAGCTTGTGCAGCTTGTGGCTATGTGCTTGATTAATCCAGATTAAGGATAAATCGTATTCCGCCATGTGTGAAACCGGCAACGCGCGGCTGTAGGAGGGTGCAGACACGCGGAGCGAGTCTCCCGGGGGACTCGGAGACGGGTGGCTGCGTGCAGCTCAGCGTGGGGGAATGCTAGGCATGGCACTCAGCCGTGTCGCAATCTGCTCCGTTAAACCGCACAGTTACGCCCGCTTAGCGCCACGCAAAAATAAATAACTTTCTCTTGTGTCCTGTATTTGTTGTGTCCTGCACTTCACTCGGTCCAGCAATTTGTCAGTCTGTACTTTTTTGGCTTGTACCAGTTGTATAAAGTCATGCACTTTGCCTTATCTTAATCCATGGGTGATTGTAGGACTTCTTTTAAAGGTGGGGCGTAAAAAAGGGAGGATAATTCATAAAGAGGAGCTAACAAATGATATGTTGTGAATCGGTGAGTTACCGGAGGGGCACTGTGGGGACCAATCAGCTTTCAGTACCCATGTGGCCCCACCCCAATCTTAATCGTAAAGTAATACTCATGCTTAGTAAAAATCCTGATACATCAAATGTCCAAGTGCAATTCTCCAGCTCCACTAATCCTGAACACATAACTATTCTTTATTAGTACTTTCTTACACTACTTTTTGCATATGTATGACTAATGGAAGCTGCTACTTGATTTCGTTGTATTCATGTATCCACACTTGCTCAATAACTATAAGATCCTCAATTCTCGATCCAGAACCGAACAACTGGAAAGGCGGGCTCTGTGTCAGACCTGCTGAGGCTAATGAGCACTAATGAAGCTAACAAGGGCCAACTACTGTGCTGAAAAGAAAAAATAGGGTGCAGTTAACTTCATTTCTGTAGCCAGTGAGAGATGCCTGGAAGGTTAAAGAGGTATTAGCCTTCGCCAACACAATTCACTCCAATCTTAATATCATCATCTGAGAAACCTCTCTACACACAGACTCGCTATGTTGCTCTACTTTAGAGCAACCCTGAATCATGGGCCCTGTGCCCCCCAGCAGGTTCTGTAAGGGGGTGTTAGCCACACACCACCACTGCAACCCTCACTGCCTCTCCACACATAATACCTTCAGCCATAAACGAAAGTGGGGGGGCAAGAATTAGCCATAGCATAAATCACAGTCGCAGACAAGGCACCGGTCACATGTTTAAACATGAACCTTAGAAGCAATTACTTCTTCCTCCCGGTCGGCGGGCCAGATAGCATCTGACAGCAGGCAGTGAAACAAACACATGGTGGCGAGTTTTAAAAAGCGCGAGACGCTCCCTGTAAAAGCTTAGGGTGAGGAGTCTTTCAAGTGCTGCCGTTCGAGGGCTGCCGCCACGTAATGGCTTCTGGAGGCCTACTGTTTATTCTGTTACTTTGTATTAATTAACAGATGCAGCTCTGAGGGTGCACACTCTACCAATTATAAAGCGTTACTGAACAACTGTTTGTTACGCAGCATATAATTGGCCAAAACGCTACATAAAACAATTGTAATTGCAACCGCCCAACAAACGAGTAAAAGGAGTGTCAAGAAACAAGTAACGTGCCAGTTGCTGCAGAGAGTACATGGATGGAAGATGACTTGCATGGCCGAGCAAGAAGTTACATCTAGGGAAAGGTGGAGACATCTCAAGCCTTCATCTCCTAGGAGAACCTCCTCCCAATGATACTGCCCATTTGAGGATTTCTGACCCTGAGTGATTACATCCCTCTCAATCTTCTAAATGGGCCGTATAGTGTTAGCTGAGAAATATAACTTGTGGTGATTAGATTTCCTATATGTGGGCTGTGGTGCAGGGGTGTGGGGGGGGTGACCAGTCTTTTGCTGAAGGCCCAATAATAGTCAGTCAGTCTCATTCAGCCCAAAACATGGATCTACACTTGGTTCAGCACTTGACACATATATAATACATTCGGTTTGCGTGTGTGCGTGTCTGTGTGTGCGTGTGTGTGTGTGCATGTGGCTTGTCACTGCTCATAAACGCCCTTCACATTCATACCTTATCGAGCTGATTGTCAAAAAAAGCCCAGCGTGAAAGTATAGTCATTTCCCAGAGTGTTCTGGGAACGCACAGCTCTAGGCAGCCCTGATACGGAAAAAAGCAATATGCGCGGGACCTTGTGGACAAAGCTTACCAGGCCAACTGGTGCGTAAGGAGGAAAAGGCATTAAATGGCTGCCACTTTCGTCTCTTACGAAGGTCACCAGAGTTGAATTAAATTGCCAAGGAACTGCCGCAGATTTGCATGCTCAGTCACATGGAAAAGGGGATTTGTACGTAAAATGCATGGAAACGTGATGGGTTAGGCTTGGCATGAGTATCTGTAGGTCCTGAGCCCTCACTGCAAGTCCCCTGCCCTCCCTGTCTTCTCCTAATCGGAGACGACCTCCGTCTTTGCTTAGGGTCAAAGCAGAAAATGTTCTTCAATTGTCATCAAATTGACCGCCACACAATAACCAAGACGGTCAGTTTCCCCAAATCCAAGGAGTCACTTTACTATTAGCAGGATAACAAGATACATGATTCGTACCCAAGTGTACCATCTACAAGTGCATAGGTCTGCAAAGTTGCATCTCCATTTATTATCTCAGCGAAGGGCCTTCAGGTCTTGTGAAATTTAAGGTCCCATTCCTACTGATTCAACATCTTTTGTTTCATTACTGGAGCGAAATGCAGTTGTTAACCTCAATTGCTTTATTAAACATCAAACAGAATAAACAGGGGAATGCTAAGCAATTTGATTCATGCCGGATAAAGGCATCGTGCAAACAAAAAAGAACTACTCTCAACAGGCAGTACTCAGGACCACTCTCCAGACTTTGCCCACAATGTGTACACAGACGGTAATTAAATAATGGGCTTAATGTTTGGCGTCGTACCTTACTTCTGTGTTTACATTAATCAACAATAAACAGTCAGTTGGTGTCTGAAACTCCCATTATTGCAATATGGTGTGCTCAATATGGTGACTGGCCTGGCCAATTCAGCACCAACAGCGTACACGTCTGCATGCCACCTGTAGGTGGCTCGAAGAAGATGATCCTAGGTGAGTGTGCCATACCTGCCCCTCCTTCACCATGTCCATCTTAGGCACAGGTCGGTGGATTGGAGGATTTCTCCTGCCTCCCCCAACTTTGGGCATTCTGATGATTCCGACTTCTCTCCCAGGAAGAGAGTGGACAGCACGTTAGGGAATTCAATCAAGCAAAGCCTAAATGTATCCATAGCTCTGCTGGACACGAAACAAGAGCTTAGCAAAATGCTCAAAGAGACATTCCGGTTAGTGAAGTAGTACTTGTCTTAATTGCTCAGAAAGGAATGATGGTACAGTGATGCATAGGTTATAGGGTATATGAGGCAGAGCAGTGCATATAAGGTCACCTGTCACCTTCCACATCAAACACTATTTACCTCAGACGCATTAAGCCTACTCCTTTGGCTTGCGTTGGCAGTGATTATCTGCAAGGTGCCTCAAGGTCAGAGGACTAGAGCTAACAGGAGCTCCTTCTGCCCTATAGGGAAAAAATTAAATTAATACTTTCTTGTGGCCCCTGGCTCCAATAGTACAATAGCACCCAGTAATTATGGCCAGATCACCTGTGACAGCAGCGTGCAGAGCCGTTCTCAGGCAACCGCTGAACCCGAGACTGTAACCTTACCCCGGGGCCAACTGTGACCCTCAAATACCCAGAATGCACCACTCCATGTTAGGTTAAAAAAAAAAACAAAATATATTACAAACAATGTTGCAGACAGAATGACATTCCAGTTCTAGCAGCTAAGTATAAACTGATGACCTCAAGCCTGTGTCTCCAGATCCTGGTGGAGCATCTAGTGCAGGGGTGGCCAATCCTAACTGCAAAGGATCAGTGTGTATGCAGCTTTTTGAGATAACCTTTAGGTCAGTTGTTCAAACCCAAGTGTGAGGACACTTCAGCCAGTCAGTCCACTAATTAGTAATTTAATTAGGGAGTTACAGCGAAAACCCACACACATAACAACTCGTTCTGGATAAGATTGGCCACTCCTGTTGTAGTGCATTGTAGATGGACGTATATTAAATGGAACGATTTGTGTCCTGGATAGATTTCCTGTTCATTCATCATGTGCATCGCAGAATGTTGGAGTTTCGTATTTTTAATGTTATAAAGTGAAGCAGGTTGGTCACTAGATTCATCATTTATTACAGTCAAGTGCCGCATAACAATGTCCCGGTCAATGGCAGACCGTATTTACGGCGGTGGTCCCACAAGATTATAATGGACCTGAAAAATTCCTATCGCCTAATGACGTCATAGCTGTCATGGCATCGAAGCGCGACGGATTACCCACGTGTTCGTGGTGATGCTGCCGTAAACAAACCTGCTGTGATGCCCATCGTATATAAGTGTAGCACAGACAATTATGTACAGCACGTAATACTTTACAGTGATAATAAACAACTATGTTACTGACTTTTACTGATTTTGCTGTACTGTATTTTTTATCGATATTTTAGAGTGCACTCTTTCTACAAATAAAAAAAGTTGACTGTAGCCTAGGTGTACAGTAGGCTAGACCATCTGTTTGTGTAAGTACACTCTATGATGTTCTCACAGTGACGAAATTGCCTAACAACACATTCTCAGAATGTGGCCCCATAGTTAAGTGACGCATAATTGCATTTATCTTTGAACATAAGCAGTTCAAGTACAAAATTAATAAGAGTGGACTGAATACTTCTGCCTTAAATCCGAACCATAAAATCATGATTATTATTTTTTAAGAATCAACGGACGGGCAAAAGCAGTGTGCGTGTGTTTTTTTGTTTTTTTGTTTTTTTTTTAACCCAAAATCTGTTTACTGTGAAATGGCATTACTAATGATCATGCATTATTCATGGTTAGCAGTCCACACTGAGTAGCTGATATGCCACCCACACACACATACGCCCACTGTTTATGTGATGTTTAATTGAAAAAAGCTTATTTTTTGTCCTCGCAGAGTTAATGCGTAGGACACAACCTAAATATTGGAATGGCACAAAAATTGTACTCTACTCTTTGCCTTGTCATTTCACTTACAATAAAAAAAAGATGTTTACTGCAAAATTAGCAATCCCCAAGCAGTTCTGTGATTACGGAATTTCACCGGAAATTAGTGCCGCAAACCCAAAATTCATTTTTCTTCTTTAATAGATTTTCCAAGTAATATTCAGGCAGCCACGTTCCAGTGCACATCACAACTTTTGCAATTCACCTCATTAATATTTAAATATTTAATATGTGGCGTTTTAATATTCAAGCCGGCGTCACAATGGTACAGAGGCTTCCATGGCAAGCTAGGTGGGCGGGGGAGTGGGGAGGGGAGGCGAAAGGAGACGTGCACCTCCTTCAGGCGAGTGCTAGATAAGCCACTCTGGACATGGGGGTAATTTAATAGTACAGCCGATGGAGGTGCCATCACCACAAATCTCCAGCTGTACTAGAAATACAGTATAAGCACGGAGCAGCCAAAGGAAACAGAAGAGATGAAAAAGTCAAGCGGTATGGATTCACGGCGCACAAAGGTGTCCCTGCAAGAAAAAATGTGTGATAAATTCAGAGACACCGAAGTGAATGAACCCCCCCCCCCATGATCCAGACTTTAGTGCAATCCTACAGATTCTCTTCACATTCTGAGTAATATCTGTGACCCCTTTTTTAAGGTAGGGCTGGGGGTAGTAGCCTTCTTGATAAACATTCCCCTTTTTAATGGAAAAATAAAAAACAAAAGAATAGAATCACCCCAGCGTTTCAGCTTTCAAAAAATTCTCATTATACAGGCACTGCAAGGGTCCAAGGGGGGGGGGGGGGGGGGGGAAAAAAAAAGAGGGACGGGGGGGGGGGGGGGGGGGGGGGGTTCAGGTAGGGGTGGAACTATTTCAAA
>JAAGVU020000038.1:16627243-16658401 GCA_011763525.2 Mormyrus iriodes
TGGAGTGATCAGGACAGGTGTAGCCATGATGACCAAGAGAGCGGGTTTCTGGGTGCTCCGAGTGTTAGATGGCTGGGGAGAGGGCTCCAGGCCTGCGGTTGGGGGGGACTCGGAGGGACACAGAGGGCGGGAGCGGAGACTTTCTGCTTTTACTTATATGGTCATGGGGGGCACCTGTATGCTTGAGGTACATTTACAAGGAGCGAAAAAATGCAGCACCTGTGACCACTGAGAGGAAGAGCAACAGGAAAAGAAGGAGACAGACGGGGCTGCAGGGGGAACCGGTGACCTGTTGTGGTGGTACCACGCTGTGGGGGCTGGGTGGCCGGGTGGCCGAAATGGAATCCCGTACAGGTGACCTGAACTGTTTCTGCCGAGTCAGAGAAATAGAATCCGGGCTGCCAGGTCAAACGGGAGTAAGTTGAGGAGGACAGACTCAGCGGCCGAATATCTGGGCCATGAAACAGAGCTAAGGACAGTGCTAGAGTCAGTAAGATAATGCTGTTCTTCATACGAGAAGCAGAATTAATCTCCATGGATATCGAAGCATGTGATACACAAGAATGTATGGTGTAGATATAGTTATATAACTTTGAATACAAGCAGCACTTCTCAGTATAAGAAACATCCAGTGAGGAGAAGTATAGTAATAGAGATGAAAGAGTAGATTAAAAGATCCAATGAAAGACAAGTGTTTTCTGCATTATGTAACAGTGTTACATAGCAGCTTCGACAGTCTGCTAATTACCATATAGCTGGGGAAGGGATCATTTTCATTTTCTTATTTCTCTTCTGCTCCAATACATTTGATATTTTTGAAACAGTCTTTTTTGGGGTGGGGGGGCAGTGCTGTGTGACTGGGAATGAGTTATAAGTTTAAATGTGCTTTTCTATTATGTATATCAATTATTCACCAGTCCCGTCCCCCACCCCCCCACCACCACCACCATCACCCACCTGCGCTTATCAGCAGAATGCTCCTCACCATGGCAACAGCTTCCCAGATTCCACCGCTTCCTGTAGGCGGCTCCCTCTTTTGGACCCGGGGTAGCTTTCCTTCAGCTTTGCGGCTGCAGACGTGCATCAGAAAGGCCACCTCACTGATGCAGCACTCAATGTAGCAAATGAAGATGAAGAATATGTCAGACATTCCAGTTTTCTGCAGAACGTTACACACAGAGTATTATGTACTTTTAAAAAAGTAGACTTCAAATGGACTTGTGTAACATGTAAGGGATGGATGTAGTTTTATAAGTAGTCATCGATGTTTTGAGCACATCTCTTCATGCTGGAATCACACAGTTAAATCTGTTTTGCAAACTGAACTTTCATTGGTATTATATATATACTTTATATATATAATATAAAATAAAATTCTCTTAACCTTCAATGTGTTCTTCAGAATCATTAGACTTTTTTAAAATCTGTGTAAAGCTTGAGTATACGCCAACAACAATGATGAAGAGGATGTTTAACCCTCTGGTGTTTTTTTTCTTTTTTGTATTTATAAATCTAAGTGTACCACAGTCCAGTAATTTTTTTCTTCTCAGTTATTCTCTAACAAAGACTTAAAATCACAGAACAAAGAGTCTTTATGTACATGCAGTAGAGATTCACAAATGTGCTTGGAGTGTGTCATGAATAAATGTCTTTCTGCTGGTAAGTCTTAATTGTTTTTCTTTGCGTAGACAGTTGTATTTATGAAGTCAGTATAATTACCTAGATAAATTTCTCATATAAATTTCCTGGCACAGTGTGTGTGTGTGTGTGTGTGTGTGTGTGGGGCGGGGGGGGGGGGTTACATTAAAATACCGATAATGGAGAACAAATTGTCAGTGATATCGAAAGTTGAACGTTCACTTGAAAGTGTCCTTTTGCTTTTGCGGCCGTTTGCATCTTCTGGCAGTAGAGGGCGATCTAATGCTACAGTGCCTACCTTATTCTAAGAGTACGTTTAAGATCCCTACTCTCTTACGGCACACTACTTAATTGTATGCCTTTGAATGCTGTGGTTACTCAAAATCGCTCGAAACATTTCTTTTGATCAAAGGATAATTTCTTTGTGTGTGTGTAATTTATTATTATGATGGATGCATCTTCTTTTATAGAACAGAAGCATATTAAGAAGCTAAATGTTGTCTTTTTTGGCATGGACTACAACAGTATATTGTGTTTTACTCTTTGGAAGGTGAAGTCGTTGTTCAAATTATGCCTGGAGGGGATATTGTGGATACGAACGCTAATGTTAATGGTGTTTTGTCTTCCTTTTCTGAGCAACATCAAAGTGTAAAAATGAAGGCATACTTTTGTCTGTGTAAATGAGTTTTTAAGACTGCTGGCTAATCATTGTAAAATTTCATATACTGAAGTCTGATAAAGTCTAATACTGCTTGTAATTTGGGCTAAAAGGCTGACCTTCTGAACAGGGCCTTGTCTGTTTCGATTTCTATCTGAGGGGCTCATTAAATTTTAAACAACGTTTCCTGTTTGCAGGATCAATGTTGGGTTTTTTTTCTGGGAGTTGCCAGCCTGCCCCGTTTGTACAAACTGACCAGCTTCACACACTCCTGCATCTGCTGCTTGCTGACTAAGTCACTGACTAAGACTAAGAAAGAACAAACCAGCTGATTCTTGCGGGCTTTAAACGAGGGAATTTTTCAGAGATGGGAGACCCTGGATTTTTGTTCTGTTTGATACTTTTATCAAAAGTGATGTACAACTGGTGGTCAGCCAGTACCTGGAGCAAATGGGGGGACAGGACATTGATCAAGGGCCTAAAGGTGACATCACTCTGACAGCCACTGGATTTTGAACCAGCGACCTTCTGACTATTGGCATAGAGCCATACACCGCCCTGCCTCCCCCCCCCGGTCTTCACACTGTACTGTAGTGTTTGTTTCTCATTAACTGTATTGGCCGAAAGCAGATATATATGAGCTAAGAATTGACTGGATGTCATATTATGGCCCTAATCGCGTCTTGGCCTCAGGTTAAGGTTTAACTTGCTTTTACTGGCCAACACCATACAGAACAGCTGGCCTTCGGCGTGAGGTGTGTGAGCTCGCCGTTCCTGATGAATGGAGGCGCGACATGAGCTCCATCTGGGGGTGGTCCAGGAAGGGTGAAGCCGGCAGCCAGCCGGTCAGCGGTGGTGATGGGGAATCCTGAGTATGGTGTGCCAGGAGGGGGAGCATTTTGTCCGCCTAATCCCCGCCGTAGATTCCCCCCGGGCCAGACGGTCCTGTTACTCTTGCTCCATGTCTCCTGGGCTCCTTCTTAAACTCCAAGGTCCCTCCCTCCTACCTCATTGGTCTCTGTCTCTCCCTCCCTCTCGGTTGCTCTCTCTTGCTCTCGCTGCTCCTCTCTCTTCATTCGTTCGCCGTGACTGGAAGGAGGAGCGGCCGCCCCGTAATCTTACACCTGCCCCATTCATGTGTGCTGCCGCGACTCGCTAAACCGCCCGGACGGGTGCCGGGCGGGGGTTAGAACGTGCCAAGCGGGGTTGCGGACGGCTCCCTGTCACTTCACCTGTATCTTCGCGCTGGGAAGCTCTCACTACCCTGGGACCAGAGGTGGGGAGGCAAGACAAGGAAGGTGAACTGCCCCCTCCCCACCCTCCAGCTCCATCCAAGGGGCACACTGTGGAGGCTACCCCGATGCTGCTGGGAAAGGAAGCCTGAAGCCTCTGGGGGAATTGGATGTGTTTCGCGATGTTTTTCGATGACTCCGCTCCAATGAATGGCACGAAGAAGGTGCCGGCCCCGAGCTCGGGGAAGGATGGAATCACGCTGGTCCACATGGCCGGCTTGCCCGAGGACTTCCGAGGGAAGGTTAAAAAGATAAGGCACAGGAAACGACCCACTATCCTGGAAGGTAGGCGGCATCTGAGCCCCCCCCCTCCCCCCGCCGCACCAGACACCTGGATCCTTTGTTTATTCAAAATTACGGCCTCATGGGAGTCGATGTGGCACCTACAAGCAAGATGTTAACAAAAAAGTGGTTTCATGCCCCATACCTGTTTGTATATGCTCTCAGCTAGTACACAGAAGTCGCTCCAGAGGTCAGTGTTTTCCAGAAGAGGGCTACTGGAAAACACTTATTCAGAAATTCAACTTTCTGTTGGTGTTTGCTTAGTCTTCCCTGCCAAGCAAACGCAGATGGGCTTGGGGAACAGTGGGGAAAAATGTAAGCTTTTTTGAGTAGAAATTGCGACCTGGGACTGACAGGGGAGACAGGGGATTGAAAAAGTGAGCATCAAGCAGAAGAAGCATCTTGGATGGGTGCTGCGCCGGCAGTGGGGGGGGGGGGGGGGGGGGGGGAGGGATTAAATACAAGATCACCTTTGAGATCTATCTCAAATTAAATATGGGTCATTACTTCCCCAGAAAGGACACCAAACCAGACTGACACATACCCTGGCCCGTCTAAGTGACTGGGAGCCTTTGCCATTCAGCTGCTTTCACAGTTCAATTTTTGTATCAGCATTCGTAGCGGGAGTGAAAGATTGCTTTCAGTCTCGATATTACAGAAGTTTCGGGGAGGGGAGATGTGTCTGAAAATGCAATTTGAGGCCCTTTGATTTCGCACATTATAAAGGAGGCAATATTCAATGGCGCTGACGTTGCCGCAGTAATGCTTCTGGGTGTTTCCGAGCTGGCCGAAGGCACCTGGGAGCCTCTGCCAGTGTGCCGGCACATCTGAGACCCCCCTCCCCTCAAATCAGGGGTGGCACTAAAATAGAGACAGAATAAAGAGCCACCACCACTGGTAGCTGCGGATAAACCGCTGACCCCACATCCTGCCGCAGCTTCTGTTGTGTCAAAAGAGGAACAGTGATACTTCATTTGTCCCTGCTGGGGAATACTCTTTCGCATATCCCATCATGCTCTCCATGCAACAAATATACAGGTGAGGGCAAGCTTGGGGCTGGGGGGGTTGCCATAATGCATGATCAAGCCAGTGTAGAGCACCCCTGTAGCAATCAGGGCTTGGGGAGCCTTACTCAGGGGCCCAATCATGACATTAGCCTGCCAGCCTTGGGATTCAAACCAACAACCTTCCGATCACAGAAAAAAAGTCCCATTCCATGAAGCCACGCACCACCCCCCAACAGAGATGGAAATGTGTGAAACAAGCTCCTCTGTGTCATTATCAGCTCGCCTGTTCCCTCTGCGCGTGGCAGAATGTGATATCTTATGAGCTCACCGTTTTACATCAGAGATTGTTCAGATTTGCGCGCTTGTCGTCGTGCTCATTTACGGATGCGCTGGTACATCTCCTTAACAAAACTACAAATTACCATTTAAATTGGATTTTTGGGGGTTGTAATTTTGGAAGATGAATTGCACTGTAAACAATGTCAACAAGCTTTAGTGATTCTGATTACAAATTTGCCCCTTTGAAAAAAGAAGCGAATTTCTTGATACTGACACGACGAACGTAATGTGACACTTGGGTAACTTTGAACATACGGTAGTTGACTTGGAAATTCTTTTTATAAAACTAGAGTCTTTATTTTTAATCAACTAATTGATTCAAAAACATAAAACTCTACACTCAAGGGGAAAAAATCAACACATAAATTGAATCATACTGGATTGGGTGAACTATTCAATGAGACAGATATAAAATTCTTTTCAATGGCAAGGGTCTGCAAAATGTAGAAATCACTTTTTCATCGCGACCATGATGCAAAGGCACTGCACTGAACTCACCAAGCCGTAAATGTTGTCCACCTCTCCCACCATGTCACTCAGTCTTGAAGGTGCAGTAGGAAATCAGCTGAACACGAAGTGTTTCAATTAACTAACCTCTGTGGACCAGAAGGAGGCGTGGAACTTGGGGCACAATTGAAATGTGGCCCTCGGGGAGTGGAGCACAACGGCAAGGGAAAGGACAGAGTATCGAGTTGTAGTTATACACAAATGCTGTACCTCAAATGTTTCGGGCAATTGTTATTTGGTAGTGTACAGAGCACAGTGAGTAAATGCTACTTTTGAATGATTACACTGTTTGGTATACATCCTACATGAAAAGTCTGGTTCCTCCTACTCTAAGACTGGAACTCCAAAAAGGACGAACATTCCCTCTCTCTGCAAGGGAATTGTAACACTGTAACAAAAATCCATTGTTGCACATTCATAATACCTTAACCATGCCATACATTTTCATTTACATGTATTTTTTAAACTGTATTTCTGATTGTATTTTTCTGACTTATGACCATGTCTCAGCACATTATTTAAATTATCAGATTGTCGGTGTTAAATGTCTTTCATATTCATATTTATATTCTATTTATCACTGTGCCCTTCCCCTACGACCAACAAAATTACCAACAATCGTTATTTCTTATCTGCATATGACCTACGGATCCATGACTATATAGGAGGATACAGGAGTCAATGATTTTCTGCACTTTGCTTCTCATACTTATTGTGGACTCCTAATCCAACAAGAAGCTGCCAACTTTTACAAAATACACCCCCACACACACAGCCACACAAACAAAGCTTGCAACTCCAAAAGTCGATCTGTAAACACACACTTGCAGAGTGATGTCTTAGTGACAGAATTACCAGCCTGCTCACGTTCATCCTACGTAAGTGTGTGGGACTGAATCTGGATCTCCATTTACTTTCAAATGTGGTTCTTCATCGACCAGAGTAATGGCTCAGCCGTTGTTTTGTTGGCCATCCGATGCCTCTTTGAAGGCAAGTAATTGAGCAGAACCTTTAGGCTTTGAGGGAAGTGTTCATTCCATACTGCATGCAAGCATCCATGTAAAGGGCTGCTTGCATACCATTGTCATTTTCCACCACAAATTTTGGTAATGAAGATGGCGGCTATATTTAGCCTGGCCTGCTAAGCTAATTGTGGAGCCCGTGGTGAGAGAGCCACAACTTCTGAGCACATTCAGACATCAAAGCATGGTGGGAATCAAAACCACATGTTGTGGGTTGTGCAGATTCATAAAAAGAGGAGTTTAAAGAGACAAATACAGGGAAAGAAAGAAGAAGCTGAACAATCTTTGGCACCCTACAAGCTAATTTAGTACATTAGCAGGTTTTCTAAGTGCCGTAGGTTTCGTGAAGTGGCCAACCTCATTTCAGTTTTGCGTCACACGCAAACACACCTCCCTATTTGTTTTCACTCCGCTTAATCGAGAGCAGACAATAACTGTGTCAGAGAACGTAGTACAGCTTTCCAGTAATAGCAAAGCTGACACAAATATTGTTAAACTACAGCTAAATTATTATTTTTCTCATTGAAGTGACTCAAGGCAAACAGCATGCATTTAGCTATCTAGCGTAATCTTTGCTCTGTTGCACTGACCCCTCTGTAACAGTGAACTCCAGTGGTCCAGTCTCTGCTTACGAGTCTGGGTCCCGGATACAAACTCCATTACCCAGCTAACAGGAAGGCCTTCATAAGAGTGATGGTGGGTAAGGGAGTCTGCCTAATCCTATGTCTGGAGTCCAAGGATGTTTACAGTCTACAGGTACCTATGATGTTGATCCACTATCCAATGGTGGATAGTTCAGGTCTAGAAAGTGAAAATCCAGACCAAGATTTTGTTTCAACCAACCGATTGAGTATAAAGAGTCACAGTCGCAGAGTACTCCACTGGTTGGTTGAAACAAAATCTTGGTCTGGATTTTTACTTTCTGTAACGGAATTATCCATCTCTGCCTCTATCCTTTTACGGGGAACCATCCTCAAACCAGAAGTAATTCTGATTTCTCATGGGTCACATTCTCACTCCAGCGATACTGTGAGAATTCAACTCCATCTGCGTAGGTGCTCAGAATTACAGCCTACTTAAAAAATCTGCACCCGCTACATAAACACTACCCCCCCCCCCCACATACACAGACACACACACTTTTTTGGCAGCTGAATATATAAAAGGCTGAAAACATGTTCAAGAGAAATGCTTTTGGTTCGGAACCAAACGAGTAACAGGCTATCTTTTCTGAGAAGCACCAACATTTCTGCCGACAGTTACATGTTTAAGCAAACAGTGCCGCCCCCGTTTTAACCCGGAGCCGAAGCCATAGCAACAAGCGGTGGCGGATGGGGCCGCGCTTCTGAGAGCTGAAATGCGTCGTCATTGGCCGGTTAAGCCACGGCTGGTCCATAAGCAACCATGGCGCGATTAGTCGCAGCTGGCTATATACGGAGCCAGCAAAGTGACCAGGAGGTGGGGAGATAAATGACTGTCCCTCCCACCCCCAGTGTGGGGCATGGCTGGCACTGTGCCCATATGTTGCTGGCTGGGGCCCCTCTTTCCACACCTCACACTATTGATTACTCGTTCTTCCTCGCGGCTGGCACGATCAGAAGCCTCAATAAGGTGTGGCAGTGCAGGGCAGGAAAACAATGTATCAGACTGCAAAGGTCGCTCACTGGAACCAGTGGCACCTGTATGTGAATCACAGTAACAGCAATCCCGTTAGCTGTCTCAGATTATCTAGCTCTTCGTTAAAAAAGAGGTAATTGTATACTTGCATTAGTGTTATAATGTTAACGAATTATATAACGTTGGTTTTGAAAGAGGTTCAGTGTTGGAAATCTTCCAGTACAGGCACCACTTCATGCAAAATGTATGGGATGTAAGAGCATGGAGTGGAAGCAGAGTAAAATTTACAATGCGTGTCTGTTACCTGAGAAGGCTTAGGTCACACACAAATGTGTATCGATTCAGCACCACGGACAGCACACCCAGAGCTGCACTCGGAAACACAGCAATATTTTAAAATCATTTTCATCAAAGGTTCAGAATGTGTTGGCTTCTTCCAGTGCCATCAAAGCTCTTACATCTGTTTAAATAAAAAGTTCTCCGTTGTTGCTTTTACCCCTGACATTTGTTTTATTTGATTTACCTGCGGGGGCTGGCTGGAAAACTGTGACTCTTTTGTTTGGACGTGATGACAGGCATTGTCATCCTGATAATGTGGAGCAAAATAAAACCAGTTATGTGCTTTTCTGTTATGTTAATCTGTTAGAATTAATGCATATTAATAAGGATGATAAACTCATACATTCAAAAACAGAAGATTAACGAAATTTATGTATTTTTTTCCTCATTGCACGACAAGGTAACACAAAAGTAATAAACATGAAAGAGTCTCACGAGGATGGAATGATGGACTAGAGGTGGCCATTTTGTTTACAGCAGAGAGGAAACAAAAGAACAAAACAAAACGAATATTGGGAAAAGCAAAACCTGCAATCAGACAACAAGGTCGGAAACTGAGCAGATGTCAGTTTTAATCATTTTTAGTTTTAGTATCACGGACAGGTGAATGGAATAGGGTCAGCCTGTGGCCCTGCCCCTCCCAGGGATGACCACGCCCCCCTCCTTATTTACATGTGTGCTCTGCAATCCAGACTGCAATGAGAGGCAACCAGGAATCATAAAAAGGCAGTAAAGCACAGCAGTTTCTACATTTGAACTGTGCCACGCTGCCCGGAAGTGTTGATTGTGCTGTACGCCCCCCGCTAGGGCGTTGCTACCTGTGTTACGTCGCTATAACCCCTGTGTTATTTTTGGGGTCGAAGTTACCCCACTCCATTTTCAAAATGAGGTTAAATTGTATAGATTCTACAATTTAGAACGGAAGAAGTAAAATACACAAGGGGTAACCATTTAGCAAAGGGTTGTATCTCATTCGCCACCTACGACTCTGACCTGCCTAATGTGCATCCAGCCTGAAAACCCCCTATTGGGTTTTCCACTGTACACCATGGCTGTGAGACCTCTGTCTCTCCTGGGGTGTGGATGTGGGGGCGGTAGATGCCCCAGTGGGTTACGTCACCAGTTCAAATCCTGGGGTCAGCAAAAATATTTCTCACACACTTCTGGGTCCCTTAACAAAGCCTTTAACCCCCAACTGCTCCTGGGACTGTCTAACCCTGCTTCACAAAAGAAAAAAAATGCTTTGGATAAAAGCATTTGCTGAATAAATGCAGTCGACCTTTAAACATTGCAGGGGTTAGGGGTGCAGGCCCCACGCCATCTGGAAAATCTGCGCAAATTTTTTTCGGTCCCCTTGGCGAAAAGATATGAGAAACATAAGATAAAAAGATCACTGTGAGATACAACAGGAGAGGTTGCTGTAAACATGCTTGGCGTCCTTCAAATCAGCACTCTATGTATATTTCAGCCATTTATGAGTCACTAAACATTTTATGCCGTCTGTGGCTCTCGCAGAACTCCCAAAAATATCCATTTAATTTCTTTTGCTGACCCCGCGATACATCAAAACCGTGATGGGGAAAGTCGCGATGCATAAGGATCCCCTGTAGCACTAATGTAAAAATGTGTACAGCAGAGGCAGAAAGTTTAGGTTCAGAAAGTACAAATCCAGAACAAGAATTTAATCCAAGAGAAGCACCGGCATACACATACCAAACCAGTGCTTCCCAATCTGGTCTTCGGGGACCCACAGTCGCTCCACGTTTTTGCTCCCTGCGAGCTCCCTACCTGGGAGGGAGCAAAAACATGGACTGTCTGTGGGTCCCCTTGGACCGGATTGGGAAACACTGCACACACCCGCTAATATCCCGGGCTTTGTTTTTAAGTCTGCATTGCCAGCTGTGTCCTCTGCTGGAGGTCCAACAGGGTGAGTCAGGTAACTCCGGGGGAGATACAAGGTAACAAATGTAAGGACAGACTCTGGGAGGCGCTCTTGCACATTGTTGTACTGGTATAATTCTGGCTCAGTGTTTTGGGCTTAATCTCCTTCTGCCCGGTAATTGTTTTTGTCTGTTTCTCCCATGGAAAGGGGGTGGAGGGAGAAGCCATGGCATTCATTTCCTTTGTTTAGAGATCAATGAATATTTCATTTTTTCTAAGACACTGAAACTAATGAAGTCGAAGGATGATTCAGGCGAGGGGGGAGGGGGGGTGGTGGTGGTGGGTAATATCTGTACAGTTTTGAAAACACAGATTTCACCAAGTGTTCCAGCACTTTCTCTGCTTCTCTGCAGGTTATTCCCTCCTCTGATCGTGGAAAGAAACGGAGGACGGTGACGGTGCCACGGAAACGGCACCTCGGGACACCCAGCCAGATGAGCATGTGATCACACAGCCCTCGCACGTGTGGGTTTCGTGTTGATGTTACACTGACACACGTACACATGCACAAGCCTTCACACAATAACACGTGATGACAATAAGCATGCGGTAACACCCTATCCGCATACATGTGGTTAGAAGGGTGCCCTCGTATGAGCATGTCACATGACTGTAAATGTGCAGAAGCTGTCTCTGTCACGGGGGAAGACTCCAGCATCCAGCCTGCTCTTTCAGCCGCTGTGTAGCAGATGGGGAAGCCTGTAGCCTCCACTGCTACGAGAAAGGGCCTCGTCCATCCTACGTGGCCTTCCGCCGAATCCACTAAGAGGTGGGTCAGAGCCACCATGGCACTGCAAACCGCATGCTCATCTTACAAAGCAGTTTTTAAAAGCAGAATGCTTCTCCCAGCTTGTTTCCCGCCAGCCGTACTGGGGTGCTCCTGGGTCTGGAGTCTCATAGCTGGCTTGTGTGTGGGCCACCCATAAGGGGGGAGAAAGGGGAAGAATTTCAGGGGCCCAGGCATTATGGTGTGCCATGCCAAGGCTAATTTTATCAATGGAAATTCAATTTTACTTACAATTCAAATGATGTTGCCTGGGGGCCCAAAAAAGGTTGGGCTGGTCCTGGAGAAGAGGGGTGGTCAGTTCTCGTGGTCAGTTCGCTGGAGTGGTTGTCTTGCCAGACACACCTAATTGTGCCACGGTTATATACAAATAGGCCACATCCCAACCCCCCCCCCATAAAGCTCAGTCATGTCTGCCACCCCCAGTTGCCATGGCTTCGGCTTTGACTGAAAACAGCGACGGTGGCGTTTGCAGATAGTTCCTCGGGGGGGTGGACTGTGCCGCTTGGCTGCTTCCTGTTCAGTGGTGGTGGGGGGGGGGCGGAGAGAGGGACGCTGTGCTTCCATGCCAGTCGTCTGCCTTTACTCGCCAGGGCTTCTGCTATGGTGGCGATGTGCCAGGGCAGCGGTTATTCTTACCGGCACCAGTGACACGGCGCGGCCTAAGGGGCAGGCCGGCACGGTGTGGGCAGCTGTTGTCTGCCATACTGAAATCCGCCCCCCCCCAGTGCGATCTAGGGCTGTAACCGAAACACTGTATGAGAGTGCAGGTCATCTGTACACCTTCAGGGGCTCCCCAGTGCTGACGGGGGGGGAGGGGGGGGGATGAAACAGAGCCGATTACGTTACTCCCATTTGCTTCCAAAAGTCCCCATTGACAGGTTTGAACGCTCATTGCCCATTAATAAAAAGAATTTCCATAGCATTGTGGGGGGGGGGCATCCAAGTTTCACTGTTCGTGAAGAGGCCTAGCTGTCTGGTCATTTCACGTCTGATTATTTCACGATGGTCGTTCCCCCGCGTGTTTTAATGGTTCAGTCCCCTGCTACCCACTCCCTATGGCAAGGGCCAGTCACAGCACCGGTATCGAGAGCAGGACAGGGGTGAGCTAGTAGGACTCACCCATCACGGATGCTGGATCTGTCACCCCAATGCTCATCCATGGTATCACAGCTGTGTGTGGGGGGGGGGGGGGGGGGGGGGGGGGGCAGGATTTCTGCACTTCCTTTACTGTTTCTGTTTTTTTTTTTATCTGTCTTCATGTTTTCAAAAGACACGCTTAATTGTAAGAACTGGGCCACTTTCTGCTCGGCTGCGGGTTGCAGCGACGCTAATTTGCTTATTTGCATAAAATATTGAGAAGTGTTCTCGCCGGGAACAGGGAAAATAGCGGCATTTAAATGCATTAATTCAAAATGCGAATCGCGCTGAATTTCAAGCAAGCGTTTTAAGATCGTAAGCAGTTTTTTTTCCTGCATGTGTGTAACGTTCTCTAACATCACAGGTTTAAATTCCCCGACATGAAACGCAAGTTAAGAGACACTAATTTACGAGAGAAAAGATGCAAACGTACGCACGCACTCACACACGTACACACACACACACACACACACACACAGACCTGTATTCATATCTTTGTGGGGACCGGCCATTCATTTCTATGGGTATAACCCTAATCCCAACAATGACAACCTTAACCCCTACCCAGCCCTAACCTTAACCATAATACAAGACTTTCGGCATTTTCAGGTTTTTGATTGCAGTTACAGATTTTTATAAAACTGATTTTTATAGAAATGGTCCCCACAAAGTCCGAAGAACGGGCTTTTATCACATTGTGGGGAGATTTGGTCCCCAAAACATAACGCATACCTGGACCACACACACACACACACACACACACACACACACACAAACACAGAGGGGTGTAAATTGAACCCAATACCCAGGAGATGAGAGATAGCAACTGAGCTGCTGCGCTAAAAATTGATTGAACATGACTAACCTTTTCATTAAAACAATAAAGAAGGCATGCGATGATCTTGATAATTAAATGAGGGATTTTTGCTGCAGACTCCGTCCTTCACCCAAGCCAATGACACTGCAGCGTCACCTCGCCTGTTCGGAATGCCACCGCGCCACATACCCATGCGGTGATGTCACAGTCACCCCGTGACAGAATTAAGAAAAAAAAAAAAAAAACAGCTTGCCAATGATATTTATTCCATTCACAGAGACGCTGCACATTCCAGTGACATCTCCCCAAATTTACAGATATGCACAGCAGGACAGGATGCTACTCAGAGCACCCGGTGGCAATCTCTGACATCAAGAACAGGCAGGAAGCCCAGGCAAAATATATATACACACACACACACACACATATATTCAGAAGCATCAACTTCAAAACGAGATTGTAATTAGTCCATTAATCAAATCACACGATTACATAACAGCACAGTGTTAAACACAGCACGGAAAAACATTGCATAACAATTATTTTGTACAAAAGGTCTAATTGCTGTGACATTCTTCGATACTTTATGCAAGAAATTCTTTTTTTTTCCTTTTTAATACATTTTATTTTTATTCAACAAGATGACTCCCCCTTCTCCCCCCCCCCCCCCGTATGTCATCACTGGACAGTTTGTTTGCCAGCTATAAGTTCACTAGCCGAATGCGACAATCTCAGCATCTACTTCCTACGTCAAAGAAGGTAAATGCCCTCCCCCCCACACCCCAGCTGTCAGTCACAGGCGACACCGCCCCCCTGTTCCAGAACAGCATCTGAATCAGCGCTCCCATCCATCAAGGCTTTCTTTTAAATAGTAAATAAACCTTTCAGACGGAGGAGGCAGCAGGACAAACGTGCTCCAGGCAGATTCCTGGAAAATCCCCCCAAAGGAGAAGAGTACCCACATATGCACTCATGCTGCCATGGTCTCACCCACACCCACACGCCATCACCCACAATCCCCCTCCAAAAGCGAGATCGCTTGGACTGTAGCTCAGGAACAAGAGATGGAACCCTAACTACACATGAGCTGAAATATCCAATCAGGTAAGAAGGCGCAGGCGTGAACAACGATCAGGAAATAGGATTAGCCCATTCAGTATTCCGGTGAGGTGGTAGGCAGCGGCGGTGGTGTTTGCATGGGTGTACTTGTCCATCTATACAGGAATCTCATGACTCTGAATTCACTGCCTTAAAAAAGGATTACAGGCAGCAGAATCAACCTTGGCTTCCATTAATTAGGGCAACACAAGCAGTAACTAACTCACCAAAACAAATCCAATTACCAACAGTACCTATGCTAATGGTCACACTCAGGTTACCAGTCACCGAGATTAAATCGGGGCACAATGTGTGAAGCAGAGTGTATTCAGACCACTATTATCACTGTCACTGGCAACCGTGATATTCCAGTCGGTAGTAAAAGACAGTATGGTTTATGGTTTAATATACAAACTGGTGCTTCCACTTCACTTTTTATTTTCAATTCATACTCCCTTCTTCATTTCCTGGTGTGGAATGGGTAAGTTTGTTCTGGAAAAACCAATCTCACTTCAGTCCATTTGATTTAATTATGTATCCATCTATCTATCTGCCTATCCATCTGCCTTTTAGCACGTCATCTATTTATTTTTCAGGGAGATCGAGTTTAAGCCATTAATAGACATTCTGCATGTTTGGTGGAGTCAAGCTGAAAATCATTTCTGATGGGGGGGGACTGAAAAAAAAATCAATGAAAGATAAAATAAATCAAACTCCTCCAGCAAGGTCAACGGGATGTGATCCCTTGTCGCCTGAATCCCACTTTTTCAGCTGTCGGAGAATCTGCCTGATATTCTCTTTAAGTAAAGCCAGAAGGTAGCGAGGCAGGGGATAGTAGTGGGGGTGATTTACTGCTAAGGTGAGGTAGCGTTCCACAAAAAACTAGCGAATCAGATCCATCTTCCTGAACTCCAGCAGTACACTAAGGGTGGCGGGATAGCAGGGTCACAAGTTATAAGGATTGCATGCTGTTTACTACTCAAGTTTCAGCGCAATCCGCAGCGAAACTTCAGAGGACATTCCAAAGACGCCATGGTAACGGTGACCTCCACGACACACCTACCAAGCAAAAAGGCCACATCTGAGAATTGTGACGACGCTGATGTCCACGTTGTTGTTTCACACGAGACTGGACCATGGTACACATGTTCAACATTTATCTACCGAACCCTCATTATCAAATACAAGTGTTCGGTTTCCTCGGCTAATTACTTCGGCAACAGGTTGTGTATGAAGGTGAGGTGCATGTTCTTACGTCTGTTGGGTCACCCTGTAATTATGGGGAAAAAAAAAACACCATGGTCAAGACACCTGCACTCTCGACCTGCGGGTCCAAGCATGCCACCCAACTTGTCTCTGCTTTTTTTCTCCCGGTCTCGACCCGTTCAGCCATCCCTGTCTTTGAAAAAGTTCTTCCTCGTGAGCAGGCCTCGGCCTTCTGCCTTCGCACGGGCAGTGGGAGGCCAGCACAATCAAAAGCTGCTCGACCAAGGCTGCCACCTGCCTGCCGTGAGACCCGCCACAGCATCCCTGCGACCCAGTTCCCCCTCAAGGCTTTTGCATCCTCACAGCACTTATAAAGACACGCCTATGAAAAGCCTATTATGGACAGCAGAGACTCACATCATTAAGGGCCTGGGTGAGGATCCAGAAGATTGATGGATCAGCTCACAGACAGGCCCATCAGTTCATCAGTAAAGCATGATTACTCCAGTAAAAAATCCAAATATTTGCTAAAACTCAGTTACTACTCAAGTATAA
The DNA here is from genome assembly GCA_011763525.2 of Mormyrus iriodes. Taxonomy (NCBI): domain Eukaryota; kingdom Metazoa; phylum Chordata; class Actinopteri; order Osteoglossiformes; family Mormyridae; genus Mormyrus; species Mormyrus iriodes. The sequence goes on from JAAGVU020000038.1 coordinate 16,643,486, forward strand.
ACAAATATAGTAACTGCATGAAATACATAAACTGTTATGATTGATTAATTATGAACGAGCATGGGATCAGTATGTAACAAAGACATAGTTTCTGGTTAATTAATACATTAAGTGAGAATGTACTGCTACATTATTTGTGCACCTCAAGTAAAGTGTTACCCGATATTCCAAGGAAGAAAACTATAAGCTGTGACAGGAGGTTTTACATAAAAGATACTAAAATAATAACATTGATTCTGCCCCCCTCTGCCACCACGGTTCCAGCAGGCAGGCCATCGGTCAGCATACCCAGCCCACAGGGGGCCACATATGGTACCAGAAGTGATGTCATCAAACGATTCTCATTGAGGCACAGCTTCCCCTGCAGTTCAATTATGGGGGCTCGCACCATCCTGTCAGCCAAGACACCCAAGAAGATGGGTCTTCCAGAAGCAAGCAGCCATCAGAAATAAAGCCAACAGCATGTTGTGACATGAGTGAATTCTAACTAAATTAAGACTTCCTTTGGGAGCCATTTTACTACACCTGAGATGTTCTGAGCACAAGGGTGACTCCTACTGGTCAAATGATTCCATTCAATTATAGATCAGATAGTCTCCAATGGTGAGTCTTCCATAAGCGCACCAGACCAAAGTGATTAACTCAGCACTTGACTTTCCCAAATATTAAAGGTTTATAATAAATTGCACATTTATAGACAAACAAAGATTCATCCATCCATTTTTATTCCAGTGATCTAAGTGAGAATCAAATAAACACACATGTATATGAAATAAGAGCTATCCATCCATCCATCCCTCCATGCTCATGGGAGTTTTACTTACCGGAAAATATCCTAAGGGCAGAAGAAAAAAATGACTGGTTGAGAGAGATAACCAATCAGATTGTAGAGGAGGGGGGTCCAAGCAACGAAAGGAGGCGGGACCAAGACATCTGATTGGTTGGTCCTGCCTCCCTTAGTTGCTTGGACCCCCCCTCCTCTATAATCTGATCAGTTATTTCCCTAAACCAATATTGTTTCTTCTGCTCTCAGAACACTTTTATGTAAGTAAAACTCCCATGAGCTCCATCCATCCATCCATCCATCAGTCTTCCAACAGCTTATCCAGTACAGGGTCACATGTAGCATCCATCGCAGTGACAGACTGGATAGGGGACACCCTGGACAGATGTCAGTCCATAGCCAAACACACAAATAACAGGAAATTTATAAACACCTCAGTTTTCATAAACACGTGTATTTGGTCTGCAGGAGAACCCTGAGATCTCCTATACAGCATTGGGAGAACATGCTAAATTCACACATAGACACATATATATATATTCGATATTTCAAATTTGTCTCAGCAGCTAAATTAAGCAAATTATATAATTAGTACTTGTTTACACAAATAATGGCTTGTAATAGAGGTATGAGGTGATATTCAGGGAAAAGGATTCTAAGACAGCATGCGAGATTCAAACTGACACTGGGAATTCAAAAATGAAAAGGATTAAAAAAAATTAAAAATCAAAACATTGCGAAAAGGTTAATGGGATGTGGCAGCAGATGAGCTCGGGCGCGGGGGCAGATGGAGAACCTTCCGGGGAAATTTATTCTGTATTCATACTGCGAGGGATCTGGGGATTGTGAATGGATGGCATTTGGTACGGCTGCTAATTTCACACCGGACAGATTACAGGTAACGGGAGGCAGAGAAAGGCACCAGAGGACCCCCTCAAGAGGCCATCTGCGAGACGGTGTTTGGTCGTGTAGTGCCAGAGCTGAAGAAGGCTGGGAACAGAAGGTGATGGTTTGTTTTCGGGGGAAGGCTGTCAGTTTGAATGGGACTCTGCAATTCAGGTACCTTTCCGTATTTATGGTATCAGACAGTACAGGGATTCTAGAAGGATCTTTACAGAAAAGATGACCAGGGACACAGAAGGATGATTGTTGTCACACTTTCAGTGGAGCACTTGAGGACAAGACATACTCATGTGCTCTTATTGGCAGTTGCAAATAACAAAATCAACAGCATTTCTATCATCCCGGGGCCGGGCGATGAGGGGCACTATAGCTGGATCTGGCGCATTGACTGGCACACACACGATCTGTAAGAAGCATCCGGCTAACATGGCCATAAAAATACTTGCTTAACACACGCATCAGTGAGATCAGTATCCCTGCAGGTCAGACAGGGCGTAGGGGCGGTTACGAGAGCGGGGAATTATCATTTTATCTGCGGCATATGATGCATACGGGGAAATTAAGCAATTACAGTGTAAAAGGGGATGATTTCTCTGTATTTGTCCGAGTTACAATAGTGATAATTACAGCACTCTGAGGCATGTGAGATGGTAATGACTTGGGTATGTCTGGTGTCAGCATGCCACATCCACTCCGGGCCATGAAAGGGATCTTCAGATGTGTAGAGCACAGTCCTCCCGCATTTGCAGAAGGAAGGTGTACTTCGCCCAAGCAAAGAACAAGATCAAATAAACCGGGCAGTTCAGCATGCAAAGTACGTCGGGACATGCTACCCCTTTACTTCTTATTCATTTGCTGAATCATGCCGCTTGCTGACAGCAAACGTTTGACCTTGCTTCTATATGACCCTCATTGATGGAGAGGCATGAAAAAAGAGATCAGGTGAGACCTCCAGGATGCCTTTCTTTACATTTATCCATCAAACGGGATCTATAAATGCCAGGTCAGCAAAGTGCTCCATAATCCTCATCAATACTCAATGCGGTTCAATTATCTTCCTGCCCCGGTATTACCGTAAGGAGTGCATTATTGTTAATGATAACGGTATCTTCAGCTGGACACAAAACTTAATTCGCCGTGAGACGTGGAGCCCTAAAGTGGCCTGGCCTCACATCCACTTGGAAACAATGTCGGACATTATCTGTAGCCACCGCAATGCACAGAGAAGGGCATCTTTGGTGGGTATGTGATGAGTGCAATCAGCGTCCTGTCTCTCTCCGCCCCCCCCCAACCCCCCGCCCGTCTAGAGTACGAGAGATCCGTGTGGCCGAAGCTGGGGTAAGGAGAACAGGTAGGAAATTAAAGGTCTTTGTGAAAAGCCAGGCAGGTTCAATTAGGCACACCATTAATACATTAATGCGGGCAGGCAGGACTCGCGGTCGAGCCCGGCGTCCGGCCGGGCCGCCCCATGAATCATTCATCACCAATTTCAGGCCCGGTCATACAATTTTAATTCATAATCAGAACAAAGTGGGTCGGCTGACAGATGCGTCACATCTGCGACCCGTCAGCACGAAACAAAAGTTTCTTAACATTAAAATCTGAAAAATGTTTACCCACGAAAACGTGTTACCATAGTGACAGAGTGACGCGCAATACAGTAAATGTTAAAAACGTTACTACAAATACTAGTACTACTATTGCCACTTAAAATGAGACAAAATACATCTCTAACAATAATAATACTGTGGTGAAATTATTATCCTCTTTGCAATTATAATAACTACAAATGACTATAGCAATAATACTATTATCGTGAAATTCTATTTATTTTACTATTAGCATTTACATTTATATTATATTTATGTAGCAGATGCTTTTGACTCGAAGCAACATTTCGTATTAGCAGTTATCGGAACTACTTATACAAATATTGTTAAATACTCATGTCAACAACAATCATCGGTGGTGATGTATATTTCAGAGAGAACATTAAGAAGATAAAGATGACAAGCTGTGGAGCACAAACAGCCAGGATGGCACAGGCAGTAGGCAGGCGGCAGCCACGTCAAAAAGGAGTGGTAAGACGGGCAGTAACATCGAGTAAGGCTGATATTTCAGCCAGGACCCAGATGTCATCACGCCCCCGGGCAGGGACACGGCCTGTTTCTAAACTTATCAGGAGTCCGACGTCGCTCTGCTGCCACAAGCCGTATACGCTCCCGCGGCGGGAGACGATGGAGTCACGCGCCACCGAGGTTTCCGTTATCGGCCTCTAGCCCCAGTCCGGGCCTTCAACGCGGTTAGCAAGCCAGCCGAAGCCTATCGATTACGGGCCGGTTACGAGCCACTTAGCCTGCCATTATTTTCACCCTGTGATACTGTACATTGGCGTAAACAGCACCAGGGGTCATTTTTTGAAAGTTTTGCTCCAAGCAAAGCATTTGGTTAAACACGTCAATCCGTCTTGAGATGCTGGCCATTTGCTGAGTGTGCCCAGCCAGACATCGCTTCAGCATTCCGTTCGATATTCCCCTACTTATCCAGGGAATTCTGGCGATGTTAACGGGTGACAGTGTTTACTGTAGGACCAGTTACACCTTCTTGTTTATTCTACTTCATTATGGAAAGTGACAATTTTCATTACAAGTTTTTTCACCCAAACGCAATACCTGCATTATTGTTACGTTATTGTCAACACAAGCCTTCAAACCTGGCTGTCTATTTAAGCGATATTCCAGAGAGGGCCTCCAATAACAAACCTGGACTTGCCCAGCAGCTCTCACAGGCTCTGCCCTGCTGAGCTTTGGGACTGGATACAGAGATTGCCGTTAGGCCACATCCATATTCAAGAATTCTGTCTGCACCCTAAATCTGACAGGAGAGTGTAAGAATCCCTGCCTTTGGATTTCAGGGTTTCACCCCTGGGTGATTTGCGCAACTAATACACATACATACACACACCACCCACAGAAGAAAACGTTATATGCTTTTTATACACATACATACAACAATCACCCAGCAACTGAATTTCTTTGCATAGTACATATTAAATATATACATACAGAAAATGCATAAAAATAGTAATACACAAATAAAAATTTAAATAATATAAAAAACATTGTCACTTTTAAAATCATCAACCTCCATAGAGGTAATGAGCAAAAATGATCATATAAAATAAATAATACATTTAATTGTTCTTTCCTTCAGATGATCCATACATATTAACGCAGTAGACCGGTATCTCCATGTATTTCGATCAGTCAGATGGTGGTGACGCGACCAGCTCCTTTTAGCCACGATTTCAGCCCTGCTGGTAAGCAGGACGATGTCAGCGTGGGTACAGCTCGGGTACCGCCCAGTTCTTGGTGGCAGTGGAAAAGCTCCAAAGTTCATGGGAGCAATGAAGACGTGTGTTCGCTTCTTGGCAAGTGTCCTACTGTTCCTGACTCCAAGATGTATGAAACTTTTTTGATTATTGCCCTGTTTGGTACTTAGTGGCATTTTCAAGTATTGTATATTCTTTGTCTGATCTGTGTAGGCCAACAACTACCTGGATCTGTTCAGTTGAGAGCTCTTTGGTCTTCCCAATGTTGGTGGATGAAAAGGGGATTTTAAATGCATGCCACCTCATATTTATACCCCAGGGACATCGGAACTGGAGAAAGGCAGGCATGTGGTTCCTGAAGCCAGAGATTGAACTTGGAAGAAGAGAATAGATTTGGGTTCATTTTAGATATTATCTCGGGGTGCCAATGTTCTATGTCTGAAGAATAATAATGTTAGAATAAAGGAAAATAACTTGCCTAAACGCATGAGCAGAACATCTGAATTGGCTCATGGGAGTTTTACTAAGACAAAAAGGTTCTGAGGGCAGAAAGAAAAATGATTGAATCAGAGAGATAGCCAATAGATGTCTTGGTCCCACCTCCTCTATTTGCTTGGACCCACCTCCTCTATAATCTGATTGGTTATCTTTTTTTTTTCCCCATAACTATATTTTGGTTATAATTTTTCTTTCTGCCCCTCTGCCAAGTAAACCTCCCACAAGCTCTGAATTGTTATAAATATTGTTATTTTATGCAATAATTTTCCCCCAGCTTTTTGTGCTGAAAATTCTCAAGCTGACTGTACTTACCCCTCATTAAAAAATCAATCACTTTAGGAGTCTTTGTTAATATGAGCTGCAGCTTTTTCTGTCTCCACTCTCATTCTTTCTCCTCATTCTCACAAACACTGTCACCGGTTGTTCTCAGCACACGGCACACGTCAGCATCTCCAACATGTCCGGTGGTCTCTCTGTGAGTGGGGTTTCACGCTTCGCGTCCCCTAAACGTGTTTTTGAGGTTTTCTGTGATAAGCCGCTCGTTTTTGGTCACAAAACTTTGTGCTGTGCAAGCATATTTTGTGGGACAAATTCAGCTGGTGTAGCAAGGGATTCCTTTATATTTAGACTCCCTCTGAAACATACACACACACACACACACACACAGACACACACACACTCTTTCATACGTTTTGCTTCCTTCATACCGTCAGTGTCAATGTTTGCACAGTTTGGTTCCAGAGGCCTAACTTCAGCTTCTCTGGATCCAAAGCTACGTGGCCTCACATCCCAGGGGAGACCTGCCAGCAGGGGTTGTGGTGAGGGGAGCCACGATTGGGAGGAAAATGAACACATTCAATTTCTTAACAAGGTCAAATTGAAACACAAAGAACGCAGGACCACATTAGGCGATTATATGTTTCATCAGAGCGGAAGGCTTTTCAGCTCGCATTAGAATCCGCTGCCTCCACTCCCATCGAGGCTGGTCCAGGCGAAGTCAGTCCTTTCATTATTCCACAAAGGCCGAACTATGTTTAAGAGCCTGCCATGATCCCACATAGTAATGAAGGAGATAATTGGGAGGTTCTTCAAGGGGAAGAGGCGGCCGGGGGAGCCAGGCCGTCTGGACTCATGCTGTCCTTCACTACATGGTGAAGCACGTGGCCTGGCATGCTCTGCGAAGCATCGATGATGAAGAGATCTAAGCAGGACTTTGAACTGCTATGTCAAAGTTACTCCTCAAGTGGTAGAAGCCCTGTCGTTACTAGGAATCCAAGATGGAGTTTGAAATAGCTAGTCACCATTCCCAAACTCTGCTTTTGTACCACTATCACTTTTTCCACAATATGTGTAGATGGGAATATATTCTATAAGGCATATTTGCTTTGGGATCCAGTGGAAAACTAATAAAAATGGTTGGGAAGAACGTAATGAGAAAACGCCTGTGCTTTAGAGTAAATGCCGTAGTCACTGGTCTGGATTGCCTGGAACACTTTGAACAAATATTTTGCATCGTCTTAATTAAAGGGCAACAGACCTTCAGCTGCTGTTTGAGGGTCCTGACCGGTGTGAGAAGTTTTCCCAGGAAGAGGCAAGTCAGCAAGCCGAGGCTGCTCATCAGAATTCAACGATTTTCAGCCTGTCAAATTGGTTTCTGCGCTTCGAAAGGCAACGCTTTCTGATTACGCTAAGGCCTTGGCGACCAGTCGCCCCTAGAGGCTGACGGTTTGCAAAGTTTGTGACCCAGGAGAGCCAAGGACATTAAATCATTCAAAACATGAAGGCCATCTAATCAGGTCCAAAGTAAATACATAGGTGTGGTGCCCTAGATTCACCTGCTTTGGGGTTTGGTTTCTGACTGGAATTTGACAAGTGGGCAATAAATTTAGGGGTAACTCAAATTCCCAATTATCCATCACATTCCCTAAAGCCATATCGAGTACACAATGAGCCGTGCATAAGGGAGCAGCTCTAACTAGGGGACACATTAGGGCAGTGTTTCTCCACCCAGTTCTTGGGGACCCCCAGACAGTCCACATCGTTGCTCTCTCCCAGCTCTACGTAAACAATCAAGTAATCAAGAATACCCAATACCTAATACAGGTGTGCTGGAAGCTGGGAGAGAGCAAAAATGTGGACTGTCTGAGGATCCATGAGGAATGGGTTGAGGAACAAACTAGGGGGCAGAGGTGGTACGTTCAGGTTCAGAACGGAAAAATCCAGACCAAGATTTTGTTTCAACCAACTAATTGAGTACTCTATGGATGTGACTCTTTATACTCAACCGGTTGGTTGAAACTGAAATTTGGTCTGGATTTTTACCAAAAAAACTTTCTACCTCTGACTGGGAATTGTGTCTGTTGGGGTGTTTGTAACAAATACTTTGCTCGAACTTGAGGAGGTCAGAGGACACCCTCAGCATGATAATAGAGTCATGCCTGCAGACACGCACGCATATACATGCTTAGATAAATGTTGTGTGTGGAGTGTACATGAAGGTGTCGCTTAGTCTCAGCTTGAACAATGACCATGTTTCATTTTCATGCTTCAGCAGATTTCAATGGGCTGTAAAAATCTGAAATTGAATTACTGAAAACGTATAACCACATAAATAAATGTATTACAGTAGCATCATCTTCCGACACTACATTTCAAACAGGCAGGAGACCAACATCAAAATCAGCCCGGACAACTAGACCCACGTGATGCAAATTCTTATTTTATTACCCATATGCAACGACCAGCCCTTTGTTCTCTGGCCTTGATTATTCTCTCACCGCTGATAAGTAAACACTTGTACAGAAAATCCAAAGGGAGTGCACTTTCCGAGTAGCAGACCTCCGCAGAGGGTACCCTAATTGCATTTAATGTGAATAGATTATTCCGCTGTGCAGCACAATGACAAGCAATGTTAACATTTAAGGCTTACTGAAATATGATAAATCTCTTTCATAATGTAAAAACAACCAGAAAATTAAAGGGCTTACTGCAAAATAATGTCATATTTTATTTAGTTATTTATTTTGACCCCGGACCTTATCTGACAGCTGCTGAAAAAACAAATTTGCGCATTCCACATTTATGCATGCATACACGTGTAGATGTAACCGGTATGGCATTAGGACCCTGGAGTTGGGCCTTACTGGATAAATGGCATTAGGTATTAGATAGGTTAAGATAAGATAAGGTGCTGAGCAGGTAATGCTGGGAGGCTGTGTACTGTCTGAGGAGACTGGTGTTTGGTACAGTGAAAGGCTGCAAGTGTTTAAGGAGCTCTGACTATTTGCAGTACATAGAGAAACAGCTGCTTTCTTACCAGATAAAGTTCACATTCTGCACAGGAATGGGGCCCTCGTCATTACGGTAGGGAACTCCACTCTGGGCTGATTCTCAAGTTATTAGGTTTTATGAGACGGACATGGTGGCAGAGGCAACAGAGGTGCATCATGGGGCTTTCATGGCCTGTTGCGTAGGCCTGGCATCCTTCCTGTTCAGGTATGTAAGCCTAAGGCTTGCAGGTGCCAAATGGGACTGTGTTTGGCATGTGTATTATTGTAACAGCATTTGTATTTCGCAGGAAAAGGGATTAAGAGAATCAAGCACAATTTTCCCCCCTTTGATCTATAATGTGTCGAGTCATTTCTTATTTATTTTCTTCCTTTAATTTAGATTGGGTTGCAAGTCAAGTGTTTTTTTATTTGCTTTTGCATTATTTAGCTTAGATTTGGAATCACATATTGCTGGTGACCAGGAGCAATTCTAAAAAAAATTTTAAGATGGTGGGGGGGATTAGAGGGGCCACTTTATAATCATAAGCCAATAATATGTTTTGAATCGGTAAGAGACAAGGGAGGGGACACTCTAGGGGGCAATCAGCTTTCAGCTGGGGACTAGTGCTCCTGTGGCCGCATCCCTGTATATGCCCCTGCCAGTGACCACATACTTTATTCTAAGGAATGGGTGGAATGGGAGTTAGGGGTGGAAAAACTCCAAGTAGCCTAATGAGTCTATGGATTTGTAGTGTAACATTCCAAGGGGGCTCTGGGATAGAATTTTTCTGCTTCCATTGTCAGTCTATGCTCTAACCACTTTCGGCCTCAGTAGAGTTTCCATGATGCAAATAGATTAAATGCACTTGCTCCCCATATGTGAGTGTACTGTGCTTGGAGTCGTCCAGATGATTTTTAATATATTTAATTGAAATCACTTAAATTGATAAAAGAAAACTTAAAGCAAAGGTCCAACTTCCAAGTAACACGAGCTCTTGTGTTTGTGGCTTTTAGGGCAGTCAGTGTCCTCTTTGCCTAACATTTTTGTCATGAGGTTCTTCCTCCCTGGTAGATGGGCCTTGAATCATTGAGGACCCTTTAGATTCAGGCTTTGATTAGCCTCATATAACAAGCACATACTTTTTTCTAATCAAATCACTTTTTCACCTTAAAATCAGTGTTCTTCTGATGATTGCAGTAAAAATAACAGCTACAGGAGGGACATGTATAATGATATGGTTATGATCTGTGTTTAGGAGCATAATGTGGGACAGTCTTCATTGACATAATAAAACTTGAAAGAGACGTATTTTCAGTTCTGGGACATCAAGATAGATCTTCAAGGCTGTCAGCATGCAGTGAAAAATATACTTTTTATCTTAATGTGCAGTCTTATGCCAGTTTGAGAGCAGTGTCACAAATAAAACCTACTGTTACCATGAAATGAAGAATGACATGAACGTTCATCGTATCTGCACAGAAGAGGAGGGCTGCCTGAAAAGCCATCTCAGTAGCTGAAAGCCTTTGCTGTCACGACCACAGAGAAGCCACCATCATCGAGCTTGCAGCAGTATAGCGGGGCACCCGTTCTTTGAGCCAGCCTTGAGAAGGGGTCTTGAGAAGGCCATGTCAGAGATTAGTATTGATTACCGAGAAAGCACAGTCTTTCCTCACTGTCCTTTGCTAAATGGGTCTTGATCTCTTCTGTTCTGGGGTGATTTGCACTCATGAATGTCAATGGCTAGGTGGAATGATAATGCCAGTCGGTAATGCTGAGGCAGTTTGATGGAAACTGGGAGTGGCCCATTGCCGAGAGATTACATATGGCCACCTCCTGAAGAAAAGCAAGTACAAACGTGAGGTCACGTTGCCCCCCCCCCCCCAAGGTCTGTCTGTCAGTGTACCTCTCACCCCAGTCTCTCGCTCTGCCTTCTGTTTCAGTCACCTGTGTCCGTCACACGCTAAAGGTGAAGGAGAATGGAGCATCTGCTGTGCGATTCCCCGAGAACGTGGCATTCGCACCAAAAGCGGCGTCCTTCAAAGACATCGACCGAGACAAATGTTTCTCGACCACCGGAGAAATGTGCATCGTTATCGCTGTGTCAACAAGTGGCATTTAGCGAAGGATCAAGCCTGACAAATTATGATTTATGGTCACGTTCGGCCTTAATTTCTGCATAAGCGGAGTCACTTCTTTTCGCTTGGGGCTCGATTCGTTCTGACACTCGTCCGTTTGACAAGGGTCCAGATGCTGCTTTTGCAAAGGCGCTGAAGAGCTTCGACTCAGATGGGTCTTATCTGCTTTGTGAAAAATGCCCTACTGTTGTACCTGAGTTGTGTATGGATACGTCAATCAAAACTGCTTCAACATCGAACTAAAGAAATGGGCAAAGCTGTTCTGACTGAGTAACGCTACTGGTATCACAACTGGCCTGCAGCTCAGCAAGTCATATCTCTGTACCTGTGGTCAGAACGTCACCGGTTCCAATCCCATCCTCGACAGGACACTCGTATGTCTGTTGGTCCTTAAGCAAAGGTTTTAATAGAAATAAATGGCCTGACCCTGTGCTCACAAAAGACAGCAGGATGGAGATATGCACAAAGAAGCATTGCAATGTACTTGTGCAAATCATAAATAGATCAACACTTCACCTAGGATTTTCTTCCCTATCGACAATCAGCTCAAGATTCAATTCTAGCTCTGGCGTCATTTTTTATAGAGTCTGGGTTCCCCCACAATTCTCATGTGTTTCCCAAAGGTGCTCCGCTTTCCTCGCACAACCCAAAGACATGTGGATAAAGCAGAGAAAGGTCATGCTAAACCTCCCCCTGCCAGTGCGGGAATGAGCTTGTGTGCCTTACAACCAACTGGTGAGTCTGGTCGAGGATGCAGATCAACTTGCAGCTGATGCTACGGGAGGGGATTGGCCTAAAATCGTCGACACCCTAATTAGCTACTGAAGTAGGATGGATGGATGGAACAACAAAGCCTAATTGCTCTACATTTGCCTTTCAGATTTGCACGAGGTGCTTAAAGTGAATATTTTTGGAGAACCCCCATTAAACAGAAATGCAGCTGCTCAATGGTCATTGTTCGCTGAAGCTGACACACTGACTGCGAACGGTCGCTGGGTCTGTCATGGCTGAGGGTTTCGAGTAAGATCGACAGGCTCTAAGCGTCTGAGGGGGTCACCCCCTCCTGGCATCGACAGCCGCTGCCGGAGAGTCAAGCGGCACGAATTTCTGGTGTCCTTGCGTAGTATGATTACGGTGATTTGCAAGTCAAATCGGGTGATACGGTGCTGTTCCTGGTGTTCAGGGCTTGGGGTGTAAAAGCTTAAATCCACATTGGCTGCCATGACTTGTGCTGTATGTACCACCAGATGCGAGCTGGAAATTAATTCAGTGTGGCACGGATGGAGCAGAATAACTACAGCATTCGAACTATACAGCGAGGTAAAGAAGCATGTAGACTGCTCGCTGCCCGACTTCTCTGGCTGCTCTGGCATGGTCTTGCCGTCGGACCCTCTCCCCGGCAAGAAGCGGTGTGCACCCCAGCCGTCTTACTGACACCGTGCCGGCTGGCTGTAGGGAGCCCTGTGTGGGAAGTGCTTCTGACAGCTGTCCTGGGTGTGAGTCAATACATGTCGCCCGTTGTGCCGACTTAACGCCGAGGGCGGAATAAATAAACAAAGCGAGAGGGATCGCAGATTAGTGGAGGGCACCGAAGTCGGCACAGGTGGGAAAAAAAAGGAATGTTGGAATATACCGAAAAGAAAATGGCACGCTGCTGTCGGAGGTCCCGTCTGCTTGAGCAAAGGCAGCTGACACAGACGGACTAGCCCTTTGGCACAACTTCCTGTTTGACGGCTCCGCTGTCACGGTCATATGTTCATTATCTGCCTTCTCATGAGACTGGGGCCTAATGATGCAGAAGATAAGGAAGGGCAGAGCAGGACGGTAAGGCCGCACACTGAGAAAGCAATCTGCATTATTTTGCCAAATCGATCTTCCAAAAGGTGCTTATCCACTACAAAGTCACAGTGAACTGGGAGCAGTCGATCACAGGGCACATACTCACATACTATGCAGAGTTCAGAGATACCAATTCACGTGGGGAACATGCACATCCATACCGCCATACACACTCATCTAGGACCGGGACTCGAACCCTCGACGCCGGAAGTGAGAGGCAACAGTGTAGCTACTGAGCTTTCCCTCTGTTTTATTTTTTACAATTATCTAAATTCTTTCTGACTCATTTATTCTGCTTTCATAAAGGATCAGAAGCAGAGGGCACGTTACCAAGATGACTAAATCTGTAACAGTTTTCTAAGAACACATTTGGTTTAATAGATGTGCAACATTTCCTGAGCTGGCGTCTAAATTGTTATTTGTTTAGATAACGACTCAGCCAAACACACAGTAAGTGAAGAGTTCTCCTGACACACACATACACACCCTCTGGCCCCGAAAGACTGGAGTTTCAAACCCCTAGTCCTCACGTCTGAAGGGGTCTCTCTATTCTTCACATAATTCCAGATAAAAATAAAATGGAATGCTTTATAAATGTCAACGGCGCCCCGATTTTTGAACGACTCCATGTCTTTTCTCCATGCTCTTTTAAACCACATTCAGGAGTCAACCTCCAAGTTCCACACTACTGTCAGAGATCCGAATCAACCTCTATGAGATCTCCATCAGATCAGGTGATCTGGTCTGGGTTAGGAGTCAGGGAGGGGGAGGCGGACCCTGGGGAGGACACTTCTGTGCAAAGCTCTTCCAGGACAGGTGCAGATCTAGAGGGTCGGAAACAGGCCTCATCCCAGAACTTTTTATATTCCGTCGTCAACAATGATAGCAACTGATGAGCCAAATTAGCTGTGTATCCTATGTACTGTATATATAAACATGTGCTGTGGGTGAGTGGGTGAGCTGGAAACCTGTGAAGGAGAAAACATGGTTTTTCATGTTTCTCCATCTAATTCTTTGGAAGAATGTGTCTGAAAGCTTTCAGCAGAGCTGGGCCCGATAAGGCAGCACTGAAACTCCACTAACCTCCATGCCGAAACCAGATCGAGAACCTGGAAGACGCTGAAAACCGGCAGTCCTGCGAACACGGGACTATAACGAATGCCTTACACTTTGAAGACTAGACCTTCCCCCACCACCAAAACAAGTCCTGTTGCTGAGATTATTGTGTTCCATGAACTAAATACCTCACTTTGAGCTGTAGTACCACAACTTCGTCAATAGGGGGCACACTTGCTTATATCTGTCACAGCTCTGACCAAACCCTGCCCCCCCGCAACCGTCTCTCCACATGAAATGCATGCAGATTGTAGTCAACCTGTTTGCATTTCCACGGATTTCCGGACTACTGAGGGTAAGCCGGCCTTTTGATCTGCCTTCTCCTGAAAAATGGCCAGCCACGCTTACGGACATCGCCAGGGCGGGGCCATCAGACATGCAACCAACGCATGAAGTGAATCACTCAGCACAGAGAGGCACACCCCCCCCCCCCCCCAGTCAGATGTGCGAGCCCAGTAACGTCACGGCAGACTTCACTGCCTTTCTTCAGACTCCCGTCGAGCACGGAGGCCGGCAGATGGTGAGAGCGGCCGAGCGGACACACGTGCAGGGAGAGCAGGCCGCCGTTGCGAATGCAGCATGCGCGATTGACCTCAGGTCGACCCACTGCTATCTGGGAAAAAAAAAATGTGTCAGATGCTGTTCACGCGTGCGGTGTCCTCAGTTAATCCGACAGACCATCAGAAAAGGTGCCCAACCTGAATCGACATGCCAGGCAAACGTTACAAAACAGCACAAAAGAAGAAACACCACCCATTTTTGCAACACTCACGCTTGTGCAGGGAACCCAGGCTGTGATCCGGCTTTACTCCTCAATGGCATTTAAAAATGTCTCGGCTAACAGAAAGTACAGTAAAATAGAGGAAGAGCGACTCACAGAGCAGACCCTGAATTGCCCCAGCTTACCGGGGGGGGGGGGGGGGGGGGAAAAAAATTCCCCGGGCGCCCCCGGAGACTATAAAGAAGGGGGGGCGGAGAGACCCCCCCCTCTCTCCCACGCCCCCAAAGAGCGACCCGCGTTCGGACAGCAATGGTGTCAC
>JAAGVU020000038.1:16658501-16686226 GCA_011763525.2 Mormyrus iriodes
GGGTTCAGGTGTTTGCCTCTTCCACCCCTAAAACATAAATAGAGGTTTACTTTCAAAAGAAAATTGAAAAGGCAACGGAGGGGGGGGGGGGGGGGGGGGGGGGGGATAAAACTGTCACTAGTCTCCCGTTGCTAATTTAAAGCTGAGGCCGTCAGAATCAGCTCTCCTTATCGTCAGCCCCGATACGAGCTACGCATTTGCGTGCCAAGCTTTGTGCCAAAAAGAGACCTTCCTTATTTTTGTATGTTCCTGACATGCTGTCACAAGACGGCTTAGTCAAAACTAAAGACTCGGCTAAAAAAAAAGACAATTTCACAAACTATTTCAGATCACATTTTCTGTTTGACCAAAGCGACACCTTGCACTATAACAAGTTAGAAGTCGTAACTGTTGTCTGTCAAAAACAGAGAAAATCAGTCACTTTGGTTTATATTTTTTTCGGGGGCCCGCGCTTTGTAAGCCAACGTGTCCTGTTCTGACTGGAGGAAACAAGGATGACCCAGATCTGGGGGAGAGATTTCAGAGCCTGCGGGGAAAATGGCGGCAAGCACGTTCTCTCAGAAGGCCTGTGTCACTCAAAGGGGCCTGGGGACGCCATCGTCCCCGACAGGTGGAGACGTCGCGCTGAGGAACTCAAAGTGACAGGCGCGCACGAGACAGTGAGGCAGTGTGTTTGATATACGTGGAAATAAGTGGTGGTGGGGGGGGCATTCTTTACTCCCAGTTGCAGGTATGAGGGGGTGGGTGGGGCAAGGAAGTAGGGGCGGTTGTAACTCCATTGACGATTTGCAGTACGGAGGAAGCTGACAGGCGGCAGACTAATTGTACGTTGCGGGTCATTGGCCTGACACCTGTCACCTGGGGAATGTGTCAGTGTCAGTTACACCGCTCCTGTAGCCCCCCACCCCATCCCACTGTATTTGTCACCATGTGGACACAAGCCCCCCTACTGTAATTCAAATCTAGACTCTCCCCTTAACCACACACACACACACACACACACACACACAAACAAACTCTAAACAGACAGATGCTCCATTATTCTCCTGGCTGGGGAACAGCCTGGGTACAGGTGCTCCTCGATTTACGATGGGGTTACGTTCCAATGAACATCGTAAGAATATGATATGACAAATAAATAAGTACATAAATAACTACAGCCACTGAATAAGTAATTAAATAATTACTGCAACTAAACATCAGTAACTGTAAATTAGATAAATTAATACAAGTTTATTTGGATAAACACAGAGAAACACCGTTTGAATCATTGTTAAACACTGTGTGAGATATTTATGCTCTTGCAATCGCTACAGAGACTGGAAGCGTGGCTGGGTGGATGCTGACATCGCTGGCATCAGGAGAAAGCATCGCAGGGTATATCACTAGCCCGGGAACAGATCAAAATTCAAAGTCTGATTACCACTGAATGTGCTTCACAATCGCACCATCGTAAAAAGTCAAAATATCTCATGTGTATGAAGTTGCCTGTCCACCTCTCATGCTTGTTTCACCCACAGTTTTATTTCACACATGCACACATTCCCACACACAGGCACACACAATTGCATCAACAGCAGACACCACTAATCCTCTTATATGATCGTAAACAGAGATTGCTCCACCCACCAGTGCCAACTCCGCCCACCAGCGCCAGCCCCGCCCACCAGCTCCAGCACAACTCCCATGCATGCACACACATGAAAAAGACTAGCCTGTCCATATACAGCAAAGCACTTGTGGGAAATGGAAATGTTTATTAAACACATGCATGTACACAAGGCAAACATGCCAGTGCACACATAAAAAAAAACCTATCCTCTCAGTTGCTGCTGAACACACACGCACACACACACACACACACCGTCATGGCACACAGACAGACAGACACACATACCCCGTCATGGCACACAGACACACACACACACACACACACACACACTCTCTCATGGCACACAGACACACACACACACACCCTCATGGCACATAGACACACACACACACAGACCCTCATGGCAAATAGACACAAGCAGAAGGATAAGATGAAAATATACTGGGAAAGTGTTGTGAAAAATATGCTTAATTCATCAGCTGAGCGCCCAGGTAGATGAATATGAAACGTTCATATTTACTTAACTGGAACGCTAAGGTTAGCAAGCAACGAACAGATTTGATCAGGCCTGTGGACAGGCATGTTAAACAGGTGTTTATTAAACCAGATAAGTAATTAAAACCTCGTCATTAGAAAGGCCGTTTAATCTTCACAAGGTGTGCTCGAGCCAAAGCTGACTGATCAGTCACTCTGAAACACACATCAAACTACAATGCGCTTCGCTGACTTGCTCTTTGAGTCCAGACACCTACGTCGCCCACATGACGCCCAAGTCTAGTCCTGCCGATATCTAGTATTAAAAAAAGGCAGGACTCAGACTTTACAGTTTTTACCCATTGCTTGAACACTATAGACACATGCTTAAACCAAAGTAACATAACTTGAAGCTGTTACTATACCTTAAACAAAGTGTAACCATACCTTAAACAAAAGCGCTGCTTTGCACTTTAGTTGCAATTCTGCAACACACTTGCTCCTTTCTGCAACACACTTGCTCCTTTCTGCAACACACTTGCTCCTGCACACTACACACTATTTCATACGTAAGACACTTCGTTCAAAAATGAAATCTCAGGGGACCATTGGGAAAACACATTGGGTAACTGAAAATACTTAGACACACACCTGAAAATACTTACTTACAAAACTGAACACCAATCAGCCAGCTACAAAAAGGCCTCACTTAAGCCATTTTGAGAACTTTGCAAGCATGGAGGCAGGGAGAGCTAGAGGCAGAGGTAGAGGACGAGGAAGGACCATTATTTCTGATGATATAAGAACAACTTTGGTGGACCATGTCATAAACCATGGCCTGACTATGAAGGAAGCTGGGCAGAGAGTCCACCCTAATCTAAGCCGTTTCACAGTTTCATCCATAATACATTCTGACTGGAAAACAGGTATGTCTTCAACTCTCTACTCTACTCAGACTGTATCTAGAGCATTTACAGTACTGTACCATATCACACTTCCATATCACATGTACTGTATTGCAGGGTGGCTAATGCTCCTTTTCAAACAAAAGTGGTAGTTTTGTGAAACATACCGTGATAACGTGTTGAGATGTTTCAGTACTGTGTATGGTATATACAGTAAAGTACCGTATATATAGTACTGTAAAAAAGAAGCAAACCAATAACAATTTGTGGTTGCATCTTTCTACAGAATGGCTAGAAGACCTACTGAGGGTGGACGCCAACGCTTGTTCACCCAATAGCAAGAACTTGCCAACCCTATAGAAGAGTTTTTTTCTTGGAGATGGCGCGTATATGACCGCCAACCACATGCCCGCATGCCTCTTCTGCAGGCAATGGAACAGGCCTGCGGAGACATTGAGGTAAGGTCAATCCATGGATGGATTCGGCACACAAGGGGATATTTTCCCCGGTGCTTAGCGAGAGAAGACATTGCTTGTGATGCTGATGAGATCCTGTGGCCAGACCCCAACAGACGGCAGGATCCATAAGCCCACTTATGCACAGTTGTGTTTTTCTGTGTTTACAGTAGTGTATTGTTTGTTTTATTTTTGCTTTAACTGAATTGACTGTAAAGTACACTACTGTAATGTACAGTGTTGGGTATTTCATTTCTTGGTTGTTGTGAAAACGTGCCTTCTGTGGAACTGAATAAAAACAGTGCAAACGAAAGCCTGCAGTGTTTTATATAAAGTAGACTAGTGTGTTGCTGCTAATCTGAAAGTGTATTCAAATGATGCAAGTGGGTATCATTTTGTCATTAGAGTGACATTTTGACAAAGGATTGTTAGGTTTCGATAGCAGAGTTTCAGTTTGACATAGATGTGGAAGGTTTATTTCCCAGTATTGTGCCTTATTTGCTTGTGCGTAGAGTTTTGACACGATGAGCCAAGTTTTTCAAAACGTGTTCAAGCCACAGGCAAAAACTGTAAATCCGCAATACACTTTCCTCAGTTTCCTAATTATGAAATGAAAATGTTCCAATAATTTTGAATCTGCTTGAAAAAAAAATGAAAATGCTGTTTGGCCATTCAATTGGGTGACACTATGCTAATGTGGTTGAAATCCTTGTTCTGCTCTCCACAGGTGTATGTTTCGGTGCTTTTCCACCGCACTCGAGCCGTACCGCAAAGAGAGATTAGTTACAGTGCAGTTCTAGCTCGCCTTGGTTTTCCACTGCACCAGAAGGGCCGGCCCGGTAAAGGCGGTGCAGGATTTGGAGAGCAACAGTGACGTAAAACCGAAGAGACGCTGATTAACTGTTCACACTGTGTACATCATGATTTACTATGTGCAATTATTATTATTATTTTCTGTGTGCTAATTTCTGCTGGCACGAATCCATTCCATTCAGCTGTTCTATAATACTTTTTTAAGTAGTATTTCAAAATTTGAAATTTTCAGTTTCCAAGTAATCATGAAATGTGTCAATATGTCGTGATGTGCGACATTACTAATAATAAATAATATATAGAATATACCTGTTTTCCTTCAGATAATCCACGCACAGAACACTAGTATCTCGCTAGTATTCTTGTAAGCAGGGCCATGTCAGCAAGCGGGGTGGGTTGGGTACGGCTCACACACAAGCCGTCTGTTGGCGGTACGGCTCAGGTTTTAGTGGCACTTGAAAAGTAACATTTGTCAATGTAGTATTTGCATGTCTGTGTAGGTCGGTTTTACTCCTACAGTAACATGGGGTTGGGTGAAGTGGTGCTTCTAAAATACCCATAGAGTGTATGGGTGTGTGAGCTCTGGGATGGACTGGCATCCTGCTATGGGTATACACCTACTCTATACTGCCTGGGATACGCTCAAAGTCCCCCCGTACTGGATAAGTGATGAATGGATGGACAGATGTTCTACGAACACACGGAATCTCACAGCTGATTAAACATCATTTAAACAAGTGTTGCCAAAAAATTTATACATTAGCTAACTGGGGAGGGCAAGTCTTCCTACAAGGATTAATTCTGAGGATATTGTTTGGAAATAAATTCAGCAGTAAAGCCTACTCTGCCAGAGTTTTTCTCTCTTAAAACAAATTAATCACAATGAGCAATTCCTATGCAGATCAAGATGGCTACGACCGCATCGCATTAATCACGGGCTAGACTCGAAGGCCAATAATTGCATTATTAATATGCGAAAACCGAATTCTCTGAAAACGCACGATATATTGAAACAGATCAAATTAGTCGACATTAACACTCTTCGCGGTGCGCTCCACACTGTTCAAAAGAGCAAGGGTAATTTTGTGTGTGTGTGTGGGGGGGGGCTCGGAAAAGCAATCCAAGCAGAATTAGCATAGAGAAAGTGTGGGAAAACACCCGGGGAATTTCAATTGTCTGGGCCGTTCTGCATTCAGCAGCACACATGCAGGTTTATCGGCCTTAGGGAGATGGTGTGGATTCTTCTACATTCAAATGGCGCGGCCTTCGACGGGGTCAGCGGTGTCCCTGCTGGTGTACGGGGATGGTGCGACGGGAGACAGAGAGAGGTAAGGCCAAAGACTGGGGAAAATAAGGCAAAGGACACAGGGCACAGGGTTGGGAGGGAGAGCTAGACGGCATTTGCACGCAGGGCATACAGCGGCTTGGTCAAGCATAACGCTAAATCATTTATACCGGGTTAGGGGAGACGGACGGAAAGCCATGAGGCCGGGCTGCCGATCGACGGCCTTTGGCAAAGGTGAACAGGAGATGGTGAACAGGAGATGGAGCGCAGAGATAGCGGAGATTCAGATACAGGCTCGGCTAGCTAGCTAGCTGTTAACTCCCACTTAGACAAGTCAGACAGGTTTTAACCCCATTAGCATTCACTGCTAACTTTCCCTGCCTATATTATCAGATGCATTTAGCCAAAGCAACAAATGTTTCAGAAAGCAGGGTCAGGGGCCCAAAAGTGACATCATTCATCCGACCTTGAGCTTTGAGCAGCCTTCTAATCATAAGCACAGGGTGCTAACCTGCTGAGCCACACACCACCACCCTTTTGCCATTGTTCGGTCTTATAAACTTGTCCAGCAAAACCTACCTGACAGTCAACAGCATCTAGCCACCCCAAAGTCAGTTAGCAGAGCTGGGCAAACAGTCATCAGCAAGACTCCCGGAAAGGTTCCTTCTCTACCAGGTTAATGTTCACAATCATATTTCCCCGATAAAAAAGCTTCATTCAGTTCTCAAGGACGACGCAGAAAATAGCACGTTCTAAATGCGGCTTCTTCTCGCCGAGATAAATCACATTCTCCATCCTTCTTCTGGCTGTTTTAATTAGTAATATTCCCCCTAATGTTCTCTGAAGTTTTGGAAGGCAGGCAGAGAAAGCGGCCTAGTGAATATTTATGGCCTGTTTTGCCTGAAGTGTGGCTCCCCCCGCGTCTCCCACCACACACACGTGCTCCGCCGTGCCTCTGGTGCAGCCTCTGACAGAGGATGAGGTTACGCAAGGCACCGACTCAGCGGTGATGCCTGCAGATCTCAGGACTGCTGGAGGAGGCGATAGCCTCTAAGGTCTTTTTCGCATTTACCTTCTTCTTTTTGCATTTTAACATTCTACAACTTTTAATTCTTTTACTGTATCTCACCCCCACCCCCCCCCCCCACATGTCAAGTATGTTAGACCTCGTAGCTCATTATAAACTCTTACACCCAGTCTCGCAGACCTACACTGCCTCTTCACTTCAAAATTACCTCAAAAATGTCCCATCTGGCCCTACGATCTTCATCTCTCTCTGAACATCCCCTGAGGATACGTAAGCATTCTTTTTTTCCCCAAATGGCACTCGAGAAGATGGCCGTTCCGAGCAAATCAAGAATCGCCGATGAACACACACCACTGCAGTATTCAACGTCCTGAAAATGCTATGCTAATTCTGAAAGCAATTATAGTGCCCCCTAGAGGAAACGAAACATAATGGCATTTGTTCCTGCACCCTCACAAACAAAATGGTTGTTCTGATTCTTTTTTCCCCTAGGAATGAGTTCCATCAACAGTGCTGAGACAGATGCTTGCAAAGAAAAGCTTCACACAAAAGGACGTCATATCTTCATACCATCACATCATTCAAATACCTATCAAGAGCTTTGCCTTCCTATAAAACGGCACTCAGTGTGAGCTTCCGAATTTCATATTTTTATCACATGATAGAGGCACACTTTAGCAAACACAATACTGTCTATTTCCACGCCTTTATCTTCAGGCATGCTAATTAAGCTCTAAAATGTAGATGCTCAGCGGCGACGTCATCCATGCAAGCTCCCATGAAAGAAAGAGAGTTGGGTAGATGACAAGCCCTGGAGGCTAAACACTCATCTCCAAATTAGACGGCAAGTCAGACGATACTGTCAGGCATCTCACACGGCGCCTTCTCCCCGCTTCATTTTGCAGGCCACCGCAACCAAAGCTCACTGCTGAGTTTTGACATAGTCAAGCTAAAAGCCCCTCCGGTGGATGGTTGTGCCTTCGTACGCCGGCTAGCCTGCACCCCATCCCTGACCCTACAGATCGCTGCCACCCAGCTTTCCATCTCATGAATTATGCTTCAGTTTTCCGTCCGCCGCTATGGAACCCTGGCCCTGCTTTGCTTTCAAATGGAGAAGCCTATTTTGCCAGCTAAGAGCATTCATCATCAAAGGGGCCAGGTTCTGGGACGTTATGGGATGTAGCGGATTACTCAGAGCTGGAGGAATCATCTTTAAATTTTAGCTGATTGTTCAAGGATGGGAAAACACCCTATGCTATGCGGGTCCATTGCTTCTTAGCAGAGGCGGAAAGTTCAGGTCCAGAAGGTAAAAATCCAGACTAAGATTTTGTTTCAACCAACCAGTTTAGTATAAGGAATCACAGTCACAGAGTACTCAACTGGTTGGTTGAAACTAAATCTTGATCTGGATTTTTACTTTCTGGACCTGAACTTTCCACCTCTGCTTCTTAGTTAAACCACTTAGCACCTGGTTTCTCAATGAACCTCCTGCAGAAATAAACCAGCTGTCAGCTTTTTCTGTCCAGGCCTGATTTTTCTTTGCCTTGTACTTCAGCCTTGGGCTCCATTATATCCCGGTGGCCTACATCTGACTCACCTCGGTGACCGTGATAAGACAGCCGTGGCAGGGAATAAATGGGACAACATGGCTTCATGGTGGCCTCTCACCACCTCGCCATCTCTGCGATATGGGGAGGGGCAGGCGGGACGGGGGAAAATACGGTTGGGCCAGCATGGAGGAGAAGTAACGGAAGATGGTCTTACATCATGGACAGCACATGCAGTATCTTGAACGCGAGCTTCATAATCTGCATCCATTGAGTGTTTATCTTGACAAGAGTATTTGGTTTTCAAGAACAAACCTGGGCGCACAGATAAACATAGATCATATAGACAAGAACAACATTCGCCTCACAGACCGACTAATGCAGCACTGTGAAATGAGCCCAATTATATAGCTCATTATGAACCTTACTACAGATCTTCCTGTTGACCTCGCTATCAACTTCACTACAGGCATCGCTTTTAAGATTTGAGGTGGTTTCGTGTGCCTGTGGCAACGGAGATAAGGTGTTCGATACTCGCCATGGCATTAAATCCCACGGGGAGGCAAAAAAAAGAGATAGATTTAGATTTTCTACATTAGCATTTTAGCTTCTTCAGCTAAGTTGTGTTTCGCATGAAAATCCATCAGCGGCTTGCATGCTGGCTGTCTTTTGACTCGTGCCATTGTCTCAGCACTGGAGCCCATTTTGGCGGAGGCGGATTGGGAAAAGGCGGACGCCCGGCTCAAACTCACTGATTAGGTGGTTTAAAACAGAAACAGGATTAAAAGAAACACACACACACAGAAATGCGTCCGGGGAAAAATACTAACACCGGTTTGCGCATGTTGAAGAGGTGATTTTCAATTTAGGGAAAAATGCGACAGTCCCTGTTGGTTTGGCACAGTAAGGAGGAGCTTTTATTTAATTTTTTTTTACCGATGAGTAGATCGCGGAGGAAGCGAGAGCGACACACAGATAGAAAAGCACCGTCCACCGCCTGAATTATAAATGGACCTGACAAGGGCTCCGCAATCTGCTGTCTGATGAAGCTTTGCTTTATTCACGGTGTGACAGAGCGGCTCGGATTCTCTGCCCGGAGCGGCGGCGGCTCGTACTCACAATTCCTGTCTTTTGGATCCCGCGGTCATAATTAAAATTACAATGAAGCGTGCAACCCAGAGCGAGAATAAACTGGGATTTACTCGGAAGTGAGAAAACGTACTGGGGCGCCAGGAGCGGATGTTAACCAGTGTTGTTGCCTGCGGGCCCGATGAAGAGGAAGTCACCATGCGGTCTCGCCGCGGATAATCAGGGGACACGGTCACCACAATGAAATACACTGGCCTTACTTGTTTCAGGGTGGGGGGGGGTCGAGTACCAGTGAGCGGCGGCGATTGTGGTTTAAAGGCAGATTATGAGATGAAAGACAGAAACGAATGACCCGTCTTTTCAAATTCGTGTTAAATAAATAAAACAAGAGAGGGGGATATCGTCGAGAGCGTGCCTCGCGGCAGCTGTGCAAGTGGCTTGTTGGGAGTCAGGGGCTCGTCTCTCCACATCACGGGACTCGTGACGCCCTTCGCTCTCACACGTTTAAGATGGCTGGATGCAGCTCGTTTCATGAAGATCGATAATAAATCCTCTGTGATCCGTGGGTGAATAATCGGCATCTAAAACTGCCCCTCCAAAGCACAGTCCCAAATTAGAATACAAACAATACATATAAATAAATGAAGCGGAGTGAATGGGGTCTATCTGACCCCCATCTTGGAGATCCGTGGTATGTGGGGCTTTTCGTCCTCAAGCCTCTCCATTGTCTTCTCACCCCAGACAAGTCTGCATGTTCACAGATAATTGGTGCCTGTTTGCAGTACAGAGCAT
Source organism: Mormyrus iriodes (assembly GCA_011763525.2). Classification (NCBI taxonomy): domain Eukaryota; kingdom Metazoa; phylum Chordata; class Actinopteri; order Osteoglossiformes; family Mormyridae; genus Mormyrus; species Mormyrus iriodes. The sequence goes on from JAAGVU020000038.1 coordinate 16,668,501, forward strand.
GGGCTGGTGTGGGGGCAGCGGGAGGGGCACGCTGGAGAGATGCCTCGAGCACCACTGTTCCTGCTAACATCCACAGGGCCACAGCCAGTAAGACAGCTACAGGGGGCTGGTGCGCCTGACCAGATTGGGGGGGCAGGGTTGCTCAAAGGGTGCTACAGGCAAGTGATTACTCATATATCCCTCCCTAACTCACCCCCCAGGGCTAAACTATGTTCAAAAAAGAATTTATAGGCCTCCTCATACTTTTGCCTACTTTTCACAACCAAACTGACAGCTGCAGACATCAGGCACTGCAATCGACAAGAACACGAGTGTGGAACCTTCTGGAAAAGTCAGATCCGTGCCTCCACATGTCCGCACCCCCCTCACAAATGGAGATGGATGTGATGAGCGTGTCAAAGGGGCTTAACTAATCACAGCCAAACCAGTATACCATCCACTTGGCGTTGCCATCGTGCCTGGACTGTCCCTTACTTGACTGATCGTGCGAGACCCACCTCCCCTCCCCACCCCACCCCCCAATCAGTAAACCGTGATGGTTTAAGCCTTAATCTGTACTTCTGACCTCAGGGTGCTGACACCCCACGCCACATTAGGAACATGAGAAGGGGTGATGCACTTAGGATGGAAGATGATATGAGAAGTATTATATTATATTATAGATGACCCGTCAGAAAGGGCAACTATCCATCCTGACCTATCCTTCAGACACACCTCATCTTACCTCCCGGTTTCTGGTGGATTCTCTGGACTCAAGCACTGTCTAGTTACCTCCGAAAACAGTAAACGAGATGATCCATATAGCCACGGTTTATCTGGTTATCTGGGGCATGGAAAGCCTAGCGGTTAAGGAACAGATCTCGTTAACGACAAGCGTCGCGTTCAAAGGGGGGAGGGGTGACCATATTTTGTACCTCTGAGCAAGATTTTCCATCTAAAAATGATTCTGTACCTGCTGCAGCTACTTAAAAAGGGAATCGGCGTGAAAATGTCGAGTGAGGCAGGACGCAGCGGACAAGAGGATCTGCTTAGCTAGCAGACCGTGTCCCTCCAGCCTCTCCCTGCTGTACCTAAGCCACCCTGTTCCTTTAAGATGGGGTTGAAGCGAGAGGTCATGCATTCCTTCAAAGAACAGCTGGCTATTTCCCTGTCTTCACTCCTAAATGCCCCATAATAAAACGTGGTGGTGTGGGGGGAGGGGGGTACGGCGGATGACCTTTTATCTGGGTATCTACACACCCCAAAAGGAGGCAAACAAAAGGTAGGGTGGGAGATTGAGCAAGAATGGCTCTCCCCTGGCTGCCATTGTGCATGCGTACAAAGGCAGCACACAGATGCTTTGCGAAGGGGCTCTCTCTCTGTGGCAGCTCACGGCCATCTGGTCTTCTCTGGCTGTGACATTAAAACACCGCTGGACTGGCACGGGGGGCACCACATAGGCAGGCCGGAGGGGGCACTGCTGCGTGCACTAAGACTCATTCAAAAAGTCAAAATATCTGATTTACAAATTATCCATACAACACCTTTCCCGTTACTAACTTATTCTTGAAGTTGTCTGGCAGAAGCAGGCTTGGCCCCGCAGTTTCGGACTGAGTGGGTCAGATGCATTTAACTGGGCCAGCTCACACTGTGCAGTACTGGTATGGGCAAGTTTGAACACAATACAAAGAGAGATACTTCTGGTAAAAGCGCCTAAAGACCTCCAATGTACATAAAGGTGTTTACATAAATATTGCGAAGGTCATAATTCATGATTTGTGGGGGCTGGTGTGTGGATCAGGATGTTGTGCTTGTGAGCACTAGCTGGAATTACAGGGTTGGCAGAGTGATTTCACTGCTGGATCTTTCAGTAAGACCCTTAACCCCCAATTGCTCCAGGGATTGTCTGCCCCAGCTTCCTCAAAAAAAAAATAATTTTTTTTTTAAGTATATTGCTTTGGATAAAAGCATCTGCTAAATAAGTAAAACGTAATGATTCTGTGAATATACTAACAATAATATTGCTATGTGTAGACTTACTTTGACAGCCAGCTTAGAAAGTTCCTGATGTATGATGTCACAGGCCATCAACTGGATTAGAGACTTAGCAGTAACCGTGACTGTGACCGTAACTGTGACTATGACCGTGACTTTCATTAGATGTGACACTAAATGCCTTTGTTTGAACTTGAAAACATGTAACCATTAAGTTTGAAACTTAAAAAAACAGCTTTGTTTAACAAAGGGGGGGGGTGGCTTCAGCAACCAGTGGGATGAACAGGGAAGAGGAAAATCTGCCAATATAAATATAATATCCGAGAACTAGAGACTAAAACACATAATTCTGGTGACTGCCCGTAACATTTAAACCGCAAACTCCCACCACAGATGTGAAATTACAAAATCGACTTACAAAGACAAGTATACATTTCTCACGGTGGATACAACAGGCTGGGAGTAAGCTGGAAAACAAGCACACGGGCTGACAAGCCCCAGCCAGCCCGCAGACCCATTTATAAAATAAGTCCCCGACCAAACCAGAGTAATTTGCCATCATTGGGCCTTCAGCTAACCGCCAGAGGAATGAAGAAATTAAGCTTATACCCTGAAGGGTGTTTAGAGAAACAACTACCAGGAGGTATATGAGGTGTAACTTTTTTCATTTTGGGCTGGAACTTTTTTTTAGTAAATCAAGTTTCACAAAACATTTGGCAGAAATGAGCGAAATGTGACACTACGGGCAAAAGCGACCGGCTGGATACTTATGCTAACCAGTCCGCATCGTTATCCCATCCCTAGCAATGCGGAAAATGTCGTTCCAGAGATAAGCTGCGGCCACGGAATGGCGGCGTGGGTGTTTGTCCCACTGGGCTGTGCTCAACTCCAGATCGGAGATGAACAACTGGAGCACAAAAAAAAACATCTTTTATAACACAAATGCCTGCAAACTGGAACAAGAAGCAGAACACAGAGACTTTGTAAGATCAGGCTGGTGTTTACTCAAGATGTTTAGCCATTACCTTAATGAACACTTCATAAAAACACACAATGTGCATGTAATGTGCATGTCGGCACATAGATAAAACAGGACACTCTGCTCTCGCTTCATATCACCAAAGACCAGGACAAAAGAGGCACACAAACTGGAGAACCTTCCAGAAAGGACTCACTATGGCCACATGACACCATGTTCACATTAGGTAGCACGCCTAACGTGAAAAACAACCTAAGTGGGCTGTGAAATTTTGGCAGGGTCCCGGTTTCTCATCAGGGGTCAAATTTCATGGAGAAAGGTCAAGATGACCCCGAAAGCTCGTCATCCATACCGTGTTACCCTGACACAGCGGTTGTTAACGCTTCACTTGCAAGCTACTAGTAGCTGGCAAGGAGCCAATGAGTAGCTTGTGTAAGACTTATTAGAAATAGGATCAATTATGTTAATTTAATTTTTTTTCTCTTTTTTGCCCATACAAGCGTACTTTGGGGCACCGTAAGGAATTTCACTCGGGCTTGGGTGATGCGTGTCACGTCACAGCGTGCTGCACAGTGGACGTGACAGGAAAATTTATCCGCACGGCAAGTTTCATCGTCACCACCCCCACCGGTCAATAAATTTACCACTGTATCAAACATGTAGCTACACATATTATTTTCTTTGTAGAAGTAGCTCTCGTTGTAAATAAGGTTAGAGACCCCCTGCTCTGGAGATTCCCAAACAATTTCTTATAATAAGACCAGCGCTGTAGAAATATTTTCTAGGAGAAAAAATTCCTGTCGGGTGAGGCAGGGGTAACTTACAGAGATGGAGCATGGTAAATGGGAGAGTGTGTGCATTTTTACATAATCTCTGCCCATTCTGGTCTCTTGCCTTTCGTTAGTAGATTTGGCGTGGTTCCTAGCTGAGGAGAGGCTAATCCTGGGAGGGAAAAAAATGAAGATAAACCTCTCCGAATCCCACCTCCTAAATCCCGCTGCACCACGGCTCTCTGTTCCTTCCTGGGGGAAAAAAATGGTGTGGAAAAGACAGCACAAATGGCATTACTGGCTTGGCGGCGAGTCGCCAATGCAGAAAGTCACTAAATAAGGCAGCCAGCCTTATGAGTAACACCAGTGCTGAAAGCCCCCCCCCCCGCTGTCATGGGAACCGTCAATCACGTGGAATGCGCTGTGTTAAGGATATCACGCGCCTTTGTGTGTGTCATTATTTTCATTAATTTGCTTACCAGACACTGCAATAACCCAGACAATTTCTATAACCATTAAAAGCAAAGGACCAGTGCAACAAAAAAAAAGGCAAATGACAAAAAACAAGGCAGTAAAACTGCGTCAAGGATTAATTAGCAAGCGGGTATAAGGAAAACAGGCACTTTTTAGTAGCCAAGTGAACAATGAGGATACATTGGTTAAGGAGAGGATCTAAGGGGCACAGCCAGTCCAGTTCCATCCCACATCAAAATAAAATCAAAATATGGATTAGTTTATTTTCTAAGTGGCATTACAGAAGAATCACAGTACAGTGCTCTCAGGCCGACCTTTACCATTTACATCCAAACTTGTCCTTTTATAAGCTTATCAAACATGCCAGTAGATCTTTTCCCGTTCGTTCCATCTCTCCCCCATAAATGTAACTGTCCCCTGATGGCCACCCCAGTCAAAATGTCCTGCAGTTGGCACCGTGAGGATGACATCAAGCTGAGGAGAACAGTGGGGCAGGTGACCCCAGTCAGCTGAGCGGCCACTGAAGGCGAGATGTACCCCAGTCACATGTCTAGGGTGCCAAAAAAAGATGACCGGCACCAGGGAAAATCCGGACTGCCACAAGGGGACAGCATGGCAAATGCTCAGACACCCCCTTCACTCGGCCCCTGCCCTTTTCACTCACTTTATCATTATTTATTGTTCTGATGTTTATCAATCACACATTCATACTCTTTATATGCATCCATTGTTGCCGGAATTCTGACCATTGTAACACTGTTTACATTCTCATCGTGTGTTAACGTTGCCATACCTTGATTTTTTTTTATCTTGCTGTCTATCTCTGCACCACATGTGTATACGTAACACCGTGGCCCCGGGGAATGTTATTTAGCATCAACGACTGCAGTTTATTATGTATATTGTTGGTGTGACAATGAAGCCCCACTAGACTTGACTTGGTGTAAAACAAACTTTGGACTCAGACAGCCAAACTGGTGTTTCTAACCCTGCTAACCCTGGGTCTCTTTAACAATTCTAGCGCCATATAGACCATCAGCCCGACTGGTGATGCTTGCACTAATGAACTAATTAAAACACTGTGCGGCTAATGTACATACATTTGATATCCTTCTTGCTTGCTCTTGCTATATATATCCATAGAACATACAAGTCACATATGTGTCTATATATATATATATATATATATATATATATATATATATATATATATATATTCCTTGGACATGAGGGACAGCTGGATAATAATATAATATATATAATATAATAAAACATAAATATATAAATTAATGTGAAATTACCTCGTAAAATGTCCAGTTCACCAGGAACAAGCTTGTTCCTCACAGTGGAGAGACTCTGACAGGATGGGTTAGCTGGTGAATCTTTTTGACAACTCCCATCCCCGCCCCCCAACACATACACACAAAGGCGATTCAAAGATTTTAAGATGGTGGGCATAAGAGGGACCAACCTCGTCATTAGCTAAAGACATCTTTTGAGTGACAGGGGAGGGGGCACTCTGGGGGCCAATCAGCTTTTGGTTGGGGCCAGTGCCTGCTTCCCCACCACAACGCCCTCCAAAAAAATCAATAGAGCTGTAGTAATGTCTTGCACAAATGAACATGGTGGGAAAGAGAGAGTTATTAAATTACATGTTTTTTTTGCTTTTATATTTTTATACACCCTGCAGTCTTGTATCGGGTAAGCTGGTCGAAGATATACAGATATTCCATGACTAACCCGATGACTCAGAATTGAAATCTTTAGACACCAAAACCCTCGGCATTCCTCAGGTCACCTTGGGCCAGGCCTTGGAGTTTAACCATGGTACACCAAGGGCGCTCTGAGTCTGATCACATGACTGGCCGGAGCAAGAAGACATGAGCACAATACGTGACTATCCCCCCAATATCGATCGGGTCCCGTCTGCGGTCCCCAAAGAGATGTAATTCGTGCAGAGACATCATTCTGCAGCAGATCAGGTATGGAAACATCTGCATGATGACAAGATAACTGCCTCACTTTCTGGCTATGCTGCAACACAACAGCTAGGTGGCAGTGCCGAGGCACCAAATGAGAGGGGGGCTTAGAAGAATTCCAAGGGCCCCTGATTAACGGGGTGCCTAAAAACTTCGGAACAGAACTGGATTGGTCTAGGTTGGGGACCCAGTAGGATATGCTTTCATGCGGTCCAAAAAGCAGTGTGTGACTCAGTGGGTTAGGATGCTGTGCTTGTAATCAGAAGGTCGCCAGTTTAAATCCCGGCTCCAGCTTGGGGATGTCAACGGTATTCCTCATTCCAAGGAATTTCTGAGGCTGCTAATCTGTTACTTAAGATATAAGTGTCTGCTTAAAGAGTAAATTAGGACAATGTGAGACAGGATAGTAAGGGCTACCTGAACACAGCTAATGGGGGTGTTTTGCTGTTTTACAAGATACTGAGAAATCCCAGGTGGTGGCAGGATGTAGACGCGTTCAGAGGGGGCCGTCCTTGTCGCTGTTTTTATTCCGGCATCTTCTGTTGTCATCGGCGTAGCCTGTCACAGGTAACCGGACGTGGAACGAGTCCAAGCCCCCCGAGTGCCAGCAGTGAGCACGGGGTGCGCGCGTCTCCAAGCCCGGCTGGATGCCACCCGCCAGCACAGAGGTGAGTCTCGCCTTGCCGCTGCCAAATGGCAAAAACAACGTGTTTCATTTCCTCGGCGTAAGAGAAAGATGCAGACACAGCTTCCGTTCCTCCGCAGGTGCGAATGGATGTGGAGAAAAAGGGACAAATGAACTGAAAAAGCAGGTCCTCTCGCAGGCAGGGCAGGCAGCGCGGGTCGCGCCAACCTCAGGGTGCCCCAGAGACCCAGAAATAGAGCGCCCACGTAGACTGCCTCCAATTAAAGGCACCAACTTTAACAGGCTCGATCGCCAAGCCAATCGGTTTCCACCTCCCGTGAGATCTCCGTCAGTTGACACCATACAGGGTGAGAGGTGGACACCTCTTGAGTTTAACAAAATATTCAGCTCTTAACGAAAATTAAAATGAGAAATAGGTATTTCAGATACGAGCCACACATTGCCACCTGCTCCTAGGAGAGCCAACAGCGGAAAAAAACAAAAACCCTGGACACAGGGCCTGTCACGGACGTCGGAATGAAAACTGACCACTCTACGGCCAAGCGGTCATTTGTTTGGTCGACAGTTTCCTTCCTGCATTCAACTTTTAATCACCCCAACAATCTGGTGACAGCTTAGCTTTGCTTAAGAGAAAAAGAGCAACACTGTGACACTTAATTTAAGGCGTGTGGGAGAAAACCATGTCAGAGGTACTCGTGACTCACAAAGGCATCCCGCTCTTGTCGAATGTTCTGCCGTTCACCTGACAGCCGACGGGGGTTGTGTGCTGTCCGGCCAGAAGCCTGTAACTTCCAGGCTCAGGCTTGTGATCACCGGCAGGTGGGTCCATCATAGCTGCCGGGTGCCATGGAGAGTAAAACCACGAACCTAGATGAACAACATCACTAAGGAGACAGCCAGGGACCTACGAGCAGACACCCGGCCTAAGACAGGCATGCAAAACCCCTGAATAGCGGCTAGCTGTTAGCGTGTAACCCCTTTTGGTTTCTTAGCTACCCACTGTGTCCCATGAAACGAACAGGCACCAAGGTGCCTCGTGTCTCAGGAGAGACTCCAAGGTCACCGTCACCCAGGACTGGAAGATGGATGGATGGATGGTTGGATGTATTTCATATGTACATATATGAATACCTAACTATACAAACAAATATGCAGTGAACAGGGGCAGTGTGTGGCTCAGTGGGCTTGGATACTGCTTCAGATCCCCAGGGTCAGCAGAGTGATTTCGCCGTTGGGCTCCTGAGCGAGGCCCTTAATGTCTGACCCTGCTTTCCCAATTGTATATTGCTTAGACGTATAAATGTCTGCTAAACTGTAAATGTTATACATAAGCAGTACATTATCTATAATTATAAACCCACTAATATGTATATATTTTTAAATATGAATTTCATGCAGCATAATGACTTTTGGATAGTGTACTAGTTAGTTAATTAATTAAACTTAATCGGTTATCAGCTTTGAGGACCACCAAGTGGGCAGTAACGTGTGATGCGACCAGGGGTGGTGGCATATTTAAAGCAGGAGAAGTCAGCTCTATACGCACACATACAAGGTCCCTCCCCACCTGACGGAACCCACGGGGCTATATCCAAATTAGTCCCCTTCTGGGATCTGGCAGGCATCACTAACCAGCCAAGGTGTGGCATAGGGCAGGCCTGTCACGGCTTTCTCCACCTAATACCCCCATCGGGCCACGTTCAGAGGGCAGACCAGCCCTAGGTGGTCCACTCAAGGGGGGGGAGCAGGATTGTGTCTCCATTAAAAACAGGGAGGGCTCATTTTTCTCTGCTGACGTTTTGTTGTGCAATTAAGCAAGGAGGATTCTATTGTTGTTGATAATCCATAAATTTACATTTCAAAGCTGGAATTAAGTGCTTTTGATGGTCACAAAGGAAGCGTACCACTTTGAATAACTGTCGTAAAGTGTTTTTTTCTTTTTAAATCAGGGTGGTGGCATTTACAGAAAACACTGCAGCAGATCTGATTGGCCGACAGAGGGACAGGCGGTGGATCTGATTGGCTGTCTGAGGGTTGTGTAGTAGATCTGATTGGCCGGTGGAGTGCTTTGTTGTTTGCCTCAAGCAGAAGAGTAGCGTTCAGCTTCCAGCAAATCGTGGTGGGTGTACAATAGGTGCAATGATGCGGAGCCTGCCCAGTAATGTCTGCCCAACCGTGTAACAGTTTGAGCCCCATTTAGCCCTATCTGTGGGTATGTATATACGCATATTTAAACCCTCAATTTAACAGCCTGATTAAAAGGAAGGGGATTCCGGTAAAAGTCAAAGTGTGCGTGAAAGCTCACAAAAACGCCCCGATGTGACTGAAAAGAGCTTTCATCAATAGAAAATGTCATGATTCACACTAAAAATTTAACAAAAATGTACAGTGATTATACAGTCAGCAGTCCCTGGTGACTGCTGGGAATATAATTTGGACTGTAATTTGGGGTTTGTTACACTGAAACAGACCCACCCACTAGCGCACAAAACGAAAGACTCCGATAGTTCACCTGATCGCACGCCCCTCGCCCTGACTGGCTCGATCGGCAAACTGGCGATCACATGACGGCGAGTCGCCCCCGCAGCCAATTCTATCTGAGCAGATGCGTGCTGCCGCCAGAGAGACGGTAATAAAGATCACCCAGAGGGCTGCGATTCAATTGGGCCGGATTAGCGCTAACCTGCCTGGGCACGGGGGGGGGGCTGCTGATGACATATATAAACCTGACACTGCACACTCTTGAATATTAAGCTGATACTTCTATCGGGAGATTAGTAACTCCTCACACCAGTTGGCGTGATGCTTATTTAGGCGAACATGCATTTTCACTGATTCGATATAAAGCACCGATAATCTGCAGAGTTTATATACGCGCGATATTAGAGAGTTACAACTTCTCCTATTGTCCTATAAAAAGGAAGCTGTCAATTGCAGTTACAGGGGGCGGCCCTGCCGACGTGCGGTGATACTCTTTCAATCCACAAACAAGGTTCAGAGGCACCTGCTGCATGTTCCTCCTGACCTGCAACATCATCGTCGTTAAGGGCGGCCAAGGAAACACCGCCAGGTTAGCTCCAATCACCTAGCTCCCCCAGGCCTGTGACTCCTTGAACCAGACAAGGCCATTTTTTAATGATTCAGCCTTTTGAACTGTGAAGACCTCACCTGTTTCGACAGTTTAGGGTATTTCGGGGAGCCACGTAACCGGCACGTATTGCTAGGATAAGTGTCTACACGGAAACAGGCAAAAAACATTGTTAGCACCTCTAAACCTTATAGCTGTTAGCAGCTATAAATCGGTTAACATGTCAACCGGCGAGCACCATCTTCGGCCCGAGGCCTTCAGCTTCCCTGTGGTGTCAAGTTAACGATTTGCAAAAACCTCTAGGAGAACAAAGCAGAGGTCTTGAAACATCTTGAGGTGTTGCGCCCAAGGTCCAGTGTTCCAAAGCAGAACAGTTAATGGTTAACCTCCTTCACAGAGGTTATGGGGGTATGGGGTTTAGGGGGAGGGGGTGATCTCCCTCCATTCCCATGTCTACATTTCCTTACATTTTCAATTCCTTAACCCGGCACACCACAGGGAAGACGGGGAATGGGGCTCCAGATGATTGGCAGGGCGGCACTCTCGCTATCTCATAATGACCTACGTTTGCTTCATTGCTCCTTTGACTCCTGGAGTGGGAGATGGAATGTTAATCTGTATGCATAGGGAGACTGCTAATGAGCTGCTCAAACGGGATTTCGTTTGTTCATTAAAAAGGTTCAGGAGGAAGAAAGGATAAAAAAAACCATCAGACACTTGCCAACCCTACAAGGAAATGGTACACCATCAGAATGTGTTTTTTTATTGTGCTATTTAATTATTTTTTATGTGACCGCTTGATTAAATAGCGTATTCCAGTGTTTGGGCACAGAATCCGTGAGGGCATGCACAGACACACGCACCATACTTCCCAACATTTGCATTTATTTGTACATCAGACGCCGTTACCCGACGCAGCTGACTGGTTTTTCATTGGTCAACGTGAGCAGAGAGTCAGAAGAGACAGTGGAATTTAGAGGGTAGGTATAGTATTTTAGGGTTATGGCAAATCCAGAGAAATGTGCTAATCACACTTTCAGCCAGGGCACAGTTACAGACGCACGATTATTTTGCCTGACAAATTCGGTTTGATAAGCACATAACAAACGAAACGCACAATAATTAAATAATACTCCGGAACTTAAGCCTCAGAGCCTAATAACACCTTTCTGAAGCAACTTCAATTCGACATCATGCTAACAAAGGCCACTCGGCACCAGTTGACCCCAAACCACTATGCAGTGGGGGGCGGGGGGGGGCTACCTTGCTGCCAAATCTCCAGGGGCAGCCGTTTTTGGGGTGGTTTGGCCGGGTGACTCTGCGAGGCTCGGGAAGGGATCATCTGTCCAACATCAACACCGACTGGAAGCTGCCAGGCCTCATTCCCCCCCCCGCCCCCCCGCCCCTTGGCTCAGGGCAGAGCCAGGAAGTGGTGAATTTATTTCTAAACTTACAAAGCCATGTTCATTTACTCCCAGCTTCTGTCCCTTTCAGTGCTGTCTTGCATGGCTGCTTCCAATTAACCTGTTAATGCAATCGGTTCAAATGGATTTCAATGCCTGAATGACAAATGCCGTAAACTGCCTGGCCTGTCTGAGATTATTATTGTTATTATTATTTATATGGTTAGCCAGTGTACGTGGCCAAATTGACTTTCAGCCATATCCATGGAAACAGCTGCATTTTTAATTGGGTGCCAGTGAGGCTAAGTTCCTTAAGGTACATGAGTCCCCAGCCCATACCACAGCCCTTAGAATTCCTTAATGTCCCATCGTTTTTTTTTTGCTTCCCAACAAATCCTGTTGGACAGATTGTGCTACTAGCACCAATCCAGCCCGTCCTGAAACTTGAAACTCCCTGACGATGTGCAGCTGACACAGACAACCCGGTTTGGCCCTAGAGATGGGACCGTGATGTCCATGTAGGACATGGAACAAAGCCTGAGCCGGGCCCTTTAAATCGGCTAAAGCTAATTGGCTTTTTGGCAAAAGTGTCTGATATGATGTAGCTAAATAAGGATCCTGGTAATTAAGCCTCGGGGATGTCACCTGCAAGACATGTTATCCGCATTGTACAAGCATGGTGTTGAGTCAGTGTCCTATCAGCAGGGTGAGAGGGATGCGGTCGCCAGGGGGGCATAGCAGAGGGGGGACAGTGTGGGCAGTTCCCTCCACATGGTTTGTTTTCTCCCAGGGATGTCATTGGGCTCTTGGAATTGGGAACATACCCAAAGAATGACACAATGTGTAACTTGTAAAAGGGATGGGGAGGGGATTTGAGGCGGTGGCATATCAGCAGTGTGGCCGGGGGGGGTGGGGGCACCCCGTTTACACACGCATGGAGACACTTCAATGCAGTCGGGTCTGTGCGGCTCTGTCGGCCTGGCAACAGCACACTGGGCCTGGGACGGAATCTCGTGTGAGAATTGTGAGGGAAACGGAAGCTAAACGGAGAAAGTGATTTGCAGTCTTTTTACAAACAGGGGTCTCGCCCTGTATCTGAATTATAGTTATTGTGAAGTTCAATAAATAATCAGGTTTTGGATATTTCCTTTACTTATATGCACACCTCTGAAAAACACGAACCTCTCGCAAGGGTGATACACACAAGTCGGCCATTGTTAACATCAATAGCCTGTTTCAGTGAAATGATCTAGATGCAGGAAGCTATTATAACCAAAATGAGCGCCACTTAACAAGATGAAGCCAAACATTGATTTTCCCTCATTGAGCATTAAAATAAGGTCTTTTGAATCCACTGAATCTCCATCCAGTGAGATGCAACTTGACTGGTAGTCATGTATACAACCGTTCTGACGTCAACAGAGAGAAAGGAGAACTAGCGGCGAGGCTAGCTGGAAGTCATCTTTAGCCTTGAGTGGCTAAGGTGGATCCATGTGGAGTGAAAAACACATACTTCGTATTGGTAATAAATATTTAAAGCAGTCATGCTACGCTAACATTAGCGGGCTAAGGTCAACTATTTTTTACTGCGGTACAGAAAAAAAATCCCAGATTGAAGTGTCAAAGGGAATTAACAGGTTGCATGGTTAATATGAAAAAAGAGAGCAGATAGAAAAATAATTGGATATCCAGTGTTTGAAATATACGCAGTCTCACGCTTACTATTCTGGTCTATTGAACTCCTTTCACATTTTCAATTATTTAAGGACAAAGAAATGCTATTAGTTCAACAGAAGAGCAATTTAAACCTCCAAATAGATTGGACATTTATTCCAAAATTGATTGCAGAGGTCAATGAGACATTTAGCATAATGAGAAGCTATGAAACATTTAAGACAAGTCATGATTTATAGAAATAGTTACTGAAATTTTGTTCTGCCACTGTAACTGGCAAAGATGTTTTTCATGGTATCTAACAAAATAGCTTTTTAATTTTGTACAAGTCACCCTAGGTGTAGTAGAAACCAGGCCAAAATGCAGAAATGTGGCAGTTATTCTTCACCCAAATTGGTGCAGGCCGTCTAATTTTCAGGACAGTTACGTCATAAGCTCATGTTAATCCTTTGTTAAGAGTTTTAGCCCTGGAATGTAAAATTCTGATCATCACCTTTAATGGTTTTACTCTACAATGCTGTTCGATGAAATGGTGCGTAACTGTTTAACAGGCCTGACACTCCACAGTCTCTGATTGGTGGGAGTCTCGGCCGATTTGCATATGACGGAACTCCTGAATTTGATTGGCTCTGGCACACAGCAGGGACCTGCTGGAGATTAGCAGTTGATGAGATGACCCATTCAGCGGCCTACCAGGGCAAGCTGCCCCCTCTCTTTTATTATTCATGCTCCTCTGAGAGGCACCGTGGACGCTTATCGTATTGGAGTACAGTGGCTTGTATGGACCCGGAATTCTGCAGGAAAGCAGCGTGGCACAAGCCAAGGCTGGGAGGTAGGTAGCACCGAGAACTTGGCACGGGACGGCCTGGCGCCCGCGTCGCAAGCTGGATACTAGCCACGGCAACAGCTCTACGCTAACATGAGCCCGCGAGGGGGAACAGGGTAACCCATTCAGGGGGAGAGCGACCAAACCTGTTACCGCGATCGGGGTGGCGAGCAACTGATCAATTAGTTGTAAGACGGCGATTTCGGAATGTTCCTGCTCTGACACTTCGCACTGTTTGTGTTCTTATGTAACAGCCCCCTCCGAAATAATGGAGCTCTTTTTTTTAACATGGCACATATAGGATAGCGGCCGTGACGTCAGCACCAGGAGTGACTACCAGGGGGGTGGGAAGACCGAAGACACTTGCAGCCAGTACGCAACTAACCCTGGCTCTGTGAGAGAAACGCAAGGGCCGGGATGAATAGATTCACAGTGAGTCAGTAGCTCCATAAACCCTCCCCACACACACAATCTTAAACTGACCATGAAGATTTGTTCAGAACCTGGGCGCCAAGGAAGGCTGCTGCAGTGTTTTTTGGCTTTTCATGCTGAAGCAAATCGTCTACGCATGACTGATGTGCTCCGACACCCCCACAACCCCCAAGCCCGAATCTCCAGGCCACCAGCCCTAAAGGAAGGCTGGCCAGCCCCCACCCATGGAGAGGAAGATGAAGGGAGAGGGGCCTACTTTCGCCCGAGCTCATGGTAGATTAGTGAAACCCGCTAAGCTCGAAACAACGACCCAAACCGCCAGCCCAAATGGATGAAAATGCATGTTTATTACTGAGAGACGGATATTTTTCTTTTGCTCCCCCCGCCGAGCGACAGCACTGGCCTGTGACTAACAGCATTTTTATTTTATTTATATATCTGTTTATTCATCTCCATTACGCTTCCTGCTGAAGTCACGCATCCTTTTTTCCGTTTTGTCACTGGAGCTACATGTCTTTCCGTCTCACTCTACCTCTCCCCCCTTTCTCTCCTTTTTTCTCTCCTCTTGCTCTCTAACACTCTCGTCCTCTCTCCATCACCCATTCTCTTCACTCCACTCCCTCCCTTTCTCACTCCCCACTTTGCCCCCCCGTTTCCCTCTCTATTTCTCCTTCTCCCCTCCGTTTTCTCACTCCTCCTCTCTCCCAGAATCCTTCAGTTCCTCACATTTGTATGCAGTCAATGTCCCTTTTTTTTTTTTTTTTTTTTAAACCGTTAAGTTCTGGTGATTTTGCACCCCTCACCCTTAGCTCCAGTCTAAACTCAAACCATGACATACCCATAATTCCCAGTAAGGGAAGCCCACGGCTCCAGCCCAAGGCCATGATCAATAAAGTATTAGGTAAAGGCACCCATGCCTCCCCCATCTAAGTCTCACTGCAATATAGGGAAATCATTCAACATATTAGGAGCCCAAGTGAGTAATAATTGAATATGGACCCCTTCCGAAAAATGACACTATCTAGGAGGAACAGGAAGAACTTCTGGAATCCACCAGGGGGGAAAAAAGACATGACTTTTACTCTTATCATTTTGACAGCTTCTACTTTGCCAAAGGTAGTATCATCAAGATGAGATAACATAAGTCTTGCAGCATTCTGCTGCTCCTAATTGCCGTGCTTAGCTCGTTAATTAGGCATGCTTTAGCTGAAGGCCAAGTTGTGACTGAGTTTTGACACAACAAACTGTTGTGACAAGTTATTAATGGTCTGCTGTTCCGGAACTTTCTGAAAGAGTATTCACACTGGCAGACTGTGCTCTCCCCACTATCCGTGTTCGGTGTCAGTTGCTGCAGCAAAAAAAAAATAAAAATCCAACACCACTATCGAGGTTCCCATTTGGCCTGGCACCCTCCCTGCAAGGCGGCTCACAACTTACGCTTCTGGTGAGTTTGTATGATTGGTCATTGGCTTGAGAGAGAAAAAACCAAGGTTGGGCTGCAAAGGATTCTGGGACTGATGCCTGAGATGTCCGAAACTGCAACAAGGGTAACAGCTAGTGTAATGCTTAATGTCAAGCACTTGTAATGAAAATGTTGCCTTTGCAGTTGGAGGTGATGTTGTCTTTCAGTACCTTTAAGGATCTGATTTACTTCAATTGTTTCACATTTCTGGTAGTATGTGGTTCAGCAGGTTAGGACTTGGGTCTGTTATCAGAAGGTTGCCTGTTTGAATCCCAACAGACTAATGCTGCCATTGGGCTCCTGGGCAAGGGACTTAACCCCCAGCTCCTGGGGCACTGACTGCTGGCTGACCCTGTGCTGTGCCCCAAGCTTCCCTTCACTTGTCTGTGAGTTTCATGGAGTGAAGGATGGGGTTGGTGAAAAGAGAATTTCCCCACGGGGATCAATAAAGTATCACTGCTGTATTCAGTCATTTCAAGTTACTCTGCAGACACTCCTACCAAAACTGACATACACTTTAAGAAAGTTGGGTCAGTCAGTCCATGGAGCAATTGGGGTTAAAGGCCTTACTCAAAGGCCCAACAGTGACATTACTCTGCCAACCATGGGATTGAAACCAACATCATTCTGATCAAAAGCACAGCATCTAAACCCGCTGAGCCTCACAGCTCATCCTAAACACAGCCACCCTCTCCTGACAAACGACATCTGCTGAGGAATTAAGCGGCTGAAATGAAAAGAGCATTTAGAGAGTCTACAGGGGGTGTGGGGGTATTTCCCACAAAGACAAAAAAAAAGAAAAACCAAATCAATGTGACGCAAAGCGGGCCACCGGGGGGGGGGCAGCTAACTGTGACTAGCGGGTCCGGATGCCCCTGATTTCGTTCCACAGGGCTGAGGCCCAGGATTATGCCCCCCCCCCCGTTAAAAAGGTCACAGTGGCACGCGGGGGCCACCCGCCCTGTTCCGGGCCCCATATTGCACCGCAGGAGTTGGCCTTTTGGCCGGCTGGCGCACACATGAAACGGCCCGCGTGCCCTCAGCTGCCCCAGCGCCCCGGCGCGCCAAATGCCTCCGCTCCCCGAACAAACATTGAGATCCCCCCGCCTGCCCCTTCAGGGCCTTTTCATCAGCATTAACGCGGAACGCTCTCATGCTGAGAGGGCTCGCCCGGATCCCGCCTGTCATGCCGTAGTCACCCCGCTCGCCTGCCACGTGTTGGCAGGTTCATGTTCGCAGTGCTCGGGCTGTGGGCGCCTCGCTCAGCGTATTGCGAAAGGCAGTCCGTCAGCTCACATTACTCCCGTACGCAAAGCCGCCTACTAAAGGCTAAACGCCGCCACTGCCGTTTTGGCACACGCACACGCCGGGAACAGCTTTCTCCCACCGGGTTTCACATGCTTGTCTTTATTTTTGTGCTGGATCGATACTAGTTAGTTTACCCTGTCACTCTTAAGCTAACAGGAAACTGCTGCTTTGTTCATTTGTTTTACTAAAACCTTTAGATTGTTTTATCCTGAAATGCACAGACCGCAGATAGGAGTGATGGACAATCCCAAAAAAATTACCTACAACTAATAAGGCAAACCGATAAAACTATATCATACGTTGTGGTCTTTATTATTATTATCATCATTATGCATGTATTTATTTATTATTATTGTTATTTATTTATTTGCTATATATTTATTTGTTCATTATTTATGTTAATTTTTATTTTCATAATTATTTTTTGTATTTTTTATTGTATCTGCTTTCATTTTTTAAGTAATGTCTGAGATTTTCAAAAGCAAACAAACAAAAGTCATGAGTGTATACCCTCCTGCCCTCTTAATGCTGAGACAATAAAAATTTGGAAAAAACTTAAACTGGAGGGGCTTTAGCGAGTGCACTGAGCTGATGGTGGGGCTGTGTGTGTGTGTGTGTGTTTGTGTGTGTGTGTGTGTGTGTGTGTGTGTGTGTGTGTGGGGGGGGGGGGGAGGGGGGCCGGGCGACACGGCACGTGACCATAACCCAGGC
>JAAGVU020000038.1:16686462-16732101 GCA_011763525.2 Mormyrus iriodes
GGGGGGGGGGGGGGGGGGGGGGGGGGGGGGGGCTTCCCGGGCACACACCACGGGCGCCTCCGGATGCTAACGCTAATGCGGCCAGCCTCAAAATGTCATGAGGGGCACGAGAGAGGCAGAGCTGCTCAGCTGGAGGGGCACCCTCCCTCTTCTTTATATATATTTTATACAGTGGGGGGGGGCATAGACAAGGGGAGAGGTTT
The DNA here is from genome assembly GCA_011763525.2 of Mormyrus iriodes. NCBI lineage: Eukaryota > Metazoa > Chordata > Actinopteri > Osteoglossiformes > Mormyridae > Mormyrus > Mormyrus iriodes. The sequence continues at coordinate 16,686,666 of JAAGVU020000038.1, forward strand.
AACACTGTAGACACAGAAATCGACATTGTAGTTCAAGCCCTATTGCCTATCATGTACACAGACACTAGATCAACATTTCATTTAAGGCGATGGGCCCCTTGTGTGCAGGATGGCCTGCCTATTTACTGGGCCTGGTCTGGACGGCTGGTAACTCGGGGAATCGACAAATCAATGAAGCCGGGCCAATTATTGATCGATGAAGTGGCCAATCGATTAATAGTTTACAGCGCATGGGCGTGGAACATGCCAGGGAGGTGCATAAAAGCATAACTCTGATCAAGAGGCATCTGTATAGCGAGGTTGCCTGACCTTGGTGAGGGGGTGGGATGAATCATTAAAAAACAGAAAAAAAAACTAGAACCATGTTTCTGAGCTCGTCTGGGGACTGCTGATCTCCACAGGCCATGACAGTCTAAATTCAGGCGAGACGCTACGTTTGAAATTCAAGAGGAAATGGGGGGGGGGGGGGCAGAAAAGTAATTAAGAGCCCGGCATGGTTGCAAACTGCGACGAACAATTATGGGGGAGGGGAGTGAATTACACCAAGTTATTCAAAATACAAATGTGTTTTGGTGTGCCTGCCGTAGACTGGGAGCACCCAGGGAATGTTCAGAGGCAGGATCTTGTGATTGTAAGTCAGGGGGGAAAGTTTCATTTCATTCAACGAAACTCAAATGTGAGTGGAAGAATTAGAACACCCATGGGGTTAAGATATGCAATATATTGAGTGGCTCCATGTGGTGGAGAGTGGAGTGGGGGTCCCGAGATCCTCATATTCTACATCCTAATCAATTTATGCTCCGCAACTCCCAAACAGGACAGTGGGGGCAGAGAGGTGATGGGCTGCTCAGTGGGTTAGGCCTCTGCAGCTGTGGTCAGAAGGTTACTGGTTCAAATCCCATCCTTGTCAGAACAGTCACGTGTCTGCTGTGCAAGGTATCTAACTCCCCCTGAAAAAAAGTTTCGCTCACAAATGTACGTGTGCGTCTCAAAGAAGGGCATGATGCGATATGCAAAACGCAGTATTCCAATGTACTTGTGCAAACCGCAAATGAAGCATCACTTCAGGAAAAACATCACACCAAGTGGATGGGCTAACCTCCAGCTCTCTGGTGAAAAAGACCACAAGACACATCAGCTTCAGCTTCCGTCCGAGCACCTTCCCACCAGCGTCAGGCAAAACGGCCTCGCCAAAAGCCGCGGCTCAGCGGAAAAGCACCCACGTTAACATACCGATTCCAGACAGAGTACCACAGGTCTCCCAATTGGCAGCAAGACGAAATAAGTCAAACTGATTCCACATACGGCCAATATCAGGTAGGGCCCCTGCTCCTCCTGCTTTCGGAGACGCTTTCAGATTCCTCTAGCAGCCAATCAATAAGTAAATCCTTCATGAATTCTTTTATTATGGATTTGTAATGCAGTGCCTAAGCACAGACGATACCGGGTCTTTTCTGTCACTTGATGTTTGCCTCTGACATAACAATGCACCTGGGAATAATCCAGAAAGCGCATTATGTATGTGTTTCGCTAAACCTGTGTGGTGCTGGTGGTAGGGGGCTGGGGGTCGCAATGCATCTCTTTTTTTTACAGCTATAAATGATTCTACTTGAGTCCCCCAGCCAGAGAAATATATAAATACAGTTTTGCAAACTGCTCAGAGCCAAGCCCATGGGGGGAGGGGGCTGTTAACACCTGCTAGATAACGCTCCGTAAGGACAGCGACCCCCCCTTGCTGTGTAGCCATACACTGCTCCACTTACCAGGGTACCACAACAGCCTTGCATAATCGAACCCTATTTTTTTCCTCTGGCGCTTTCCAATTTTATTCAGCTTTTCTGAGAAATACCTGGTGTTTGTACACACCGGTCTTACCTCCTGCTCCCGACAGACCACGTCTGTGTCTCCGTCACGCTGCGTCGCAACACAAAGCCGAGTTCCTGCATCGCCTCCGCCTCCCACAATGTTACCGGGTCTATGTCACAGCCCCCAGCACCATTACAGTGGGGGGGGGGGGGCAGCAGGAGCCGATCTCAGAGGTGCCTTAGAATGTCACCCACACTAGATTATTAGTGACTTGCTCTTACAATAAAGCCCTTCTGCTGAATTCCAACCAGGTAAGCGATGGGTCCCCTCAGCCTCCAACAAGTCTTTCCAAATGTTGTCATTTATATGACATGTCAGGAACATGATAAAACGATAAACAGCCTTGAAGTCTTCGTCCAGACCTGTACTGGATAAGGTCTTCCACAGCCGCTGGAGCTTACTGCGGTCTGCTACAACCCACTACTGCCCCCTTATACTAAAGCCCCCTACTAGTTTCTGTGGCCCATTACAGTTTGCTATGGTCTGCTAAGAATGACCAGAGCTTGCCTGCAGTCTGCTACACCTCTCTCCGGTCCACTAGACCTCTCCACCCTCCTCCTCCACCCGCTACAGTCTGCTGTAGCCCCCTCCGACACAGAAACTTCCAAGAAAAATGCGGCAGAGATCCAGATGGCAGGCTTTATGACCTCAGGATAAAATGGATTCATTAATTCTATTATTTATGTGTATGTCCACAAGGCGCGTCGTCACTGGGGGTAGAAAAAAAAAAACATGGCTTCTCATGCCCCCCAGTATTGCAATAAAAAATATACATATAAGTACATGGATGAATAGAAAGCAGAGAAGTGCTCGCGTTACATGAACCTCGAGGACATCGATTAACGCCGTGAAGAAAAGACCCAGAATAAATTGCTCAAACGAGGAGGTCTTGCAGCAAAGATGAATAACAGATTCTCCAATTCTGTTACTCAGTACCCAGCCAGCAACAGATTCACACAGATCCTGTCCTGGAAAACTACGCCCTTATTTTAATCTCTATTGTTTTTTTTTTTTATCTGACTTTCCTGGACTCCATACTAAACCTAATTAATGTCTACTATCCCTGAGGAAGGTGTTCCCATTAATTGACTGTGTCACAGAGACATTTATCTGCTCCGTTATTACATTCTCGTCTAGCTTGTTATATCTTTTTCTTTCATTAAGGACTATTCTGTGCCTAACAGGATATCGACTGCACATGTACAGCACTACAGGAAAGCCCAGGAACCCACAATGTAGGCCAGAAAAAAAAGGAAAAAAATCGCATTTTTATATTTTTACTTAAAGAGTTTATATCCACTAATTCTGCAAGCTTTGTAGGAGAATTTATGCGTGTAATAGATTAAACCATGCAAGAATCAGTTTATGTGGGGGGAAAATAGAGCTTCATTAGCTTGGTTAAAGACGGAAATGTAAATCAGGCACATCGGAACAATGTTTTTGGTGGTACTCTCCCATATAAGGTAAGAAATCAGTTCGGTTTGGTCTCACGCCAACTGATTTGTGTAGTATACCATGGTGGGATCTAAAGAGATCTCGGAGGGCCAAGGGAAAGAGGGCTTATCAGGCTGGGGGGAGGTATAAGGCCTAAATGTTTTGGGATTCATTGGTGTGTTGAAAGACAAAGAGTCAATAGCCGGAGACAATTTAAGACTGCAGGGAAACTGTTTGGAGGGCAACCTTCAGGAATGTTCCATGAAGAAGCAGCAAAAGTAACGGAGGACCTCCAGATGATCCCCGGATCACAGCGGAGGATTTATAGGCTTCCCCTGACTATGCTGATGTCCATTTCATACGTCAGGAACACCACACAAACCAAAAGACATCTGCATTCATGGGACGGACAACTGAAAAAAAAATCTGCACTCTCAAAGTGGGGCATTACTGCTCATCATGTCTTCACAAAGGACCATTTGGATGATCTTTAATTTTGCAAGAGTGTTCTCCAGGCTGATGAGCCTAAACCCTAACCGTGAAGCATGGGAGTGCTGCTAGAATCAGGGGTGGTGTGTAGCTAGGTGGATTAGGATGCTGTGACTGTGATCGGAAGGTTGTTGGTGGTTGGTTCAAGTCCCATGACTAGCAGAGTGATATCACCATTAGGTCTTTGAACGAGACCCTTAAGCGCTGGTGAATTCAGGGACTGTCTGCTTTTGCCTGGTGAATTATTTGCTTCTTTGCTTTAAAACATATGTAACATATTTTATGTAACTGTGGACCGGGATGATTCGGCCTCATCAAGAGAAACCCACATTCAGCCTCATAGCGAAACGTTCCTAATATCACACATATATAAAACAGCAGGCCCGTTGCCTTTCAGCTGAAGTTTAAAGGGGTTATGGCAGCGACAGAGCAAATTGACTATTAAAACAGGAAATGGTTGAGTCAAAATCTAGTCCCCGACCTTGGAGATATGCTGACAGCAGACACAGAATGGCCCACGGATCCACAAAGGCGGGGGAACATTCCAAAAAGAAGGCGTGAGTTACTTAATAACTTGTCTGGTTGCAAAAAGACACAGAACTGCTTACGAATACAAAGATTTTCTTCCACACACAATAATTCGTCTGGTACAAATACCTTTTTCAATTAAAATAACGATACATTATATGCGTGTCTGTCTGGTCTGACAGGTGTAATGGTATCTGTTACCAGTCGGAATTGAAGAACCAATCTGTTCCTCAGGGCCAATATTTGGGCCTGAAATATACTGTGAAAAAAGACAGTGTTTCATGCACCTATTTGTCGCGCACCTTTTAGAAAATAAAAACAAATTTGCACTGTCGCAGAAGCTGTGGGTTTTGTGACACACAGCATTTTTTAATTCAGCATGCAAGACCAGTTTATAGAGTTTAGCATTCTGTTCAGTTTCAGTCAAAGTCCATGTAGCGCCCTAGGCAAGCTTTACCGCCAGTGCCCCCCCCCAGCAAAATTCTTCGCCCTGTAGCAGGGGATGGGGCCTGGGGGGGTGCCCTGTCAGAAGATGCCACCCTGGATAGTCGCCCATCACGCTCTTGCCAGGATCCGGCCCAGATTCTGTAGTTGGGGCATATAGTAGGTATTTGAAGCCCATTTCAAATTTAAAAAGCGTGTTCGTTCAACAGGGTGAACAGGGCCTACTTATGCGTGCGGGGGTGTGTCTGCATATGTGTCTGAACCCCACCCCCCCCGACAATCTGAATGTTTTATGTCAGCTGCTGCCATGAAATGTCATCCCGTGTGAGATGTCACCAGCCTCGTCCTAATGACACGTGCAGGGTGGGTGGTAATTTAAATGTGGGGGGAAGGAGGGGGGAGGATGCTGACCAGGCCTCCCAGCCTTCATGGTGGCTGTCCGCACTCCCTCCACTGGCCATGCTCTATAATCATGCAGTGATAATAAAACAACCCCATCTGCATTCATCTGGAATGGCCGGATAATCCCATCACTGGTCTCCGCCTCGTCGCTCAGTGGCCATGCTGACTCGAGATGGGTGTTATCTAGTATGCACCTCCTCCTCCTCCTCCACCTCGTCTTTGCTCTCTGGGCTTCGCCGAGTCATGCAGAGCTCCCGAGAGCTCTCCGCTCCCAGTTCCACCCACGGCGCTCCGAGCCCAACGGGCACTGGCCCGACAGTAGACGTCACTTCCAAACGAGGGCTAGGAACCTGCCTTCCCAGCTACACCCACTGCAGCGTGGGCCTGCCCGCCTACACTCTCCAGGCCAGCCTCTGCTGGGGGGCACATTACTAAACTTATTTACATTTAACTTACTTAGCAGATGCTTTCATCCAACATGATGCACATTTTTTGGAGAAAAGCAAGTTCAACGAGTCACTGGAGTTAAGGGCGTTACTCAAGCGCTCGGGTAAAATAACTCTGCTGACCTTGGTATTTGAACCAGTGACCTTCTGGTTACAGGAGCGTGTCCTAACCCATTGAGCCACAAACTAAAATAGAAACAAACACTTAAACTGCGGTATCTATTTTAATGCAATTCATCATCAATGCGTCCCAATCTCCTTCCCTCAAAGGGCTGATAATTTGACATCCATCCCATTATATTGATGATTGACATGACATGAAGTAAAGTGTCTCTAAATTGTGTCTCTTAACTATTTGTGTGTAAGTGTGGCCCATGAGGGACTGGCAGCCCACCTGGGGTCTCCCCTATGTTGTGCACTAGACTTCCTGGGATAAACTCCAGGCTCATGCTGACCCTTTCCTGGATAAACAGTTAATGAGACTCAAAGACAATTCAGAAAAAAATCCTCAGCCACCACACCCCCTGCTGTCGGCAGTATGACAGGAATTAAGAAGCTTGTGTCTCGTCTGCCAGAACGTGCCAAGTGACACATTTGATCGATGGCCCAAACACTTTGCGCGTCCTCTGACAGCAGGTATTGCTGCTCTGAAAGATCACTTTCCTCCCAGGGGAGAAATTTATCTGCGAGCGTACCTGCCCCCCTGAATACAAAATAATAAAAACCACAACAATAATGGAGGCTGTCTGGACCAAGCACGGAGAAGCAGGCCACTGTAATCTCCCAGGTCCGCAAAGGCCGCTAACAAGTTGTAACTCATCCCAGGCCATCAAAGAATCGATGCTCTCTAGGAGATCGAACCTTATCTGTTTTTGCTCCAGCTCCTACAATGAGCTTGGATTCATTTCTGTCGCGGACCAGTGCCAGAGTCCCAAAACAATATTTGCCGGCTCGTCACTGAAGCCGAACGGCGAGCAAAGCCACTCCCGCTTGCCGTTCTGCCGATGTTGCTACGTGACAGGGTCCCAGATGAGGCAGGAACAACTGCGGACGCAATGATAATCTCTCTTATATCAACGATAATCTTCAGAGATATGGGAAAATCCAACCCGATGGCTCCGTATAAAACCTCTGCATCAGATCCAGTGAAATGATTGGGCACACTGTAGGCTCAAGTAAATGGAGTATATATCAGCTTCAGTGCTTAATCAAATATTACTCTGAGGGTTTTGGAAAAAGAATCATACTTTGCACATTCATGCATGCATATTTTATATATATTACTGTATGTAAACTACGTAAGTACTTTCTTACTTTAACTGTCTTAATATACGTATATAATTGTAAAATGGTGGGAAATGGAAAATAATGATATCCTTTGTCATTCACTAAATATATTACACAGATGCTCAGAAAAAAGCTTTCCTTAGCTTTGGTTACATTCATTACATGACATTGTTACATTGAGTGGTCTTAGGAGCACAGGATTTATTCATCCACATATATATCATATCATATACATACACACACACAAACATATATATTTATATATATATGATTTTGTTTTGTTTTGTTTTAGCACCTGAGAAAACAAAACAGTGCCTTTGATCAGAGAAAATACCTCCTATTGCAGCTGGGATGTATGGGGTGGTACTGGTGGTGAAGGGGTGCTGTTTTAGCAACAGACTATCAGTGGAAGGTGGAGGAATAAGGGCAGTGGTTATGAGGTTGACTATAATACGATGACCAGCCAGTTCCCGGAATAATACTAAACAGGGCAGCTTAAATACACCACAGACCCTGTTGGGGTGGCCACAACACAATCAAAAAACTAGATGCTATTGGAACGACAACAGTGTATTCCTAAGACGGGCTGTGCCCCCCCCCCCACCCCACACACACACACACTCCTCTACAATTCCTAGCTCCCTACATATTTTCCCCACAACTGCAAAAGACAATATTTATTAAAAACCCAAATTTGTGTACTTGTCTCAATATAATCGGGCTCACCAGATCTGCATCCGTATCTGTCCTTTCACACACTATCACTGTGTGGTGCTGCTTCAACTTTGGTGCGATCTGTCTCAAAATGGGATCCGTTCCAAATCTTCACACATACAATGTGTCTGCTAAGTCTGAATGAAAAAGATCTGTCCAATACTTTCCGAGTTATTGCGCTAGCAAGATAAGTATCTGAGGCGACAGTCTGTTCCCCAAACCCTCTATGAATTGCCCATCCAGAGAATACAACAACAACTAAGGAGAATCCTGAATGTGAAAACAACAGGCTAGAGAGTCAGGGAAAAGGGGCTTAGAAACTCCAAAGGCCCAGAAAAACCTCAGAGCAATCAGCAAAGATGGCAGCTGAACAGGGGTTCCGTTCCTCACTTATCGACGTGGGCTCCACTCCCCTGCCCGGTTTACGTGGGCCCACACAGTGCCACCAGCAGGGAAGGAATGAGGATGCTAGCAGCAGGTGCCCATGTGCCCGTGCAATAGCTGGCAAACAGTGGTACGCTCGCCTTGCCTGGCACCGCCATACAGCAGCCGGCCGATTCACCACAGGGGGTTGTTCTGTACCTCTACGACACCATAGTAGAAGTCACAATATTATTATTTTTCAGAGTTTATAAGATGCTCCTACCTAAATCGACTGATGTCCCTCAAGGTTGTTCTTCGTCTGTTTCATGCAGCAGGACATTTACTGAAATCAAGCTCACAGCTCAAGGCTACAACATCAGTTCCCCAAGCAGTGTCAAGTTTCAGGCTTTATTGTCAGATGTGTTCTGAGGAACACAGTAAAATTCGTGTGCCGCAGTAGCATGGGAAGGGACAGGTGCATGATGGGACAATAGGACAAACAGCAGCACAGTAAGAAACAAGACCATGCAAGACAAAAGACTGCGATAATGTTGCAGTAGTGATAGTGACAATAAATATGCAATAAACAGCATTCAAACATCAAATCCTTGAGCCAGCTATGCTATTGGCATGGCGCTGCTACCATTCATTCAGTGGGCTTTAGCTCTTGAAGCCCACCTCAGCCTGTCGTTAATGCGGAGAAGCTCTGCAGCCTACCCAACATCCTCGTTGCAGAATTTCACGTTGCCACATTTGCGTGAGTGCATCACACTTGCTTATTCTGAGGCCCTCACACCAAAGCTGCACAGCATTTGCAAGACAATGCTATTTTTTTTTTCAAACTCATAAAATGCAGCTCCTACCGTTCTTGAGACATAAGGGTTTGGGTATCTGTCAAAAAAGCAGCCCTGATCTTGACCATGTTTCCTTTTCTTCCCCAACATCCATTTTCATTTCCTCCCCCCGAGGACATCGCCATAGCAAAGGGTTGCCCAGGGTTAAGAACAGAGACACTCCCATCGCTAGACAAAAGTGTCCCGCTAAACCACAAAGTACCGCCGCTCATGTGAGACCCTGTTTGCGAATGACAGGGTAGGGAATTGCAAATAGGCCTTTGAGAGGCAGAGAAAGCCGTCAGTAAGTGTCTCTAATTGCCCCGAAATCAGCTAAAATCCCTGTTCCCCTGGCATGCCTTGAAGGATACAAAGAAGCAGGATCACTTAAAGCATTATTGCACGCTATCAATATTCCAGTATCTGCTGCCCGCCCGACAAGCCAGACGAATAAAAGAATCAAGGCTCCATCCATCCTCAGATGGCACCGAGGGTCAGTGCCAGCGGTCTCTTCCAGGATCCGCCCGGGCTATTAAAAGTCCAGAGCGTGGGGTCTGGCCTGGAGGAACGGATGGGCGGACACCAAAGAAGGCGATTCACGTCACAATCGATATTGTACGACCTTTCCGGGCGGCACGGCTACTCGGGAAGCACTCTCAGAGACACATAATCACCTGGGGCAGTGAGGGGGGTGGGGGGGACCTTCCCACGGAACGTCCCGGATCCTAAACAGCAAAACTCGAACGAGAACCCGACCGGTCTCGCTCCTGGCACGTGCCGCTACCTTAAAAGAACGGCAATCGCAGATATGGCTGCTGTCATTATCGTGATTGCTTCAAATCGGCAGATGCCCGCTTCCAGATCTCCATATAAATCCTGGTCTTTTCTCCAAGATGCAAGCGAATCCGGCCCCTCCAATATTTAAAAGTCAACAAAGAAGACAAAATAGAAGGGGACCATCCGCTTATCTGCTGCTAATAAAGGGGGCAGCTAATGGCAGAGACTCCCGTCGCCCAAATATGGTGCTTCTCTGTGAGTGATTTCCCATTTACGGGCACTGCTTGTTTTCCAAGTAAGGCCCTATAGAATTGGCTTTGTTTCTACCCGCACCACATACCAACTGACCCCATCGTTTGCTGCCAGCCTTGGCGACTTTGCAAACTTTGCTTCCCGAAGACTCGTCTAAGGCATGACAGCGAGTGGGCCCCAGTAAATCGATAGGTTACCACGGTGTTGAGGTCCCTGCCAAGTCATTAGGAGGGAGGCTTCAAGAAATGCCCGTTAATTAAATCTAATTATTAATGGTTCGCTTCTTTGGCAACACTATTTGCAATGAAAACAGAAACACTTTCATTTCTCAGGTAGATACGTGTGGTCTGTGAAGACGTGGTGTTTGATGTGTAAACACCTCCACTGGGACTGTGTCATATTTACAGGCTTACTAGACCAGGGAAAGGTCAGACTTGTTTGACTTCTCCTTCAGGTAACTAGCCTAGCCTCTGTGGTAGGATTAGGAGTGGCTGACCTTTACAAAGTAAAAATGGTTAGTCTGCTCACTGGAAAAAAGAAAATATATATTAATAAAAAAATACATAACGCTATCAACCCTTATACCAAATGTTCCGAAAATCACAAGGTGAGAATTAACGGCGACCGCAACTGTGCGCAACCTGGCTATATTAAATAAAGGGTAACTGACCGATTAACTAATTAAGACGAAGGCGGGCGTTTGTGTGAGTGTCCAGTATAAATAATTTAAAATTTACACTAGAAATTGTAATGAAATGGCGTAATAACAATTATTTTAAACATTTACATCCGCGCGGCGATCGCTGGCCCATTACGGGCGGGACGCGCAAAGTCACCGCTATAATCCGAGCAGGCACTCGCCAGAAAGCACCTTAGGCAATCTTCTCCTCTCTACTATTATTATTATTCTGGATGCTATGATTATCATTTATTTTAATTGTTATTATTATTGATAATTATAATAATAATGTAAAATTCTTGTCATTTATTACTAATGACGTATGGATCCCAACTTGGGATACACCGTCTTGCGCCGGTGTTTAAATGCTCCGTTAATGTTGCCTTGCCCTCCGGTCCCCGCTAGTCTTCCAGGCCGTCCGGGGCCGGCGGGGGTGCGCCGAGGCATTGTGAGCGGCCGCGATCCGATGACACTCTGGGGAGCCGCACGCCGACGTCGCCGTTGAGAGCGCAGCCTGCGGGGGGGTGTGCCGGCAGAAGTCGGAGGGCAAGTGACACGGCAATGCGATCAAACGCAAAAAAATCTGTTTTTGATGACTCGGGCCAGCCGGGCTCCATCCTTTACAGATTCACTGGGTTTTATGTGTGGAAACGTCTGTATTTAATTTAATCTGTGGTACAAACAGCTGCATTAAAGGCTAGACGTCTATTGCGTAAATTAAAAGCTATTTTCCAGTTTGCTGTCTTTTTTAAAAGAAAAAAAGAGGGGAACGTTTTAGGGCATCGCAGTCGGAAAAGCTAATACGACGACGACCCCAAGATGCAGAAAGCTGCAAATACCGGGTTTCTGCGCAGTGCACAGTCCAACTGGTACATCTGGGGAATCACATCTCGGATGAGCCTACAAATGATACCATAAACAGCAGTTTTTATAACGCCAAAAACGGCAATTCGGATTATTTATTTTTTTACGCGGGTGGCGGCGTGGCATTGAAACACGAAAAAGAAACAAGGATAAAATATACATGTAATAGGTCAACCGAATTGCATCCTCTCAGATTCAGCAATCATACACTCATCACCAGCAGCTATCAACATGAAAAACGTAAACCTCAATTTTGCATAAAGTTATAGTTGTGCCCTTTTACCAAAACTGTAAATGCAACCTTAAATTAACCCAAAATACAGAACATATCCCGGCGCTTAGCACACAGAATAATGTCCCTACCTTGGCGATTATCATGATTATTTAAGTCTAAAACGCATAATACCAATTACGGAAACTGATTTTAAAATCCTCAACATGCCCAACGTATTCCCATCCATATGTTTAAAGTTACGAATGAATGTGTTGCAAATGTATTGAACCACGCTGTTGTTTACAGGGACGCACGTCTTAATTGGCCTCAGATTGCATTTCCCCTGTTTAACCATAAGGAATGAGCCCGAAACTTGTTCCCTTTCAGAATAAGTTAAATGACGCCCTTTACCAGGGCGTATATTTTGTAGGTTGCGCATCCGATGCTTCCGATGTTCTCGGTGCGCGGTCATACGGCGCGGCGGAGACCCATCCGCGGCCACGGGCTTGGACAAACCCCGCAAGAGCCGCGAAACTCGCGCGAAAAGCAACAGCAGTCGATACAGGACGGACTTTTGACACAATGTATCCCACGGCAGGGAGGCGGGGGGGCTGCAACACCGCGGGCAGATACGTGCGGGGAATGCGTGCGCTCGAGCGCCCGGTCCGGCACGCGTCAAAGCTGCGTTCGCACGAAAGTGTTACGGGTCGGACGCTCGCAAAGTTTCCAGCCGCGCGTTACCTTTCAGAAGGATCCCGCAGAGGCTGTAGAGGGCGAAGAGCAGATGCTGTTTGAGGATCATATTCTTCTCGGTTCCTTCAGCCGGCTGCGCGGAGATAACTGGGCTTCGCCTCCTTTTCTGCCTCGTCCCTCCGTACGCAAGCGAGTCTATCCAGGTGAGGCTTGCCGTATCAATAATAGGCTCCTCTCTAGCGGTGAGCTGCGCTTCCTTCGTTCGGGGTCCCGCGGATCTCCGAGGAGCCGCTGCCGATGCGAGCCAATTGCGAGCGTCGGGAAGCCGCTTCTGCAACAGAGCGCTAAAAAAAAGTGCCGCTTTAGCTTTTCTCGCCTCTCGGGAGCGACTGCCGGCAGAGTCCCGCCCCCGCGCGGTGACAGAGGAGGGCGCTCCACCAATAGCGGCCCGTCCGCAAAATATTCAGGCAGCTGCGGCTTACAAATCCAGGGGACCGCCCGGCGAGAGGGGGACAAGACGGAGAGCGCACCGGTGGCTAGTAGGGTTAGGTGAAGGCAGACTGGCGTGTGTAATGGCCAATTCCAACCTACGATCGCTAATCGGAGCTAAATGCGGCGCCCGTTGCAGCAGCCGGTCCTGGGAGATTTCTCACGTATGGTGTGCTAGCTCCTGGGGGATGTTAACCGGGCGAGGGGTAGAGCAAAGCAGCGCTTCACCGCGATGGTACTGAAGGGACAGCAGTCGGAGTCTTAACATGTACCGAGACCCGGCCGATCGGACTACAAGTTTGATTTAACACGTACACCATGAAGTGCGTCAATATCAATATATTTCAAAGTGCAGTTAAGCAGGCGACGTTAAAAATGTCTATTATTATTATTATTATTATTATTATATCGGACCTTGGAAACAGACTTGAAAACGTTGCGTTTTAAAGTGCACAAAATTTGACTGGATGATATTGCATTGATATTCTATTTGAATATTGTATATGATCTTTTTAAGAACTTTCATATAACGTGGTTCACATATATCTTAAACTTTCACTCAATTTAAATGAGGTCTTACAATGTATTTATTGGCGTCCCGATCTGAAAACCTAAATTACATTCCAAACAGCCATAACCGTATCTTATCTATCGATCTTATATTTACTGTTTAATTCGGTTTGATTATACACTCATTGTAAAGTGTGCTTCTTTGTACATTCCTACACACACCGATTTCAGGAGAAGCGGATCTACGTTCTAAATTATATGATCGTATGTGCTTTGCATTGAGTTTGTTGCTCGACAAATTTTGGCTGGCTCCTTACTTTGCGTGCCCGTCTGTAGTGTTTAGAAACACCCTGATAAAACAGATTTGTTTTTCTGTATAGAAGAGAAGGCTGATCACACTATCAACTGCTATTTCTGTTTTTCCGAATGGGAAAGGAAAAAAAGGAATTATCATGTAGTTATACATCCCTGCCACCAGGTGGAATTTACGTCTTAACAGTGTATATGTACTTCAGCATAAGTGCCAATGCATGGTTTCATTTTGGTGGCACAGTGTTCAGGAAATGGTGATGAGACTCAGGGGAGAGCCAGCTGCCTGATTTTAGGTCCATGGTCACTTGTCAAGAGCTCAGCAGGTGGATGCCAGCCTGCTGGGGCAGTTTTGTGTGTTTAAAGCTGGCAGTGAAAATCGCAACAGAGGGGTGACTTCTATCACCACACAAAGGGTGACTGACTTCCAGGCCAGGCTCTGCAGGGTGACTTTTCCTCCCCTTTGGGGGCACAGCGCCATTCAAGGAGTTGTGAGCAGAGACCGGATTTTCCCTGTGTCCCAGTTCCACTTCCTGTTTTGTGTGATCCCACTGGGTCAGGTCTGTTGCTGTCCTCAGCCATCCCCGTGGCCCTGGAACCCGGCTGTTCCGTGGGGCGTTAAATGCCACCCCCCTGCTGACCACTCGCTGGCAGTCTCCGTATCCTGGCACTTCTGCTGCCTGCCCATGTCCACCGTCCAGTAAAACAAACCAGCATTCACTGCGTTTCCACGGGTACCATCTTCGAGTGACAAATCACAGTGGTCCACTTAAGTCTGTTATGCGCAAATTTCTTTTATTTTTCAATTAATTTTACAAATCGTTACACTTTTATGTGACATCTCCAGAGACTGGAGATTTACCTATTTTCACAACTACCGACAACTACTTAAAATCATTCTTAGTGTCCTTTAAGCAGTAAATGCAGACGCTGATAAGATGTTGGATCCACACCTCAGTCAAAGAAGAGTCCCTCTAGTGGGACTCAAACCAGCGACCTCTCGACTGTGAGCTCAGCTTCAGCCCCCCCCCTCCGAAAAGGCTTTTAGTTGGGGGGGCTGATCCCATTTACCACGTGGCCCAGGTTGGGTTCAAGGGCCCCCCCCCCCCCCCCCCCCCCCCCCCCCGCTGGCCGCAGAATGATGCGAACACCAGTCTAAGCCCAGAGAACTGGCTTTGGCTTATAGGAGGGCGGGGGAAGCCAGTTGGCCATCTAAAATGCCTGCGAGGCAAACCTCTCCACCACCACCACCCCCCATTAGAAGTGAGCTGGCAAAGCCAACCAGAGCTGCCTCAGTACCAGCTGAAATCGTGACACGGAAAACGTGCCCTGGACGTCGCCTCCAGAGCCAGGCCCAGCCAATGGCAGCTGTTTCACTCTGCTGTGTTGCCTTCCACACACTTCCCTTTTTTCTAAACTTTTGGACACTGGCCCTTTAATTTTAGGATTTCAGTTTTTTTCGATATTTTCTCCTCTTGCTTTCCCTTTTGTATATGCTCTGTCAGTGTGTTTATATTTTACTAATTTAGCTTTTTTTCTGTAGTTCTGTTTTAGTTCATATAAGTGCTTATTTTTCCAAACATTTGCCAAAAAAAAACAAGTCTCCCAGATGTTGCTTTATTACTGTACACTCGTGTTGTTGATTGCATATTGATTTCAGCTGTGTTTTTATGAACCCCCTACCCATCAATATGTTATGGGACTTTTGCTTTGAAATTTTTAACTGTCTCCATGATGCTTGCTTACATTTATGGCTGATTGATATTAAAGAGCAAGGACACTGGAGGCACAATAAATGGGAAAGGATTAAAACAGGGCATGACTTTTAAATCATGTACCCAGTCCAGCAGGCAGACGTTTATTTTTTGTTGTCTTTGGAAATTCTTTCACAGTGTTTAGGGAAGCTTTTCAAAATCAGGTCAACTGTGCAATTATTTATCATTGTCATCCCATGTGGGTGGCAATTATATCACCGCACTATTTGCAAATGAAATTCCTACGGCATTTTGTATATTAGTCCCTCTGGTCACATGACATAAGACTCCACTGATGGAATGTAAACATGCATTTCTTTTGTGAATGAATCATGGTCTTTTCATGAGATTCTCACAACCACATACGTGTGCCTGCTCACACCATAGCTGACACGTGCAGAGACAGAAATAGATAGAGCTTTTAATGAAGAGGGTGCTGAAACAAACAGCCAGTAGGGGGCATAGTGGTTAGGGGCACTGGACATGTGAACTGCAGGTAGAGAATTTTAATTAGTTTGAGGATGCTGCTATAGAATTGTACCATTAAGATCTTACTAATATAAAACGTCAAAGTAGCACAGCATGTAAGCTGATCTTTAGATCGCTGTCTTAAGGCAGATGAGTAACACCACAGGTGTGCATTTAATACTAAGAGGCAGCTGAGAAGGATTTGGAACCGGCTGCCTTTCCTTTGCGAGGAATGGCCAGTCCTCTAGCCCTTCATTTGGCACCCACGAAAACGTTGCCTTCTCGACCTGAAAGTCAAGCGAAAGCCACATTCAGCCAGCTTGACCGTTTTACCAGCAAATCCTTTAACTTCCTCCTGTGTTGCTGTAGTAACATATTGTGATTGCTTCAGTGAGTGCTGAGAAAAACCTGCCTCGGGGAGCTCTGTGCATCGGCTGAAAACATCACACAAGCCATTCTTTCATGTTCCGGTCCTAATTATCAAAATAATCTGTGCCGGTGTTTCCGTATATAGATATATATATATGATTTTTTTTTCCAGAAATGTCACCAAAAATTATTACTTAGGATTTAGATTTTCTAAAGCCACGAATTATGCTGTTAAAGCCCACCTACCCCTCAATTCAGCATGCAGCAGTAAGACTCTGAAGCTCAGGGGGAATTCCAATTAAGGCAGTATTTGAAAGTCATTCTTTTGACAAAGGCAGCGGTAACGTGTGCATTTAAAGACACAGTTTGACGCCACAACCCCGACATCAAAGCACAGGCCCATCTGAGGGCATTCATGAACGATTAACATCAAAAGCTCTGCCACCGACTCATTAAAGCGACTCAGCAAATTAGGTCGCGTCCTTTGTTTTTCGCTGAGGATTCCTTGGGACATTTATGAAGTTTAGCTCTCAAAAACACAAAATGCAATTCTCTTGCACTGACACATTTACCTTCAAACTAGGATGATTGGGTGGGGGGGGGATTTATGAAATGAACTATAATCTGAGCCTTAAAAGTAGATTGAAAATGAATTGCAAGTGGATTGGAAGTAGATTCCATTACAAAATTCTCCATTCTTATGGGCTGCAGCATTTTAATTTTTTTTTAATGAAAGCGTAGATTGAGTCGGCAACAGTAGCCAGTTTACTTATGAATTGATTTTCCACCAGTGTGTCTTGTGCTCTTTGGATATTTTGGTTAATCTCCGATGCTGTAACAATAAGAAGACCGTCAGCTTTCCTATTTACGGTGTGTATGTGTACAATTTTTCTACATTCGTGCTTTGTCAAGCTGACACTCGGCAGTAGGTTAGGAATGAAGATATACATATATAAAAATATATATAGCAACAGACATTTTCAAAGGGAGTGTTTTTGCCTTGTTTCAAATACAGGAAGTTGCCCAGACTTTGAAGATGAAGAGGATGAGAAAACGTGATGGATGGCCACTCGAAGCAGATAGAGGGACATTGTGTCAGCAGCAGGAGAGGAAGAGGGAGAGTGGCGGGCAGGTGTATGGCCGCTTTCCGTTTCATGTTTGCAGATAGGAAACACCAAAGGAATAGCCTGTGTGTCAAACACGCCTGTCTAGATGAGAGTGGAGAATAATTTCTTTTTTAAAACAACCCACAATCCACTGGGCAGATAAGCATCACTTGGCAGAACCAGACCCTAAGACCTGAGTTCGGGTTTTCATTCCAGGGATGTCATCCTCATCGGTTAAGGCTAGCAAGTCGGGAGAGGACCATTTTGCTTTTGTCCCAATGCATTATTTATGGAGAGCTGTCTCCAACACACACAAGGAAATCAACTCACCCGGCCAGGTCCACCGCTATCCAGCCACAGCTGCTTGTGACATGCATCCAGGCATATAGCCACATAGAAAAATTACAGGTTTCATCACCCCTCTGAAATTTGTTTGCTCCCGACCAGGCATGTGGCCAGGTAGTAAAATAACGAGTTTGAACTCCTCCTCGAAATTTGGGGGACCCCCCCTCAAAATTCATTTCTGGCTACAGGCCTGCTAGCATGCATCCAGATGTTAGCACGAGGGAAGAGCGCAACCTTCTGCTAACCTTGTTGCAGTGAGGTGTGAGCCCGGCGCGGCACGTTACGCCATCTTTGCCGTTTCTTCATGAATGACCACCAGACCCAGGTTTACAAGGGGGTCTAAGGGTGCAAATCACCCTCAAATTAATAATGTAACCCCCACAGGTGGAAGCCAATCGGTCCTTGACTGCGACGTGGTTGTGAGGAGTGTGCACCCTCAGTGATGTTTTTTTCTCTGGAGCTGCCATTGGTGACCATGGCAAATAAAATTAAATTTCTTTGTAGCTTATAGTGTCTCAGGGAGGAACCACAAGAATAAACTGATGTTTCTTGAATATAAAGATGCTACAAATAAAGAAAACACACTGCTCAACCTAGTTTATGTCTAAATCTGCTTTTAGCACATGAATCTGTGTGTGAGCACTTAGGGATTGACTGGACTGGCATCCCATAGTTTCTTACCTGGTATGTCAGCCTCTGACCATCACAAAAATCGGTCGAGGTGTGTGTGTGTGTGTATATATATATATATATATAGCTACGAAACTGTGAGATTGTGAGAGGCTATCCATCAACCTGTCAAATCTTCTTCATCTTCAGCAGGTGGACAGCTTCCAGGCCTTCCTATATATATGCAAAGGGTAAGAGAGGTGTTCAGATCATAAATGATAAATTTTATGATTCACAGAAAGACAAAAGCCCAGCGTCATCTTTATTGGCAAATTCTGAAAGAACAGAAGTCGTTCGACAGCACGCCTCAGTGTGAATTTACATTTTGAATATGATTCATATTACATTTGCTACTATACAATATCAATAAAATCCAAAAGTATTACTTACTTATATTCTGTGATTCTGCATACATATTTATGTATGATGCCTGACATTTTGCCACAAATCTCATGGAAAGCAGAAAGAAAAAAATGAAAGGAAAACTCTTCTGCTGGCAGAAGTTTCAGAAACCGTGCCGTTGCAAGCGCTGTGCAAATGTGACACGTTAAAAAAAAACCCCACAAAGATTCTTGACACCAGTCTGCTCTTTAACTCCACAAAGAGAGAATAGATTGAGGTCTCCGCATCTCTGCTGTTGTTCAGATGTGTAAAACCTCCGGAACAATATTTTGCTTAGCATCTACTGTCAAATGACGTGTGAATGTGAATGGAAAGAAAGAACCAGGTTCGGCAAATCTATTACGCGGGACGTTATTAGCGTGCATGGCTCTGGACTGCCACTGTGTCGACGGTGAGCGGAAGATTTTTTTTTCCCCGCCTCTTGTCAGTTGATACAGTTGTAAGCCGGATTCTGTGAAATATCGGGAACATATTCCGCATTCGGCTTTTCATTAACTCGGGTCCCTGGCGGATGGTAGACCTTTCCTCGGTAACCTCGCTGACATTTGCTTAAGATGTACCTTTGGGCCCACAGGACAGCTCCTCATGGCCTCTGCAGGCAGACAGATGTCTCGTGCGGGCGATGATGGGGTTCGGGGTGGGTGGGTTGGGTGCAGGGGGTGCAACAGTATCAGTTCTGTGGTTCGTTCAACCACCCATACCCTCCCCAACCCACAGCAGCTATTTCTCCAATATTTTGCAACTCATCGAGGTGTGAGGAAGGTCCGTGCAAAGGATGCAATGTCTCACCTATTACCTGGCTGATTCGACGGGGATGTGACAGCACACCCGGAGGCAAACAGGCTTTTTGAGGGGTAGGGGGGTGGAGGTGACAACGTGTTCCTACTCTCTGCCCCGTGACTTTCCCCTGCTCTGGGGGTCGTGCCTTTCTCGCTCGTTTGGCTTTAGCATTTCGTGCAGGGAGCCTTCTGGCCTGGCCCCAAATTACACGGTAGGTTCAGAGAAGACAGCTTAGCGTTTATGGCCTTCACGTCTTCGCGGGGGAATCGCTGGCCAGTGTGTGCAGCTTGGACATACAGAGAAGCATTTAGATGGGCTTGCAGTACAGCAGTGGTATGGAGGGAGCGGATCGTACGGGATTACTGCCTTGAGACAATAGCGGTCCACCAGAAAGAAAAACGCAGTCACACAAATTTTATTCTGCTATTGTGCTCTTGCCCGTCTGCTGCGAGTTCTGTGCGGCTCGACCTGAATTAAAAGTAAAGCACAGGAAGCAGATTTTGTGGGAGGGAAATTTTTTTACTGCCATTGAGGTTTTTGTATCTTAATTTGTCATGCTGGAGGTACGGATTTTGGATGGATGGAGCCCGCAGCTTTTGATGCGTGATTTTTTTTTTGGTATTTCTTTTTTCACAATATAGTGTGCGGCTCATAGCTTCAGCTGCTCCATGTGATTATGAAGGTCGCTGGTTCGAATCCCTTCCTCAGCTGAACAGCAACATGTCTGTTGGGCCCTTGTGCAAGGCTCTTAAACCCAAAGATGGGATATTTGAAAAAGAAGAATTCCAATGTATTTGTATAAATAAAGCATCGCTATCTGTTGTGCGATGATTTTCATTCACTTTTTTTGTCCTGTACCAGCGTAACTCCAGCTGATGCCAGCTGCACCTCAGGCTCATCCTGACGCATGAATGCCCATTGATTAACCTTTTACGACCAATTCCTGCTACCGCGCAGACAGCGGTAAACACAAACAAGTGCGTTGCAGTCGCCCCGACGCGGAGATATGATGGCGTGACATTTCTGTTGCATGTTTGCGCTCTTCTTTTATGTTGCCGGCTTCATTGTGGCGACATTATTATAAGTGCAATACTTTGAAATATACCGGCTAACACCTAATGCGTTAAATTGCATGAGAAAAGGCCTTTCTGCAGTGTCAGCTCCTTTTAGCACCTCTGCTTTCTGCTGTGTTTCCCCTGATCGCCTTTTGATGTGGTTTGTTTGTTGAGCAAGTGTGGCCATTATAGTTAAACAGCCAGTATTTAAAATGTGGGGAATGGGCTTGTCCATTTATGCAGATTTATTCATTGCAGATAAGCCATATACAAGGGGTGGAGTTACAGCCTTATCTGAAAGCTGATTGGCCCCTGAAGTACCCCCTCGCCTGTAACTCGCCGATTCAAATCATGTCATTCGCTCATGATAAGTTTGGCACTTCTGTATGAATTATGGTCCTGCTTATGCCACCCACCTTAACACCAGCTGTGAGAGTCCAGCAGGTGGCGCTGTGGTGAAATGTCCTATATGAAGCCCTGGTCTGATACTTGTTCAGGAAATATCCAGTAGTATGCATAGGTTTAGGGTGAAACTGTCTGTTTTGTAAGGAACCAATAAGGTATGAAACCTGGGAGCAAAATGTTGTGGGTTTGAGTCTGAGGAGTGACTGTATATACATCGCTCCTTGCATATTGTAAGGGATGAAGGGCGGCCCCCAGCCACCTTGGGAGGGTAAGTCAGGTGACCCCATTATCTGTGTTGGTCCACTCCGCCTGTCTCAGCAAAACATACAAATCGGTGTACTTTGTTTCATGTCTAGTAACCTAGTTTCCAGGCTAGAAAACTTCTAGCAGCCCACTGCTGTTTCTTGACCTGTCTTGCCTCCTACTAAGTTGGCCAGGGTTGTTTTTCTCTCTGCTGCCTAAATAGATCCTTCAACTTCAGTTTTCACTTTTTGGCTCTGCGTTAATCCTGTGCCGACCCTTTCCCCAGTAAACTGATGGTACCCGCCATTTCCCGTCTAATGTCTGTTTGATTTTCAAATATATATTATGGCACACACATATATTATAATAAACGTGTGTGCCATGTGTAAAATTTGATCTTGAAAATGCTGTATTTTGGGTTATTAGGTTAGAATGAATTAAAGCTGTCATGTACAAAAGACCCCATTTCCGTAAAGCGATGAGGGACAGATGACCCCTTGGTGAGTAAAATGTTAAAAATGTCCACAGCCTGTGTGGACTGGATGAAGAATGTGCAAGGCACGATAATAGAACGTTCTTTCTTCCATTCGTCCATCCATCCATCCATCCATCCATCTATCCTTTTATCCATCCATCCATTTGTTCATTCAGCAAATAATCAGTTCCTATATGTTGTGTGTAGAATAGAATAGAATAGAATAGAGTGCCTTTATTGTCATTGTACAATATACAAAGGAATTTGTGTGTCTGTATCAATCATGGCCCAGGGTCCCTAAGCACCACGTAATGTGGAATCATTGTTAATCTGCCGCTGCCCTGCACTGTGATCCCACCGACGAGCTCTGACACATGCAGGCCGCTGCTCCGTGACTGAGGACCAGTGCGGGACGGCCGGCGAGACAGGAGAGCCGCTATGGTCACCTCTGCCTCCTTCCGTCTTAGTGATGAAATGTCTCACCCCTGAGGAATCGCAGGCCATATCATATGGCTTCTTTGCTCCAGCGGACCTGGAAATGTTGATGGCGAAGGAAATGCTGGCAGATCGGAGGGCGGCGGGGCACCATAAATCCTTTTTATAATTCTTAGCTTGTTTCATTTTTTGCTTTTAAGCAATAACCCCATATATGTACCCCACAGTCGCACGTACGCCTGAATCCCAACATCAGTGGCTTTTTATTCAATTTACATATTACCACCTCTGACGCACTAATGGGTGTGTGGTTCAGCGAGTTAGGACACTGTGGTTATAAGCCGAAGGTCATCAGTTCCAATCCTAGGCTTGGCAGAGAATTTTCACTGTTGGGTTCCTCAGCGAGTCCCTTAACTTCCTAGTACTTCCAGCAACTGTATGATCCAGCTTTCTTAAATGAAAAAAAATGTATGTTTCTACTAATAAACATGACTGTCATTCTATTCATAAAGGTAAATAGGAGACAGAGTGGAAATTCAGTCCTGAATGCATCTGGATCACAGGAAAGGGACAGGTTTGCCACTATGGATATACAGTATGTGCATGAAATCAATTTTTCTTCACATTTGTCTATTTCATGAGGCCATTTGTAGTGCTTCCAAAGCTTTTTGTTCTTATTTTACCTTAAATGTATGCACTTTGCCTTTTCACATATACTTTAGATATATTGTTCTCTTATCATAATGTTCTTGCATCTCTCATTGGCAGCGACAGTGAATAAAACATTGCCACAGTTACAGATTATACACTCCTGTTGATGCTCTTTTTTTTCTGGTGCTTAATGCACTTATTATTATCTCGTTTGACTGCTCTGCAGAAAGCTTCAGCCAAATGAATGAAGGTAAACATAGATGTGGACGGGGAGTCAGTCTCCCGTCGGTGTTGGTGGCGGGTAAGGACAATCCTGCGAGAGCGATTGCTTTGGCCTGCTGGTGCCTGTCTCGTTTAGTTGGGCCTAAGTAGAAGGATGGGGCCCAGAACGGAGGCTAAATATTTGGGGGAAACTGCTTTTGTTTGCAGCAGGAGTTCACTTTGCAGTCAACCTTTTGCTGAATCGTTTACATTCGTTAATTAACTTCCATGGGCAGATAAATATAATTTTAAACACCAATTATAGCGCAACCTGTGCAACTGAAAGCAATAAACGGCAATAAATGAAGGAATTTATGTCTCCAATCTACTGTTCATTTCCTTAACTGCAGTTTTCTCTTTTTTTCATAATTCTGGTCAGCAACTGATAATTTCAAATGTTTTGTGTCACCATCAAAATCTGCAGCGCTGTAATAAGTGTGTAGGTGCTTTATTATTATTTTTTTCTGCAGTTTTTGTTTACACAGATAGGTTACCCAGAGGATGGCAATTATGCTTAGCATACAATAGCAACGGCACAAATCACGAAATCAGAATGAAACAGAAAGAGCAGAGCATCACAGTGCATATAGGGATGCAAACATGTTGTTAACACTGAGGGACTTGGAGCGTGAAGGAGAAATTTTGCATGCTTGATTATTATATTTTAAAAAGTGCAACATAAATAAAGGGTTTTTATAAGAAGCTACTGGCTCTGATTGGTCATTGTGGCTGTAGGTCTCTTCATGACTTTTCTTGCAAATTCTGGGAAGTTCTGTTGGTTTTTTTTTTCAGCTTGGTTCCACTTCAGTGGACTGCCATTTCCTACGGCCTCTTCTCAGCTCAACAAAAAGGGCCTCTTGCTGTACTCTGTCAGTGTCCAGGCAGTAAAAAAAATATGGCGTGAAGTTGTGGGTCTGGTGGCGGGAGGGGGGATGGGGGAGGCTGGCATTTTGTCTCATCCGCCAGGGTCACTTCTGGTTCAAATCCCACACCTATGAAATCAGAATTTCCGTGCAAACACTGGCAGGAACGGAACACTGTGTTTATTAAAAAAAATCCATACCTTTAGTTTTGTATTGCATACACACAGAGCCACTGGCGTGTGTAAGTCAGTCAGTATCAATGTGATCTTGTTGTGCGTCACGCATGACGATTTCTGCAGCAAAACGGAAGAGTTTAAGTAAAAAAAACTGCAGCCTGCACTGATTTGTAATACCATACAGTGTGATAGTCTCTATTAGTGCTAGCTGGGGGATGTGACGAATGATGGGCAGAAGAGAAACAGCAAGCACAAATTAGCTGCTGAGAGTATCGGTTAGTGAGTCGCGAAGTCTTTCTTCCTAAGCCTGTATATAACGGTCTCAGTGACAGATATCGACAAGCTCTATGGTATGCCACCGTACCGCTCCAATTCAGTT
The DNA here is from genome assembly GCA_011763525.2 of Mormyrus iriodes. Taxonomy (NCBI): domain Eukaryota; kingdom Metazoa; phylum Chordata; class Actinopteri; order Osteoglossiformes; family Mormyridae; genus Mormyrus; species Mormyrus iriodes. The sequence goes on from JAAGVU020000038.1 coordinate 16,711,095, forward strand.
TTCTTAGTAAGAGTGTGTACATGCGTCGCGGGTTTTGCAGACGCAAATAAGTGACCTGTCTATAGTGTGACATTGTATGCATGTCACCTAGCCCTGGATAACTGGTTGGATGTTGGATGGGATTTCACTACATGGCTTTAATTTGGCCTGCTTTTGAGTTGTAGAAATTTTAACCAAATGTGACCTTGGCATAGATTTAAACCTTTAAGGAGATTTGCAAGTCATCTTGAGTCTCCTTGGCTAATTAGGTTGTAACTTGTTGTAATAAGACAAGCAAGGTTACACTGAAATGTTGCCGATATTTATTTCCAGGAAGCAATAGCTTGCACCTGTCTATGGGAACATATGCAACCTTACAGGTACCCATTACAGGGGGACATCTAGATGTGGGGGGGTACACTACGATAATTAAAGTATTTCTGTGCCCCTGGATGACTTTCATATATATGTGCGATGCATGCTGTCTTTACTCTTGGCTTGACCTTCATCTTGACTTGAGAGTGTTAAGAAAGTACAGACATCTTGGAATCCTGCGGACATATTTTCCTCTGCTCTGTTCGGCCTTTTTTTTTAAAACCCCCCCCCTCCCACCCCCACCCCACAGTGTACACGAGAGCTAGAGTGAACACATCAACAAAAACCAGGCATTGGTCTGTCAGCGATAGTGCAGCCTTTCCGACGTTTGCTTCTTCACAACCACACAGCGCTTAGGAAAAAGAAAAACCGACCCCCCCCAAGAGCAGAGATCTCTCCTGTCACTGGGCGGCACTGCCTTTTCCGTTGGGGCAATCCTGTACTGCTTCTGATGGGAAAATTCAATGCCAGTCAAAAGTCTGGAAACACCTACTGAAAATCATTCGTTTTTAAATAAAATAATGACCCTAAGGACACCTCGAGGTCATGTAGGAAGCTTTATCGTGTGAACGAGGAAAGACATGGAGTGCTGTGACAGGTGACCTGGCCTCCACAATCCCCCGACCTAAACCCTACAGAGCCGGTGTAGGATGAGTTGGATCGATAACTGTGCAATAATGTTAGCATGCCCAGGGGCGTTGGGCAGCCAGCTGACCTTGGACCCCCAGAGGTTTTTTTTCTCCTTACTTGGGAGTTTTTGGTTCCTCTCCTCCATTGTCATCTGGCTTTCCTTCTTTCTTTAGATTAATTCTTTGTCTTAGTATTCTCTCAGACATCATGCAAAGCGCTTTGGTGTGACTCGCACTATACAAAAATAAATTGAATTGAATTGATAAGAGTAAGAGCAAGGTAGCCAACTTGTGCCCAGGACAAACTCCTTCAGGACTGTTGGGGAATCATTCCAGGAGGTTACCTCTGGAAGCAGGTTGAAAGAATGTCAAGAGTCTGCAATGCTGTTATCAATGCAATAGGCTACAGTTTGACAAGATTTTGAGATATTAAACCCTTCTCTTGGTTGTTGCATTATTTGATATGTATTACACTCAGGTGAATGACATAGTTGAAATAGAGACAAGTGCATTAAAAGCAGGACTGCCCAGACATTTGACTGGTACTGTATAAGACATGACTTCAGACCATGTCCCAGTAGGTAGAAAATTCATCTGTGGACCAAGACTGGACTCAGATTCTCTCCTCAAATTTGTCGTCATGTAGTTGTTCATCTCTTAAGGGCTTTACAGGTTTTACAAATGAATGGGAACAATTTGAGCGGCTTTATTAAATTGACGACACAATGAAAATGTGGCAGTGTCATAAAAGAAGAAGAAAAAAACGTTTTCTTAAACACCTAAGACTCCTGTCTGGTTATCAATAATTAAACAGAGAGTCCCCAAAACGTGGGATGAAAAGCGGTCATCTAGGGTCTCGTCTGACATGTTAAGTGGGGTTGTCAGAACCTGCGATGGTGAAATGGCTTTGAAATGACTGGTCATTTAGGTCACTCTTAGATGGGGTACTTACGCCAAACTGCTCCTGTTTTCCGACCCCATACCGAGATGGGAGGGTGGGCGCTGAACACACCAGTGCCTCCCACCAAAAAGCTAGCGACTCCAAAAACTGCAAAATGCATTTACCCCACACCCCCCCCCCCCCCCAGTGCTGCAGTTTGCTCTTTGTTTCAGCCTATGGAGGCAAGAAGAAATCCCTGAAATGTGAAAGGAAAGTCTGCTCCCGCGATGTTTGGGGAAGGTGGTGGTGGTGTTGGCGGGGGGGTGGGGGGGTAGTTGTCTTTCCACGCTTAATGAATCGGTGGAAGTCCCAGTGCCGGGACGGCGTGCCAAACAGATGGAGCGGAATTCGGCTGGAGTCGGGCGAACATTGGGAGCTGTCTCCTTCCAGCAGTGCCTGACTTCTCCAGCTCGATCCACATCTACCTTCCTGGCAACGAGGGTTGGGAATGGAAGCCTTCCTCATTAACAATGTCGTGCGTCTGAGAGACACAGTCACCCATGTGTGTGTTTGTGTGTGTGTGTGTGGGGGGGGGGGGAAACGCTGAAGGACAATTCCTGTGGGAGACATTGCATCAGCAAAACATGCCTGTTTTCAGGGTGGATATCCCAGTCTAGGAAATGAGCTGTGTATTCCACCGCTTTAGCCAGACCTGGAGGAGATGGCCATCAGCAGCGGAGGCCCCATGGAAACGGCATGGCACTGCGGTTAATGTGCTCCCACACCAGGGATCTCGCATACCGTTTGTCACGCCGGAGGCCCAGCCCTACCCCCCGGGCTGCAAACAAGAGGCATCACCGCAGAATCCTGGCGGTCCAAAGCCAGTACCTCTGTGCACCTGTGCTCCTGGCATCCCCGCCAATGGGTGGCGCTGTCTAACAGCCCTTTGCATGAACCTGCTCTGCTGAAGTCGACAGGTGTCGCACAGTGGGGTGTCGGGTATCGCCAACAACCATCTAGAGTCTCCCACAGTGCTATCCTCATGCACAAAGGCATGCGTATATATATGTGCACTGTATAGATGTATAGCAATGGAGAGCTGGTAGGATGTGGAATGTATTCCACTGTATAGTCTTAATTGACCTGTTGTTGAGTTCTGGAAATTTTAAATAAATTTGTACATTGTGCAGACATTTTAGGAGTATCTGTGTGCTCCCCATCCACAGATTCCAACAAACATCACAATGTAATAAAAACCTGACACTTGTTAGCTTGTGGGGAAATTTCTTCAGTAAGGAAACTCAAATTTGATAAAAATCTCTGACTGCAATCAAAAAATAGGCAAAAGTCTTGCATTTTGTTTGGTTACTTATTGTTAAGGTTAGGGCTGGGTGGGGGTTACGGTTAGGGCTGGGTGGGGGGTAAAGTTGTTAAGGGTGTCATTGCTGGGATTAGGTTTATATCCATAGAAATTAAAGGACGACCCCCACAAAGACATCAATACAAATGTGTGTGTGTGTGTGTGTGTGTGTATTACATTGTGGGAATCAACAATGTGATAAAAACCTGTTATTTTGACCTTGTGGAGTCATTTATTTGTTTTTCAGTCCCCAAAAGAGGAAATTCAATTTTATAAAAATCTGTGACTGCAATTACAAAACAAAAAACTAAAAATACCAAAAGTCAATGTTGTTTTGGTGTTATGGCTAATGGTGTCTTGTGGAGTCCATGCCTCGATGGACCAGGGCTATTTTGGCGGCATGAGGGGAACCTACATGATATTAGGCAGGTGGTTTGAATGTTATGGCTTAAAGTGTATATAGTCAATTACATTCAAAAGATTCTTTCACCTGTGAAATAACCGCTGCTTGTATACAAGTTGCTAGGAGAAACACATAGTACAAATCTATTATTTTTATCTCCTAACCCATTCAAAATACGTCATATTCTTTTATAAAAGCTTCAGTGGGTATTGTGACAGCAGCAATAGACTGTCATGACATCAGCAGGCTTTGGGAATTTTGCTCTTCACTTCTTAAACGAATGTATTCATAGAAATAATTAATGCAGATGCATTGTGTGCGCATCAGTTAAAGTTTTAGACGCCTATAATTAGAATTTTTTTGGCTCCCGCATCTTAGTTTATGTTACATTTTCATGAAGCAGGGAAACTGCAGCAGGGACAGGAATTTTGAAAGAGGCGCATATATGGAGAAAATCAGATCTTCTACAATGAAGTTTTGTTCACACTGCACATCCCACAGACGTGGCAGGCCGGCGTTCTGCTGTTTTGTTTTTTTTTCTTGAGCTCTGACTCCAAGAGATCTTTGAACGCAAACAGAATTGGGGGCGTTTATTCGTATCTTTTGGAAAATCACGCTGACTTTCTCCGCATGTGAGTCAGAGTGTCGGCCCTGTATTTGCATACAAAGCAGGTCCCCGGAAATTTGACTAATCAGCAGATATTTTCAATCAGCATTTAATTTCCTCACCCCCATTGAACTTAAAAGCAGGAGATGGTATCAGAAAGAAAACCTCTGGTGCTTAGGATCTTGTACTTGGTGATTCTCAGAGGTCCTGCTGGAACTCTGCTCTGATAAAAGGCTTCCACAGCAGCCATTTTAAGTTATGGACAAAACTGAATGCCACGGCGCATCTGCTGAGATCTCAAGAGGCTTTCTTGTGTGGGTTTGCTGGCTTTCGCAAGATAAATGAAGCGTTGGAGGCATCATACGCAAACCTCACGCTCCCCTCCACTCGTTACACCGTCGTATCTCTTGACACGCTGCCTCGACTGTACCTTGAAGTTTCAAGTTTTATTGTCACATGTGCTCCAAGGAACAGAGTGAAACTCTTATGCCACACTTGCAGGATAGAGGACAGGTGCAGGGGTCAAAGGGCAAAGAACAGTGCGATACAGGGCAAACGGCAGCATGATAACAGACAAGACAGTGCCAGACAAAAGTGCATTATGGGAAATGAAACAATAAACATGTAAAAAATAGGTGGCACATCAGGGAAGGATGTGCAAATAGCCACAGAGGCAGACAGTACTGATAAAGTGCAGAAGTGGAATAGTCCTTTCAGTTATTGAAATTGTCAGCCCCCTCCCATATCAGCCCAGTCTCTCGGAAGTGTAGGCTTCTCGTTCCGAAGATGTGAGGATGTACGTCATCTGAAAAAGGCTCAGCTAGAGGCATCAACCTTCAGGGGGTCTGAAAGACTTGTCTTTTCGTATCTCCTTTATGCAAGATTCATATATATATATGAAATTATTCCATATGCATCCTCATCATAACTGTCAGCATATCCTTAACACTGGAAGCTATGAAGTTTTTTTGAAAACCAGTATCATAAGTATCTTGTTTTTTTTATTTTTAATCTTCCATTGTTTTGTTAGCTCTATCCGCTGTAATGATATCCAGCATATCTCGATGTGAATCAATGCCCAGCGGATCTGAATGCAAAATGCGCCATTTGTTTTGGTTTGTTTATATTATTGAGACAAAACTGCCTTTTGTGTCGTTCACGCTGGATTAGATTACCTGGGGCCCTGGAGTTCCTCCCTGCGATGAATCGTTTTTATCGGCCTGCTTACTTATTAAGTCCTGCGTGAATGTGTCACCGTCGCAGAACTTGCCAGCACCCAGTGCAAATCTTTCTCTCTCATCGCTGAGAACGAGTCGCTGTGAACGAAAGGCAGACTTTCTTTAAAGCAGGACACTATTACCCTAAAGAAGTAGCATGTCTAACTCTACGAGCAAATTTGACTAATAGTAATTCTTTAATAGTACAAATCTGGTGCTGATTTTTCCACAGCTACAAATACACAGCAATTACTATTGCCAATTTATTATTATTATTATTATTATTATTATTATTATTATTATTATTATTACATATTTATTTCCTTAGTATTCTGTCTTTCGGGAGATTCTATTCGTGTGCTGTGTACATTTAAAAATTTGTTCGCACCAAATGTTGCACTTTACACAGCATCTCTTTTGCACTATAGGTATGTTTGGCTGTGTTCTATGTACTTTGCTGCTATATGCGCAAGAATTTCCTCTGGTTTCAGTAAAGTTCATCTTAATCTTAACCGTAATCTTAAACTTAAAGGTAATAATTTGATATTAGCTACATTTAAAGGTAATTTGAATTTGGCCAAACTTGAAGACTCAGTAGGAAGCCAGGCCTTGGTGCTTCATGCGAGAATGTATCCGCACATCTATCCGCTTGGCCTCAGCAGCCCCGCACAGGCCTGCGTGTAACGGCCGCCAGTGTAGCATGTTATCCGGAGACCGTCCCTGTCCCAGTTTGAGTCCCAGATGGGACTGAGGGGGGTGCCAGTGAAGCTCCAAGTGATGTGGGGGTTGGGGGGGTGGGTGCAGAGATCCAGTGAGGTTCAGGGGCAAGTTTCCAGCATGATGCAAACAGAGGGGGGCAAGAGAGGGGTGGGGTGATGCAACGTGCTTTTGACAGGAGCTCATGCGTGAGTATCAGGCGAGCGGGTTCAGGATGGAACACGGCGGACGCGAGTCAGCTGTGACAGTCACGTCACCCCCATGGGGGTCGGCGCACGGCCTGGACCGCTTCCCCGAGCTGGCGAGTTCTGGTCTGAGCTGGGTGGACTAATCCTCTCTCCCGCTACACTGTGCCACCGATGGAAATCCGGGTTCCAGCCCTGGCTGGGGCCACATCTGTTACAGCAGTGGTAAAGCGGGCTCGTTGCAGCCTCACGCGGCGCCTTGTCGCCCGTATCCTGTACGGGTCTGTATGGAGGAAATTGGCGGTCATATGAGCAATCTGGGTGATAATAAAGGAGTCACACACCATGGCATCCCCATGGTCCTAAAGCTGGCCAGCCGGCGAGTTAAAAAAAAACACCATAAACCCAGCAGTAACAATAGAGCTGTGCTGAACTTGAATTTTTTTGCACATAGTCTCACTGAATATATTTTCTGCCTATTGAAAAGAAAAAAAAGAAGAAAAACTCCCGTAGTTATGGCATTGTGATCCAATTGAAGGGCCGCAGCCGCTCGCTGTAGGTATGTTATATAAGGTACGTGACGGGTTCCAGAATGATATTTTTCCATAAAAATAAAAGCAGTGCCAAAAAAAATTATTCCAAGATTTTCTCTGCTTTTTATGGGGGGGGGGGGGGATGGTTGAAGGATTTCATCAAAACCTTGTCGTGAGGCAGGTTGAAGAAAGAAGCAGCAAATAGCTTTTTTTAGGCGTGCTGAAACAAACCTTTATTCCAAGTTCCCAGGAACGCAGGGGCCAGGATGTAATTAAGTTTTAATGACAGAAGGCATCACCAAATCGTGGCATCCGGCGTGAGGCAGACGTAGCGGCAAGGTGCCGATGTGTAATGGGCAGGAAGTGGCGATTTCGCCATCACGCAGACACGTAAATTATCGGCGGGCGAGTTACTGTCAAGGTCATGGAGCTCTTGTGTACAAAGGCTAGACGTTTCTAATCAGATGATTAGTGCACAAGTGAAGAACTGTATGCTTTTTTGTAATAAATGCCAGCAGATGACCACGGCAGCCGAAAACGATGAAGAAAAGCCATGTTTGAAGGGTTAATGGTCCATAAATGGACTCAGTTGTGTGAATGTGGGTGCCACATATTTATAATAAGCCTTAAAATGTGTTGCGGCGTGCTGGGCAACGGGGCAATCAGCACCCATCTTCTGTGATGTCACCTTCCTGTGTTAGGATCCCCCATTCTCTTTGTTGAAGAAAGTCACATAGATGATCGAACATTTCCCTCACTGATTGGCTGGATCCCCTTACTTATTGGCTGGCTAGTACTCATTGATTGGCCGGTTCCCACAGACTCCCGTTAGATTACAGGTGATCTACCTGTTAATGGATGGCACAGGAAAGCTGTCTGAGAAGCTGACAGCCCCTCATCCTGTGTATTTTCACTTGTGGCTAATCAGGAGTGACTCACTTCTGCCCCTCACTGGGTGAAAGCGAGATTTATGTCAGTGCAACATGCCAAATTAACCTAGCCCCCCACCCATTCCTCAGTGTATGGAAATAAACATTCCCAAAGGGGCAACATGGGATGCAATCCATGGTCTGTTGGGCGGCGTAAAGTCAGACATGCAAATATGCTCACGCACACAAGAGCGCCCCCTCTCGTTTCTGCTGAGCACGTCACTTCCACTGGGTACATGGATGCCAAAAGCAGGTCAATCGCCTGGGTGCAGCAAGAGGTGTGAGTTGAACGTGTAAAAATGCTGTTAATGCTCCTGAAGAGAGTGTTCAAAGGGAAAGGGGGTGGAGAGGCTTATTCCAGGAGTGTGGATCCACCTTCACATACAAAAACATCCACAGAAACACATAGCAACATCCCTCCGTAAAAGAGCCCCAGAAATACACATAATGTGTCTGTAGTTCCTGTAGTCTCCACTGGGGGTCAATATGTGGCTCAGTGGGTTAGGACTCATGACCAGAAGGTGGAAGGTTTGAATCCCAGGGCTGGCAGACTGATTCTGCCATTGGGCCCCTAAGCAAAGGCCCTTAACTCCCCCCCCAGCTCCTGATGGCTCTGCACACTGCCTGATCCTGGGCTGTGATCCTCCAAGCTTGCTCTCACCTGTCTGTGAGTTTCATGGAGAGCAAGATGGAACAGATGAAATGAGAATTTCCCCACGGGGATGAATCACTATTCTATTATTCTATTCCATTAACTATGAATGTTCAATCTATAAAATTAATCCAACCATCAGTACAACTTTCATACTAGCTTATCCAGGTCGTATTCCCAGAGGGCCTGGAGGGTATCTCAAGAAGAGCAGAGCAAGGGACAGCCCAGACAGGATGCCAGTCCATCACATGGCACACGCTCTATCAGCTATTTTAAAGGTGCCAGTCCACAGAACTGTTTGCTTTTGGGCTAGAGAAGGACGTGGGGAATGGGGATGGGTATTGAACCCACAATCCTATAAGCGGGGGAGCACAGGGCTACCCACTGAGTCACCATGTTGCCCGTATAACACTAATAAAAATGAAAGAAGTCTGAAGGATGTCATGTAATGCACTTTACAGCCTGAAAGTACAGCTTTTGTCAGAGCGGACTGTTTTAGCTTTGGGGTCTCCACCATGTTTTGATCTTGGCTCTTGGGAGCTGGCAGGGTCCCTAAATAAACCAGAGAGCCTTGCCTTGACATTCCGGACAGACGAGTCGCTGACTTATGCCACAATGGAGATAAAGTTTGGCTGCAAGACTGGAAAAGCTCTCATATCACCTTCAGTTCATTAAACAATAGAGATTTTTTTCCAATACATGGATTTCACCCTGCCTGATGTCCATAGCTTAAGGGAGGTGATGGTTTAGATTAGATGAACAGAATGAATTAACAGCACCATGCTATGTGTTTTTTTTTTTTTTTGTCGGTTCGAAAACCTAACGTGTCTCCTTCATTATCCTGAATGAGAACTGAAGGTGGTGATGGTGTCCTTCGTTGAGATAGAGTGCCCCCACCTCAGCGCACCAAGGGTCAGTATTCATGGCATTCAAAGCTCCGGGGGGGTGGAATCCAAGAGGTTTGTTCAGTGCTGGTGACATTTTGTCACTAAGGTGAGAATTTTTTTTTTTGGAGGGAGTGGGGCGGAGCAATGCTGTTTCGAAATGAAACGAAATTCGTCAATTTTAGGTACTGGCTGGGTGGGATCAGTGTGGCAGAAACTTGATAGCGTTTGGTCACCTGCCATCGTGTGCTACTCTAGTGTCATTATTTCGTCATCAGCCCAACGGACTCAACAATTCTCAAAAAATTCCATCTTGGGAGGCAGTAATGCCGAATCTTATCGAATGCCGATATTGTGTGCAACTCCAGTGCGAGGCTGAGTGCTAGAACACTGCTTTCGGAAAGTGAGTGAATGTTTTCAAAGAGACACATTCCAGGCGCAAAGCAAATGCCGCATTAGATGTTTATTTCAGCTTGCTGCCCATCAGACACTCCGCACTTGCTTCCGGTTGACAAAATTTGTTTTCGGCCCTCACAGTACGAAGGGGGCGAGATGTGTGGGCGTCCCGAAGGATCACGGCATGCCTCTTTTCTCATCCTCCAGCTTCCCATTCCCTGTCCTATGATCACTCTGACATTGGTTGACACCCGGAAGCTGTTTTTTTATGATGTCTTAAGGAAGAGAGAGAAACAGAGAGAGTTGAAAGGGAAACCTACAAAGGAAAAGGTGAAATCGGAGAAAATATATTCCGATTCTGTCATTTTCCCAATTAACTTGTGTTGGTTCTCCTTCTAACTACTGGTTTTAGGCTTTTACATCAGAACTGAAGACTGAAAGTGGCAAACCCCGCCAAGGGTCAAATCCTACAATCGCCCCTCCCCCCTTCTGTCTATCCTCACCTGTTGGACAAGTGCTGCGAATGCGGAGGCTGGATGTGGGGGTCACACGGGACGACTCAGGGTTGTGAGGGTGTCGGCGTGATCTGCTGTCAAGCATTAAGACGCAAACCTCAGAAAGACAGGAACAGCACTGTAGAGAGAGACGGCTTAATTCCCCTTCTTGTAATGATTGCTGTGCCACAATATAATTTATCTGACATGAGATATTCCCCCCCCCCACTTTTTTAACTACCACAAACAGCTACTCTTAACTCAATGGATAACTTATTTCAGTTTCAGCTGTCCATCTGCTGAGAGTGATTTGTTTGGGAGCGGGTCCCTCACCGTGGGGGCTGGAGGCTGCAGCAGACAGCAGGATTACCAGTTATTAGACTATTATGTGCTGTCAGAGAAGCAGAATCAAAGAAAATCCAGTTTTAATCGTGCAATGGTAACATTGTCTCATTTTTTTCCTTACTGTCACCGCACTGTGCCCACAGCATTGGTCCAAACACTGAATTCTTTTGTGACATGGGGAAAGTAAATAAATCAAGTATGACCATATATGCTAATTTGCCTATATATGTGTGTGTGTGTGCACGTGCGCGCGTGTGTGTGTGTAGGAATTCGAAAGCTAAGTCAATGAGCTGCTGGGGTGACAAAAGGCAGTGATGTGATATATGGGTCTTTTGTGGGGGGGGTGCTGTAAGATGATAGACAACCACCCCTGCTGGAGGAAATCTGTCACAGAGCGGCCATTTACTCCATCAGATGTGTTTTAACACCCCCCCCTCCACCGCACCCAGCATCAAGACGCTGCCTGACACCTGATGTTACCACTCATTGCTCCCAAATGCAACGTTTTGCTGGGGATTCTTCTCCTTTTTTTTTTTACCCTCCCCACGTTTTCAGCCAGACCTTGAATGCTGAATCCCCCTAGGATCGGGGGCCCCTTGTTTCCTGTCTGTAATGCCTGTTGTTTACGCTGCCTTCAGCAGCCATCGCTATGCCGTGCGACAGGTCCTCAGGAAGGGACAGGCTCTCGATCCGTCGGTCTCGTTCGGTCCACTTCATGGCATCGGTTCTGAACAGCGACACCAACATGTGTGGCAAAAAACACTCTGTTATTTTTATTGCGAGCAGCAAACTAGCATAGAGGTTTGTTTGTTTCTCATCCTTTGCTGTGTACTGGGGAGGCGGTGTGTTTTGAGGTTAACCGAACAGGTGTGGGCAATCTCTCCATTGAGAATAACCATAGTTATTTAAGCTACGTAAAGACTGCATTTGTCAACAGTTTGCACCTGGCCATCTATGTAAAGCCTTCTGAGCCCATGTGAGAGCTTCATGGAAATACACAAGTGTCAATGTGCTGCACAGGAACCCAGCAATCCGTAATAAAACAACTTCAGCCCATGATAGTTATGACTTTCTGTTAGCATAAAAAAACACTCTCAGTCAAAATTGCGCCAGTTAAATTGTCTCAGTTAAATCGTGTTCAGATTCAGTGCGGCATCAAGTTCAAGTTGTTCAAAATCACCATGCAGGTGATGTTCAACAATTATACAAAGAAACAGCTGGAAAAATGTGAAAATCATCTTTTTTGGGGGTTCATCAAGGTATCCAAGTGTGTATATAAAACAGACAAGTGCCTGGTGAAGTTCTGAAAAAAACAGCAGTGAAGGGAATTTCTTATACAATAAAGCGACTGATCGAATTATACAAAAACCTGAACTGACTGACTTTAGGACTTGGACTCACACCCTGAAGAATGCTGTTGTATGTCCTTGAGGAATCTTGCTGTTGTACCTTTTAGGAATATATGGAATATATACGGAATATATGCTCGTGATAAGCTAGTTTTCAGTGTGATTCAGTATGGATCTGTTACCGTGCTTCAAGACACTTTTCTGGACGCTTTAAAAAAGAAAGTCGTTTTGATATGTACACACGTTCACCGCAAAATGAAAGAAAAAAACTTAAATATGCTGTAATCAGTGGTTCAAAAACATTCATTCTGACCACATAAGCTGCCTGACTGATACTTTGCTTTGATTTGAACTGACATTTTCCTCGGGAAGGTAATTTTCTGAGCTTTTAATCTCGATTTGAGGACTCGCATAGTTTCTGACGTGCATGTAAAAATAGATAAATTAGAAATAAATTAGAGAATGACATCCAGGAAGGCTTCTTCACAGTGGCGGTTCACCTTGTGTAAATATCCTACCCTGTGTGTGTTAGGGTTACTCATTGGTAGGCAGGAAAGTGTTGAGGCAAAAACAAGGATCCAGACTGATCTGACGCACGCATTGATGCATTCGATGCTGGACAGAGACGGGGAACACATACTGCAAATCTGAGCTGCTGTTACATTGACCTGATGTAGGGAAATTAATCAGTTTCACTAGTTCATTCATGTCTTTAAAAGAATCCCCAGTCCTTGTTGGCTCCCAGGTAAAAGAGGGGTAGTAATTATGACCACTATGAACCATTGTTTGTCCAATCATTTCCTTCAAATCAATATCTGTTCGTTTTATTACCGCGAATTATTTTCACAGTGTGGATAAAATGACAAGGCACAGAATGGCCAGCCTTGAGATTTATACTCGAAGTATTCTTTGCCTTGTTATCCATTATTACTTAATTCAGATAATCGTATGTGTTGGAGGACACGGGAAACGCTGTAACGAAGCAAATTGAGGTCCGTGTGCAGAGTGTTCCATGGCCGTTAATTTATCAAAAGCAAAATGGAATCTGAAACTCAAAGTCATCACCAGGCAAGTAGCCAGAGAAGCAGAACAGGGCAGAACAACGACAGAAACAGAATCAACCCCAGAAGCCAGGATAAAGGCAGAAGGTCAAAACCAGCAGCATTACAATCCTGAAGCACCAAATGAATCAGAACAAGCACCGAATGATTTGTTTAGTTCAGGTGTTTTAACGACCACAGTCTTGGTTTAAGAACCAGGGCTAAGCCCGGATGAATTTAGATTCCGACGATGATCCTGGTCAAAACATTAAGGGCAAACTAGCAAGGAGGAATACTCAGTAGAGTGAACCCACAATGAACAGCAACTGAAGTGCTTCTCCCACAAGCTCAAACCCCTAGTATTTTCTGGCCTTGCACTACATTTGCACCATTGTCTGCAAAGCATTGATATTGAACATACTGTATTGTCAGGGCTCTTCAAATCTGGCCCTCGATTCCAAATCCAGGCCTTGTTTTCAGTTCTTCCAGGTAGTTAGTGTAATAATTACTGATTTTGATTGGCCACAGAGGCTTCATACCTGGCTCACGGGTTGGAAGGCTGGGAAATCAGCAGGTCTCCCACCTAGAGGACCGTGATTTGACTAGCCCTGGTATATATACTTCCACCTACATCCATATCTGCATATCCATATTTCATTTACATATTCATATGTGTTTTTATATTGCCTAAGCGTTGACCCAGTATCTATCTGTAGGACACATACAAGTAAGCATCTCATTGTACAAGTAGGAATGACAATAAACCTTTTGAATCCATGGATCCAAACCACTGGTATGTAACTATCCAAACAGGAAATGCAAGAAACAGGTGAAGATGATGGGAGAAAGGTAGCTGGCTCTGTTGAAAACCCGTGCTGGATCATGGATCCGGACTTGGACTGGATCGGAGTCCTGACAGACACACCATGAGGTCCACCCAGATGCTGACACGTTCCCGTGGTTACCGTCCTCCCAGTGTCCATGTAAGATAGCCGCGGGTCCAGCGACAGACTTAATTCGATTTGCCAGCCAAAGTGGCTCTCCGAAGTCAGGCCCCCCAACCACCCGTCGTTGAATGAAAATCCCTCCCGAGGGCAAAGAGTAGGAGTATGCCACTCCTTCCTCCTGCTGGAGCAGTAAGAGTGATTGAGGCAGCTACTCCAGCTTCTGGAGGAAGAAAAAAAACCCATCCATTTATATCTACTCAATGCACCCCAGTAAAGTGCACTGCATGGAGGTAGCACATGAAATTTAGATTTCACGGGCAAACAGAAACATGCTCCGATCCCGCAATATTGATCATGCCTGGGAATCACAGTCTGAGAGGCGAAGCTGGGAGCTGAATGTGCAGCTTACATAATCTGCTGCGTGAATCTGTGAAGTGCACATCTTTCAAACACTGAGCTGTTTTGTTTTTATAATGCGCCCTTCCCATTTCTGTTTAAAGCCATGTAAGAGAGTTACGGTTTATCAGAGTGAGATTAACTCTGCTTTTCCGTCGCCTGTTACGCGTAGCTGAGGAGATGGCCATGGCGGTGGCTCACGCAGAACCTTGAGGGGCAGATTCACAGCCGGAGGGTTGCGTAAGAGGTCAGGTACTCCAAGAAGCCTGAATGACTAACATATGGAGATGGAAGGCAGAAGATGGTTCACCATGTGAACACACGTGATAGTCAACGGTTAAAGACATTAATTCAGATCACACATGTAGTCCGGCTGCTTGCTGGGATTTCAAATGATGTCTTCCTCAGAATGATAATCCCTCAGGTTTTTAAACCCAGATTTGAAGACCAAGATAGCGTCTAGTGTGAAGATCTTCCAGGACTTCAGAGACGAACGATCCTTGCTGCAGGGAGCTGGGGTATCCAGCTGGGATCTGAACGATGGCTTCCCATCATGCACCTACAGCTAAACCACACTCCAGGTCACTTCATAAAGATAGAGGAAGCTAATGCCGAAATGGGGCGAATCTGGGAATATTTAATTAAACAGATTGCAGGAGACCAACAGCGCCACCTGGTGGAATGAAGGAGCTGTGGGTGTGGCTTTTAGGACTTGGACTCACACCCTGAAGAATGCTGTTGTATGTCCTTGAGGGATCTTGCTGTTGTACCTTTTAGGAAAGAATTTAACTTGAATTGCTGTGGTAGATGACCTGGATGGCTATAGCGCATGGCTGAAAAATTGCAAAGTTCTTCAGATAAAAATGCCTGAAAACCCAGACAGAAGACAGAACATTCCAGAGCAATGTTCTCTACAAGGTCACCTGAAACTGATCTCAACCTGATGCCATCTAACAATAAGAATCAGATAAAAGGGTTTCCTGGGCACAAAATAATAGTAATGAGGTTAAATATAAATACTGGATTGCCTGTGCCGTTTCCAGGCGCCGGAAATGTGACGGCCATCAGCACCAGAGGCAAGCAGAAGCCCACGGAATGACAGCTGCTGCTCTTGTGCAGATCGAGGCGCCCTGACTGTGGTTGATGCTTAGCGAAACTCTCAGTGTTTATTACCACAGGGGGTGTGCGTTTCCATGGCAACGCTACGAGTTCATCAAGACTCCGGCGAAATTCTCCATAGAAGTTGACTCAGTATTAAGCCTGTCATTATTATCAGTTTATTTTACTTTTCCTCTGGGGTTGGAGGGGATAGAATAATCATTCTGTGCAATATCTATAGAAATAAGAAGAAAAACAGCTGAAAACGATTAAGTAGATAATGGAAAATAATGGAAGATATATTCGGAAGAGTCCCAGTTCAGGTAAGTAATCGAGACACAGCTGAAAATAATGCAGTGTGGAAAATCAATAGAAGCAGGGCTGATTAAAAGGGCCAAACTGGCTTCTTGACACTTTGCTGAAGGAAAACAAATAGCGAAATCGAGGGTGAGCGGCCTGCTTGCGTAACGACGGTGAGGGAAAATGACAGCAGCGGGGATTAAGAGATTTGCGAGAACTGAGAGGTGACACCTGCATATCGTGAGCTAGCCACCCTGAGACCAGCCCCGGCAGAAAGCCACAAGCTGATCCGGTCCATATACATCCCCACTGGGGGCAAGTTGGGGTCAACCGCTTCAGTAAACACCCGCCCATGGAGACGGGTAATCTTTGCAGAAGGGCACTTGAGAAATCTCTGGTTAAGATGAGCCCACCCTGTACCGTCTTCTTTCTGCAGCTCTGAAGAGTGCGTGGGCTCAGAAGATAGATGGCGTCGTGCTTAAGGACCACTTAGCTTAGCAATCCTACAGGCGTGAGCAACCTATTCAGGGTTGCTACGGTGACTGTGGCGTAACTGTAACCGGGGTCCTTTACAGTCCGGAGTGTCATGTCTCATGTTGCACCAGGTCTCGTGTTGTGGAATGGTCATGGTTTATTAATGGCGGTCAGTGTTGGTTAATGATGGTCACAGTTTTGTGACCTGTGGTTCCTAACCTGTTCCACCAAACTTTGTGGTTCAATCTAGACGCCAACATGAGGAAAAGGTCCTTAGTGAGCTCAGTAATACTGTTCAATTAGTGATTGTTTGCTTGTTGAAGGAATTCATATGAGGCAGGCTGTGCTGTCAAAGGTAAGTTCCCTCCTGGTGTTTCGGTCTTCTGACTGTTTTGCTGTTAAATTTACAACTCCTATGACACTGTGCGCATTTTTGATGTTTGTGGTCTCGGGTCTCTCGGTGACAACAGTTTTTCGGTGGAAGGCTCATAAATCCGGGGGCTGTTTTGGCCCGTTCCTGGGGGCACTGACAAGCCCTCCGAGGTGCCCCTCATTATCTAGTTATCCGCTGGGCCTCCAGTTGACGACTGGCTCTGACACCACTCCTCGGCAACCCCCCCCCCCAACACTCCCAGGACACTCCAAATCGCCAGCTCAGATTCTATGGCCAACACTCTCCGCTAATATCAGGGGGAAGTTCCATTAGGAACCTACAGAAGCTCTCCAAGGGCAATCTGAAGAACACACACCACTTCAGACATGATTTGGAGTAGCTGAAAGATAAAGAAACACACACACACACACACACACACACACACACACACCTATAAGGGGCAGCGTTCTTTTCCTGACAGCTTTTGTAAAGGCAGTTCAATCATCCAGTGACCCTTTTTTGAAGTTGCAGCTGATGTTATTCTGTCTGCTTTTACTTCAGGCGCGTATTTATTTTGAATACATTACCATTTTCAAATAAATGTTTAAAATAATTATTGAGCTCTGTGTAGGTGCAGCTTGTGTGCATGTCCCGTGTGTGGCTCATGGTTGGGACTCTGTATTAGTGATAAGATAGATGTTCAAATTCCATGTCTGTCTTAGTGATGCCATCTTTGGGCCTCTAACTCCAGATTGCCCTTGTGTTATACAAAATAAATGTAGTTGTTTCATCTGCTGACCCAGCCTGTAATGCAGACAGAATGTGCCACCCTGAAGGTAGACTTAATTCATCTCTCAGTGCTAATTTTTCATCTGTCAAATAACATGCACGCACACACACACACACACACACAGGCGCACACACACATATAAACAGAACACAAACACACATACGCATACATAACAGTGTTCACCACGGGCTTTGATGGTGTGTGCCAGTGTAGAAGACTGGAAAATCATGCTCTCCATGCTAATTTGGTGAGAGAGAAGAATGACTTTATCGAAAAGGGAAGGAGGATTGTGTGAGCGAGCACAATTAATATTTGATTACCCTGCAAGCCCAGCAGTGGCACGCTTCGAAAATTGTTCAAACGAAAGTCTAAATGGCCATAAAAGATGGACATTTTACATAACAGGGCAGAGATTTTTATCCTTCTGAGTTTTTGAAGATTTAATTTTTTTTTTTTGGAACAAACACTCAGTAACAAAGCATTGAGCCGTTCCTCGGAGAACTCATTCATCGCTTCATGTAAAGTACGAGGACATCTTTGTCACGGAAAACACGCGCTCGCAGAGATAATTAAAAGCCTCTCAGCCCTGCCATGGGACTCCATCCGTGGACATCAGATGGCATTATATTTGACGACGGCCCGCATCGGAATCCAAAGCCGCTCAGCGGAGCTCAGCGCTGCGGAACACTCTGGAGGGAACAGAATTCCGGATTCCGCGGGACATTCTGTTTGCATGCTCCGTGGGCTATGGCAGGCGGCGGCTGCACCGCGATGGGCCTATTGTGCGAGTGTGCGAAGCTCGGTCCCACAGGACCGACCCGGACCGGTCCGGCTGCTGATGGTTTGCTGCGTCCTGCTCAAAATGAGCCTGTTTGCCACTGATATGAAAAGTAGACAGTAAGAATGGCACAGTAGCGGAAGGGAATGTATTATTGGTGCGTACAATGAAAATGAACATAAATATGCACATTATTTTTTTGTATCTTTTCATGAGGAAATACTGCATTTTCCACACCATTGCGTTCTTTTAGCTTTAGTCCAAACAACTTGTAAATAAATTATACACCCCTACATTTATTTGGGTGAATGGCACTATATTTCATTATAGACATGGCCCACAAACTGTCATCCGCCAAGGAGGGGGGGGGGTGCTTAAGGTGATTCCAAGGGCCCTTAAAAATTTGGAACATAATTAAATCGACCTGGATTGGGGCCCCACTATGATATGCTTTCATGGGCCCAAAATGTCCAGTGGCACCCCTGCTAATACACCATCGATAGAAAATATTGCAAAGCATTGTAAATTGGCTAAATAAATCCTGGATACCCTTAAAACTGAACCAAAAGAAAAAACAAATAATTTTAATTTTTCCTGGGGCAGGAAACTCTTCTCAAGAGTTTAGGAGATGCTGGTCTGTTTTGTAAGCAGAGTTAATATATTGCCTCAAAAATGAGATCTATTATGTATATGGGTATTAATTCATCTCTTTGAATGTATTGTTACTACTTTGTCAACAAAATAGGCCAGGTGGATCAAGCTTTTGATCTGTGTTTCTGGCATCGCCTGGGTCAGACATAAAGCCAGGAACCAACGGCAGCACGCTAACTGCAATGTCGTGCTTTTGGCACACCTGAATGCTGCCGTTTGTCACAAACAAACATCATGGACACTTCCCCTGGCAGCAGGTCCTCTTCCCATATTATTGGGTCATACTTCATTGGTAAGCGCTCCAATCTAGCCGCCCAATCAAAATGAAGCAAACTAGTGGTGTTTTGAGGTTAATGACAGGTGGTATCACTTCTGTCATTACGCACTAATATTTATTTAAACAGATTTAACACATAAAAAATATCAAGAGCCATAATAAATGTCTTTCAAAGTTAACCGTTTGTCATCAATGTGATCAAAAGGTCAAATAATTCTCTTGCTTTGAAAACTACAAAGAAATTACCATATTATATTATAATTACAGAAATTATTCTGCAGTATAATCCAGTTCAATGGGGCATAAAAAATCATGAGGCATTAATGCTGAGTCACCAAACAAGGCATATTTTCTCTTTTCAGCATGATCGTGAAGTCACAAGAAGTTACATGAAGCTCAAAATAAAGGTCAGTAATGCTTCAAAGTGAACATCTCAACATGTCTCTCAAGGGCATGGAGTGCTACAGGAACTTCGCAGGTCTGCTGTTTGTCAAAGCCCCATTTCTGAGAAGATGTTTACAAGATCGGGTGTTCTGATTCTGATTCTACTAGTTGACACCACTCAGAGTTCCTAGAACCTGATTCTGTGTTAACTAAAGACTTCTGGTATAATGACTGCTGGTTCCAGGAGGGCTGGTTTAAGGCTTGCTTGGTCTGCCTTCATGGGTTACAGGCCAGATGGTTCTGCTCCGAGCCCACCAGAGAAGACCTGATGAGGGACCAGAGAGACTTTGGAGATGACGGTAAACTGAAGGAATCCCAGGACATATCTGAAGCATTTGCCGTGCGCTTAGCGGAAGGTCGCGAGAGTGAGGAGCATCTGGGATACATTGGGAGAGTCTCACTCTAATTCCTGAGGGCACAGCTGACAGAAAACAAATAGCAATTCCGTCAACATCTCATTTCAGCCGGCAGGGTTCAAAGGGGCGTAAACCAGGCAGGGCAAACAGAATTTGAGGTCAATCACTGTCCAGCAGGGGCTACTGATTCCATGGAGAAAATGAAGAGGGGGGTTCAGATAGCCGTTAGCGGTGGCACTTGGTGCATGGAGCCCAATTCAGCAAGGCTCAATAAACCTACTGGATCTGAGTCTTGGTTTTCCAACCAAGGTAGCTGGAAATCTGTATGTGTCACTTTGCTGCACCCACATAACCACCTGTGGCTACATTACGCTAAACGCAGCATCCCCCGAGTAACCTGACATTACACCATGCACATTATCTACACTAGGCACATTATTTTATTTTTATGTAACTAATTTATTTATCTTATTATCTTGATTGTTCTTGATTGTTTTGCACACAATCCAAAATAAATACCTTGGATGTAAATAAACAATCTGGATTCTGATTGTTTTGAATTAACCGAACTTCCCAACTAAGTAACAGAGTTGCTGTTGGAAGAAGAGCATTGACTTATTGGGAAAATAGTCAGTTCTTTATAGTGACACAGGCATAGTGACATAGGCATAGTGACACAGGCATAGTAACATAGGCATAGTGACACAGGCATAGTGACATAGGCATAGTGCTTTTTCATCCTTTTATATTTCACAGGAAGTCAATGGTTAAATAACGTCAGCAAGCCACATTTAGATGGAACAGCAAGAAACGTCTGTGAAGCTATTGAGCCTGGAGACAGAGGACTGTCACAGCAACCAGCTCCAGCGGGGATTTCCCAGGAAGCGCCGCCCACAAAATCCTGGGAGGCTCGGGAACAGAGAGGAAACAACACCAACATGGACCAATTTTCCAAGTCGCTACCGTCCCGAGGGGTTACATCGAGTACAGGCTGAAGGAAGGATTTGATACATGGCCCCGGTCCCTCCCCACTACCGTCCCGAGGGGTTACACCGAGTACAGGCTGAAGGAGGGATTTGATACATGGCCCCGGTCCCTCCCCACTACCGTCCCGAGGGGTTACACCGAGTACAGGCTGAAGGAGGGATT
>JAAGVU020000038.1:16732350-16749080 GCA_011763525.2 Mormyrus iriodes
ACACCGAGTACAGGCTGAAGGAGGGATTTGATACATGACCCCGGTCCCTCCCCACTACCGTCCCGAGGGGTTACACCGAGTACAGGCTGAAGGAGGGATTTGATACAAGGCCCCGGTCCCTCCCCACTACCGTCCCGAGGGGTTACATCGAGTACAGGCTGAAGGAGGGATTTCATACAAGGCCCCGGTCCCTCCCCACTACCGTCCCGAGGGGTTACACTGAGTACAGGCTGAAGGAAGGATTTGATACGCGGCCCTGGTCCCTCCCCACTACCGTCCTGAGGGGTTACACGGAGTACGGGCTGAAGGAGGGATTTGATACACGGCCCTGGTCCCTCCCCACTGCATGCAGGAGCAGGGATCTCGAAAGAGTGCAGGGGCAGAAAATTTTGCCACACTGCCCAACAGGTCACTCAATTATCCCAGGGAAGAAGTCGTTTGTTTTAACATCCGAGTAGCTGACTGCCATTGCTGTCCTGTGCTTACTTAACCCACGTCATGGAATACGTAAGTTAGATCCGTGCACAGGCTGTTGGAAGGCGCCGTGGCGGCAATGGCGGATGAGCGCCAGTGACGCATCCGTCCGTTTAGCATTCGCCCCGCGTGCCTTCCCGTGAGACGACTCAGGACGCGGCGAGGTGGGGTGCTGTAGTGGAAAACAAACTTCAGATGTGAATACCGGTGCCTGTTCAGGAGCTTTCCGACTCAGATGCAGGTGGCGGGGGTTGAGGGGGAGATGAGCAAAAGGCAGAAATAATTGATTTTCTATGCACAAACACCTCCTGATAGCCCATCATACACATATAATACACACGTCTCGGCATCTCGGCATTTAAAGAAGAGCATTGAGATGCAGAATATGGGCAGTAATCGCTCATGACAGCAGGCCGGGTGAAAACAAGCTAGATTATTTAAAGCACAGAAAAACTACGCTTTGATCTATATGGTTCAGGCCTGCAGGTGCCATAATCTGAGATGCATTTGAAACATTTTAAAACTCAATACATACAGTATATTACTAAAATTGAATGGAAATGTATGCATTAGACACGGCAAACATCATGTTTAGGTGCTGAGGCAATACTTTTTTCTGAAATTACTTTTTGATACCCTTTTACACAGCTGGATGTTTTACTGGAGTAGGCTAAGTTAAGCACCTTCGCTCACAGAGGAAGGACTCAAACCCACAACCTCTGAGTTAACCTATGGCTCTCACCTGCATTTTCCCCCACTGTCAACTCAAGCTGAGCATCTCATTCCTTGCACTTACAGGTAATTTCATGAAGGAATAACTGAATGTATTCATGGCTCCTTTACTTATTCAGACGTTTTGCTTCCTAATTTAGCTTTTTAATTAAATGTTCTTCTGCAGCATCTGTCTCTGCATTTCCATATGTGTGCACATGTCTGCGTATGTGTGTGTGTGCGTGCGAAGCTTTTCGTCATCTCAGGATGTATGGGCAATATTGTAAGTGAATAATTGGACTGCTTCGTTCATTCAGACACCCTTCCCTTTCTGAAAGGTAACAAAGGATGTCAGAGCGTCGAGGAGACAGAAGCTCAGAAAACCAAGGAGAGGCTGATTAATTTTCCACTGACAAACAGATAAATAAATAAAATGTAAAAATCCGGCAAACGTGTGCGTGATGATTCAAACACCAGAGATACCCGTCATACGTCCATATGCTGTGTACACAGTGTTCTTCCCAAACACCGCAACGTGGGCGGATAAAAATTGGTATCTCCAAAGTTAATTTTTTTTTCTGTTGAATTCTTTTTTAATCATCCTTTATGTAATGCATTAAAAAGCTGAATGAGGTGAGATATAGATTATGCTGGACCTGAACTCTCTAAAATCTCTGAAAGGGTATAAAATAAAAAGTCTCTTTCTTCATCTACTGCACTCGTTTGAGTTTCTTTAATTTTTAGATTATGGAGGACGAGGGATTCGTAATATATGACTGTCTGTTTTTTATGGTAAAGAAAATTATTCTTGGGCGTCGGAATACAGCAATGCAGGGAATAACATAGCGATGGTACTGTGCTGATTAATGCTTCCTGACCTTCTGTGTAGTTATGAAGACGATCCTCTGTGCATAATGAAAAAATACAAATTACAAATACATCTCTAACGAGTCAGACACTTTCTGTGGGAGCACACTTCATTTATAGGTCCATGCCGTTCTTTTATCTATTTTTTTTTCTTCACATGCGAGGGTGTCTGGGATGGCGAGACATGTCTGCCTCAACGTCCCAGGCCTGGGGAATTTCAAGCAGAGAGTGTTCCTGCTGATGTGGCAATGCCGGGACGAGCCCATCTGTGAACGTGGCCCAGTTACCGCGGGCCTGCACATGGTTACCGCCAGAACTGGGGAGCGGCATGCAATTCTGATGGATTCTCTTATCAGGCTGAGCCAGTCCCCCCTCCTTCTTGGGGGGGGGGGGGTTAAAAAAATAGCCTGATCACATTTGATTTAGGGGATCCGGAGAGCATACGCCATTATGACATTTACCGTTCATCAACCAATGGGCACCTGACTCAACTGTAATGATGTTCTACGCACAACTTCTATCATTCGGGAGAGTTATCTGTACAGGCCGGCTTATGAATATGACTGTTGAATAAATTAAAATATAATAAATAATGAAGGGCTGCCCTTGAGCTACACACCGCCGATATAAGCACACTGGATGGATGGAGCGTGTCCCCTCTCTGCTTTACAGAGACATTTCTGTGTTTTCGGTGAGCTCCATGCCCCGATGTCTTCGGGCTACCATTTAATTTGCCGGCATATCTTTGTAACCGGGAGCCCAGCGCGATACCGGTTCATCCGAGAGCGATATCATTTACTTGTACGTGAAACGGCACATCAAGTAACCGAAAGCGACCAAATCAGTGTTTCTGGCTTGCTTCAGCTTTCCAGTCATGGAGCTATGTACAGACATCCCACCTGAGGCATTTTGGCGTGGATGGGGGAGACGAGGTGGGCGACCTGGGTGGGGGCATTTGCCGAGGCGGCGGCGACGGTTAAAGGTGTTGACCTGAGGTGGGGCGATGAAATCGGCTATGGTAGCAGCTGTCCAATGGCAGGGGGGTGGGGTGGTTGTCAACTGGGGGAATCTGTTGGACCAGCAGGCGATCCATTGCTACATCCCTTTTTTGCAGGAGACTCCCAGAACCTCCGAGGGAGGTGGGGTGTCTGCATGAAGGTGCTTAAATTTTACTCTTGGTTTGCTTATGTCCTGAATAATTAAACAGAGAAAGTTTACTGAGCTGCGGCAGACTATGGCAGGGCTGATTTCATGACAGGGCTGGTCCCAGGGTGCTCTGTTTTATACTGGGAACAAAGCAGAGAGCAAGTGCCGCAAGCGGTCCGTTCAAAGCCCAGTGTCTCAGTGCGACTTGGCCTACGGTTTCACCAGATGCTGCATATCGGTCAACTTTGTAGCGCTTTGTTGGGAAATGACCGTCAAAGGTAGAATGTAGATGGCAGAAACTGGCTAATTAATGAAAAGTAACCCAAAAGCAGGAGGTCCCTTTAAATGGACACAGTTAGATACAGATAAATGAGAAATAGGGACAAAAAAAATAAATTAATCAGACTTCTTGTTGCTAATTCTATTTTGTTTGGCCTTCTCACATACCCATAATCCCCCCCACCTATCAATCCAGCTGATCCTCCTTGAGTACTTAGCCTCCCACTGACTCTGGAGGGGGGGGGCATTAATGGTGGGCGGAGCCTCTTAGCTCTGCTATATCCCATAACTGCTGGAATTCCAGCCCCTTAGGAAAGCCCCCCAGGCTCTTAGCTGATTCTGTAGCACGAGGCAGCATCCTCAGATCCCTATTTAAGCCAAACGCTCCATGCAGGAACAGTAGCGGCAGGGGAAGTAGAGTAAATAAACATTTTTGTAATAAAACTCCCTGTGCCACTGATACGTTATATCAGGGAGACTTTGCCAGATGCTCGCCACAAAGTGATATTAAAATATCGCTTGCTGGTTTTTACAGACTCTGGCGCTGCTGATTCCCCCGTAACCTGATTTAACATATTTATAGCGCAGAAACTGATCACAAGAAAGCATTAAGCTTGCGGGGAGCATGAAGCGAGAGGGAAGCAGCTAAGACCGTAAAAGAGGCCCATCGTGCCGCCCGTGCCGTGGGAAGGTGGGGGGGCAGGATATGCCTTTGGAGGGCTGGACATATTCTGGCCGTAATTCCTGCCTATTCCCCTGACATCATCGGTCCAGTTAGCGGTTAATTATCTGCACGCTTCTTCCCGGGGGTGGAGCCGTGGAAGATTCCCATTTTATGAGTAGCCGTGATCTTTTGGGGTGGGGGATGGGGGTTCTTCTGTCTTTCAGAAACCTATCAAAGACACCACAGTGATCAAGCTAATTAAGTAATTAAGAGAGGAGGCTGGAAGACCAGCCTTCGTGGGCGGGGGCCCTGTGGGAACTGAGTTTGACACTCTCGCAGTAGTGTGTCACTCAGGTACCCTCCCTACTGCAAGTTCAGAAGCTAAACAAAGAGACATAAAGGCACACTATGGTGGTGGTGGGGGGGGGCATCCCTTCCTGCCTTTATGTATTGAGCCAGATTTGTAACTGCGCGCTCCGTCACACATCGAGCGTCAGCTCTGGCGTTGGGAAATGCCAAGAGGAAACCAGAAAGCAGAATCGCTCCCTTCCCAATAAGGACGGCTTTATTTTAACATTGTGTTCTTCATTCTACATTAAATATATTTAGAGAAAATAATTAAAATGTTCCACCACCATGCCTGTATGAAGCATTAATATGACATAGTTCCTTGGGGAACAAACAAATCATTAAGTTTAGCAGTAATACTGCTTTAATCACTCTAATTGGGTGCCCCTTCTCCCCCAACCCCACCCCAACTATTCTACCCCCATTCAACTGAATGCTATTGTTTTCTGATTTTAGGAGGAGTAGTGACACTATTTTAAGGGTCGGGTTGAGACACGTTGAGGTCAGTGTGTGAAGCTCAGCGTTTTTACCAAGAATCAGCCTTTTAACGCTCCCTTTCCACCTGGGGAGGGGGCTCAAGATCCTGCTGCCTCGTGCCCTGGAGCGTTATGCTGTTTCCCGTTTGTTTTGCTTTGACTGACAGGGACATAAATGCCAAAGTGAAATTGTAGGAAATCAAAGTTTCTGTAAAATTTCAATTCTTCCTCGCCTTTCCCTGAAATTAATGTGAAGGTAAAATGTGCTACAAAAATAAATAAACAAACAAACAAACAAATAAACAAACAAACTGAAAGCAAACATCAAAGAAAAATGGTAATTATAAAACAACTAAAACATAAAAGAACCTTTAAAAGCAGAAAATCACAATAACGTAAACTTATACCAAAAATAAATATTGTTCGAGTTGTAACTGAAAACAAAGACCTTATAGTATTAGATACTAGGAGAGTAAGTGTGGAAAGCAAGCTGATGGATTAATAGGAATGAATGATGCTTTATTGATCCCTGTGGGGAAATTCTCTTTACATCTCCTCAAACTTGCTCTCTGTAGGTGAGGGCTTGCTGGAAGCAAAGGGCGGCCACCCATAGCAGCACCTATGGAGCTGGGGGTTAAGGGCCTCGCTCAAGGACTTGCAGACATGCTGAGGCCGAGCTCAAACCAGCGGCCATTTAATCACAAGCACAGAGGCTTAGGCCACTGAGCCACATCCTGTCCCCTGGAACCAAGACAGGCATTATAGGATTGCTGTCAATATCTTAGGCCTTAGGCATGAAGATGATTGTGTGACATGCTGCGGATATGCAAGCTGTGTGGGCGTGTTTTCTGAGAAGTACTGTACGCTTAGGCGCAATTGGCTGGGTCGCAGGTGGGGCTAGTAGGCTGATAAATGGAAACAACAGGAAACCCGTGGTTACATCGTGAGTCTGTCGAGACAAGAATAGCTGACTGAGGTTAGGAGAGGCACAGGAGAGACAAGAGTTAACTGGGAGATGTTTGCTACAAAAGAGGAAGCCATGCTATTGATCATGTATTGCAATATGATAATCTATGTTAATGCAGAAGATTTTGTATGCGTAAGGGACACTTAACCTTAGGATAACAGTAGTAACAATGATATTAAGCTATGGGGAACAGATTGGATAGTGGATGGGTTTGTGTCAACCCATAAGGGACAAAGTGTAGGGTGGTCAGACAGTGCTGGGTGTGCTAAGACAAGACAGACACGCAGAAGTGGGGATAAGGTCACAGTTAAGGAATGGGATAACTAACGGGGATCTACTAAGGCAACTAGGAATAAGTGATGTGCCTCTTGAGGTAACAATCAGTTGTCATTGATATACCCCTTGAAGTATTAACCAATCATAGTTAATGAGCTTTCTAATGGTAGATAGAACTATAATACTAGTACTATAATAACTTGAATTATTATAAGGATCGGTCAGCAGGCGCGTTGTTAGGCCTATTTTATAGGGGCTTTGGCCCCCCAAATTGTTTTTTAGCCCCTCCACCCCAAATAAATGTGTAATTATTGACTTATATCGTGAACTGCTTTTTATATTTCACAAAAGTTTCCTATCTGCCCCCCCATTAAAGACTCAGTCCCCCATCCATTCATCTATAACTATGTCCCCGTCAGTCAACTAGTAATAGCGGTAGTGATTTTTTATCTTCCAAGTAAGCTTTATGTTCAAACTATTATTTAGTTTCTTAGTTCAGACACTGTAAACTGTGATTCATTTAAGTTTTGTTGAAGATGATATATCTGATTCCATATTAGTGATGGTACAGAAAACATATTGATTTAAGAGTCATAAGCCATTATTTGATATTTGTTATAACTATGAAGGTTCATAGGAAACTGGAAATCAAAAAATGGCATAAAAAGAATTACTCCATAATCTTACTTTTGCCTTTGGTTTCGGCAAAAGAAAAGGTATATTTGTATATTTTCAGCAACCACTAATGGCTATTTAAGATAACTGGGACTCCAGTTTCTAAAAGTACTTAATTTTTTAATTTCTATGTTCCATTTTTTGTCCACAACCACGCAAAGAAACATTAACAGCATAATTAAAACAGATAAGCTTAACGCTTAAAAAAATGCCTTTTAGGACTGAGTCAATGTAAAAATGACAGGAAAGGAAACATCCATTTTTTTAATTGCCAACAATTTTACCTATAGCTACTTATGACCTTTCCTGGGAGGATGAGTCAGGTGACCACATGGATTTGCGTCTCTGTGCCTCATTCATCATCATTTTTCCACGTCTTTATTCCTTTGTGTGCTTCTGCTTCCCCTCATCAGCATATACGGCCCCCACAATCTGCTAAAGCAATAGCTGAATTTGTTGATTTTTCTCAGTCACCTGAACAACTTTTTCTTCAAAGATTTTTTTCCCCTCATTTTTGTTATGTGCTTTTCTCTCTCCTGCATTTATAGGAACACTAAGAATAAAGCCTGGATTCCCTTGCTCAAATGCGCTGTGTGGCAAAGTGGCATTCCCACATGGAACTAAACCAGTAACCTGTCTTTAATCCCCACACAGCCTGGCACGATATGACGTAGTCTGTTGCCACAAAAGGGAAAGGAGACATTGTAGGGGATCATTAGATGCAAAAAAGCGAGGGAAGGAATTAGGAAAAAAGAGAAATGAAAAAGTGGCCAAGATAAAAAAGGACCCTAATAATACTCCGTCTGACTGACCTTGCTGTATTCTTTAACCCAGCTATAGTGCAGATTCTTAGCCTGTGGTGACAATCACATATACATGCGAAAGTTTGAGCTGTGTCATCGGCCAGTCAAAGACGGGAACACACCGGCATCGTTCTGCTGAAAAGGCATTGAGGTGGGGGGGTGCGTTTGGGTCAGGCATCCTGATTGGCTGCTCTGTCGGTGCCTCCTTGGGATATTTTGTGCACCTGCAAGCTTTTGGCTCCCTACAGAGAGCTGGGATTTAGATCTGCCAAACAGCACTGGACCTCCCGTGGAGAACCATGTGACTGAAAGAGTCTTAAAAAAAGCTTTTGGGTGACAAGAGGGCAAGCGAGGGGATGACACATGGCACTCCATTCTTCAGGGGGAAGTGTGAGTTCAAACAGGCTTTCAAGATCCAGTCTATCCCTCCGAAATTTGCTTATGTTGCTTTTGGTTCCAGATCTCCCTTTCTCTTGTATGTCCTATACTTGACTCACTCCCATTGACTACAATCTTTCATAGAACTCAGAACATTGACAACCAGGTTCAAGAACTGCTGCGCTCCCCTAAGCCATTCACTTTCCCGGCAACCGCATTTCCGATGACAGTCACATCCATGGCACCTGCACTTTATGGCATTATAACTGAATTTTATCCATCTCTTAGTCAGCATGCTGTCTAGTTTTTGCGCTGTTTTGGACTATCTGTACTGTTTTACGTCTATAATCTCTTTGTAATCAAGTGTGGCCGAACAGGCCAGCATTCCAATGCACCCAATGCGAACAGCCAATAAAGTTGGGAACTCTTGAACTCCCAACTCTTGTCACATTTTAGACATTTTAATGTAGACATTTTAATATAACAGCTCAGATATGGGAAAATATCAAGGGTTTTTCCACTTCCATTCAAAATCCATTCAAGGGGTGGTTTAGGTTTTTGGCACAACTTGCACGATGGTCCATTTTCCTATTGTAGCGGCACTTGCTCCCATGGACCTGTAATGCATCAATACCATTATTTCTTGTCTCCAAGCCCATGGTCGCAATTAACATTGGCACCTGATGGCACATGCGTTTCATTGGCAGCACTCTCTGAGGTATGCAGACCGGGGAGTGGCCAGATCTCTGTAGGAGGGTACACCTATTATTGGTCTGGTCTGCCTGATGGCTGCCATACTCAGGGAGTAGCTGTTGCTGTGGCGGATCGACTCTTACTGATGGTGTCACTCTTCTCAGCGAATGTATTATGAGACTCAGATTACAGCACTCTCTGGGTGTCTTTGTTGTCTCAGTATATGCTTTGGCCACAGTGAGTGATATCTTGGTGAGGGAGACATTTTTATTCGCAACTTTGTTTGATGGTTGATGGGTGCCCAAGAGGTGACACTCCTCTGGTAATGGCTGACTTCAGTGCAACCACTGGCACTGACAGGGCTAGCTATGAGGACTGTATCAGTCCCCACGGGTCTGGCGACCGTGATGAAAGTGGTTCCATGTTCCTTGACTTTGCCGACGATGCTGTGATCTTCGTAGAGTCAATGGAGGCTCTGATCAGGGCTCTCAAAAGACTGAGCAAGGAGTCTGAGTGTCTGGGTCTGCGAATGGCCTGGATCAAAACCAAAATCCAGGCCTTTAATAACCTCTTGGACACAGCCATCAATTGTGTCTATCTGTGGAGAGAGTGTCAACCTTGTCGAGATATTCAGCAGTGAGCAATTCATGTCTTTGGTGACTCTTCCTATGAAGTCAGTAGACGGATTGGGAGAGAATACGGGAACATGAGGTCGCTGGAATTGGGTATGTAGTGCACCTGATATCTTTGTGAGAGGACGAAGGTTCAAGTCTTTAGAGTCCTGGTGCTCCCTGTCTTGCTGTATGGCTGTGAGACATGGACATTATCCAGTAGGCTGAGATGAAGACTGGACTCCTTCGGTACTGGGTCTCTTTGGATAATCTTTGGGTACCATTGGGTTGACCTTGTGTTGAATGAGTGGTTGCTCAGGGAGTCCTGAATTGCATTAACCTGCATTGCAAGGCAGTGTTGGTTACGGCACTACGGCCATGTGGCGCGTTTCCCTGAGGGTGATCCAGCTCACAGGATCCTCATTGCTGCCGACATGAGCGGCTGGACCAGGCCAAGGGGATGCCCACATAACATGTGTATGTGACCGAGACTTTTCCGGTGGGTGGGACTGGACTGCGTGTCGGCCTGGAGGGGGTTGCCAACCAAGATCCCAAGGTGTTTCGTTGTGTGGTGGGCATGGTAACGCAGTGTTCCAGTGCATGCTCCCCAACCTGACCTGAAGTGCTGTTGCCTCATTCTGCCTGCTTCCATATTGGTAAGGGTATAAAATAAACATGCTGCATTTCAGTGTTGTTGGTTCATATGGAAAATAAAGGTAAAAGTGCAGCTATCTACCCATAGGGCTTTAGGAGACATCCAGCAGCCTATATTGCCCTTATCTGTGCCTGGGGACCATTATAGACAAAATATACTTGTTATTCAAAAGGAGCCGCTGAAAACATCCATAAAATATTTCAGTAATGCAAATATGAAGATCGAAGTGAAGTTCAGTAAAAATGAAATAAATCTGCAGGCCTGATTGGAATTAATCTTGCAGAACAGGTTGATATATGGCAACTCGATGCAAAAGTATTCATTAAAATATACCCTTTTAAGTTTTAAGGGGTGCATAAATGAGAGAAACAGAATTGCTAATGCAATTTGGAAACAAAATTTGGATGAAGGCCAGTCCTAAAAAAATGTATTTCTTTTTATTTTATCTAATATGCAAAAATGTGCAGGAGTAGTGAAACCAGCAGAGGCGGAAAACTAATTCAATAATAATAATAATAATAATAATAATAATAATAATAATACCCATCCATCCATCAATTCATACATCCATCCATCTATCCTATTCAGGGTTGCAGGTGAGCCTATCCAGAGCCTACACTGTAGGCTACGGGCGCAAGGCAGGGATCAACACAAGATGGGGCGCCAACACATTTAAGGGCACAGTCACACACCATTCACTCACACATGCACACCTATGGGCAACTGAGTAACTCCAATAAAAAGTATATTTCATACTTTCCTATTGTTCCCCAAATTAGGGTTAGGGTTAGTCAACAGAAGCTAGGGTTAGGGTTAGAAAGGTTTTGGTATTTACATACATCAAAAGGTCTTTTTTACGATAGTTTTGCATCCCAGTTTTATGGGAAACAACAGATTAACTTGATTTAATAGCATATTTCATACTTTCCAAGTGCCTGTTGTGTCACCCTAAGTCCCTAAATTAGGGTTAACCGACTGAAGCTCGGGTTAGGGTTAGAAAGGCTTTGGCATTTATATACATCAAAAGGTGTTTTTATTAGTTCTGGGCCCCAGTATAAGGGAAACAACAGTTTATCTCGATTTATCCTCGGCATGTTTTTGGACTGTGGGGGGAAATTGGAGTACCCGGAGGAAACCCCACGATGACACAGGGGGAGAACATGCAAACTCCACACACATGGAGCCATGGCAGAAACTGAAACGCTTGTCCCAGAGGTGTGAGGCAACAGTGCTAACCGCTGGGCCACTCTTGCCACCCATTGCTGCTATTATTATTATTATTATTATTATTATTATTATTATTATTATTCAACAACCACACCGGAAAGACTCTGTGTGTAAACTAATGGTTCAGTGGTTTTTCAGCTGAAGAGCTTGTGTGATAACAGAGCTATCAGTAAAGTGACAAGCACTTGGCAGCTTTGCAGTTACATGGCAACTTGTTCACAACCTGGTATGGACAGGGGGTGCCCTTTTTAGCTGGGGATGTTGATAACCCTAACCCCATTGAGTCTACAACACCACCGCAATACAAAGCCAAATAAGCATTAAAATATCTGAAATCTGAGATAAACAATGTGTGACCCGAATGCGCTACCACAAGGATAGCGGGATGTCTTATTTGTTTGTGAAGGAAAAATACCCTGCAACTCAGTACTCGATAAGTGTATGGAAAATGGATGAATGGGGGAAAAGTGAACCTATTGGTAGCTAGGAGTTTTTCTGACCGGGCACGTCGGTTACTGCAGAATAGTGGTGCTCAGCGAGCTGGAGATGGCGTTTATCTGTGGCTCAGAGTCTGCTGAAAGGAATCACAATAGCTTTTGAGCCCCCGATAGGTTATCATAAATTGGAAAATAGAGATGCATATGAGTTGCATGTTTGTGAGGCTGTTTCTCTGGTTAGCTTCAATTGCTTCTGAAAGTCTGCAACAAGGTTCATAAGCAGGAGGACGGCCCTGCAAATGATATATGGATCTGTTGCCTGGACGGCATTCGTGGCCGTTTGACCGCCTCGCATTTTGCTTGGATATACACTGGGGTTATTCTTCAGAGATACTTTACTAAAATGCCCAACAGAAGGCCCCCCCTAGTGGGTCCAGAAATGATACAGGTGATTCTAGGATTTTGTAAGGTGGGGGGCAGGGCATGGGGTGTGGCATAAGAGGTGGGATAGGAAGAGCCAACCTTATCATTAGCCAATGATATGTGTTAAATAGGTGAGTGACAGGGGAAGGGACACTTCGAGGGCCAGTTAGCTTTCATCTGGGACCAGTGCCCCTGTGGCCCTGCCTCTGGATATACCCCTGTAGATTTAGAAAAACATGTAGATCCCTCTAACTGTGGATGAGATTCTAGTAAAGTCGAGGTACGAAGAAGTCATGGGACTTCAGTGACTGGATAGGAACAGGGGGCCAATTCTACCAACATGGGAAGGTTGTCCAACATATACCATTTTAGAGATGCAGCCTGAATTGGATTGCTGGATACTACTAACCAAGTGATGTTGCAGATTTTGCAGAGGCAAAGAAGCAAAAACAAGCACTGAAGCACTTACTTAAAACAGTCATAATGAAATGATGAATGTTTCTTTCATGGTTGGATGGCGAGCCACCTATACCCTGAAGCATACAACTCCCATGATGTACTTTGTTATGTTCTTAGAAGACATGAAGGCCTCTAAAATATTTGGACATCCTGTGGCATCCTTCCATCCATCTTCTATAACCATGTATCCAGTGCTGGGTTTTGGACACTTGTATTGAATGCCAGTATTTTGTGACACTGTATGTAAATGTCAAATGAAAATATTAAGTTCCACACTAAGTATATATAATTCACATGTTTTAGTTTATCAGTGCTGTTAATAATAATATTTTGTGAGAAATCACCTGCATAATGTTCTTTCTTGTCCAATTAATTGCTTGTAATTGAATAGAATGCCCGAAGGTCATTTACTAGTCAGGATAATGAATGCCCAGATCCCGTCTGCCAAAACAATAATGTCTAGAGTTACTCTTACTTTTCAATTACATCGCCGTGTAACTTTCGTATGATTAAATATCCTTATGGTCACTCTGAAATCGCCGCGGTTACGAGATAAGCTTTTAAGAAGCTGTTATACTACAATGATTTAAAAATGTCTTCCCCACTCAATCGAGAGAGAAAATCCAGAGTCCTTCCCTTTCAATTAAAACATATTAAAGACAGAATCTTTAACACCCATCCTCAAGGGCTGAATAGGCCCCCGCTTCTTTTTTTTTATTCCATGCAGGATCTTAATTACCTGAGATAATTACTTTCTTGACTGAAGCAATTATGGCCATTTCCACAGGTCTTCAGTTGGCAATGATTCTGAGGAAATGCCAGCTGGAGATAAGAGAGTTTGACATGAAGATGTGAGGAACGCAGCGTGACCGCCAGACTGTGCGGTGTAGTCCGTAGTTTACCATAGAGAGGGAGAGTGAGGGAGAGAGAGAGAAAGATGGGGGGGGGGACTTCAACAGAATTTGGATAATTGCTACAGATACGCTCCTGTGATATCCACTGTGCCGTTTCGTGGTGTAGATAATTCTCGCTTTTCGGTCAACCTGCCAGTTTAACCAGAATTAATGAGTACATGCCATAACTAATGTTTCACGAAACGAGTGGAGAGCGAAGCCTGGGTGAGGACGAGGCGTGGGGTGGGGGGGGCGGTATAACGAGACTCTTTTCAAGCCACATGCATTTGCCATCCACCAAGACGTAACCCTGTGATGGCAGCTAGTGAGAAAGAAGCTATCGTCTTGAAAATGAGAGAGCCATTCATCCCTTGGGGAGAGCAGAGTAGGCGAAGGGCGGTGGGTAAATAAATGGGTGTACTTAGGGAAGAATGGGAGCCTCTTTCCCCCACTGGGAACGCCTGTAGTGTGTGTTCAGACCTGTCTGAAGCAGCTGTAGAGATTGCTGCTCCTGTCTTTGAGGGCTTCTCACTGATGCACTGGTGGAGCTTGGACAAACACACTACGAGCTATACTAAGGAGGATGACTGAGCTCTGAGTAGCCATAGCATTTGTAGTTCAGATTAGGTAATCCATCTGAAGCTAAGCCGGTTTGGGCCCGGCCTGTACTTAGATAGGACACCACCTAGGAAAGCTGGATTGCTGTTGGTAGAGAAATACCTTGATGTCCTGGCTGAAATTGCCCAGTTACCCTTTCAGATCTGGCTTCCTAACCATCCCCTGCGTCTAATTGGTGAATTCTGTCCTGCTCATTCACCACCATAGCCACTGTGTGGTCAGCATACTGGTGCAAAATGGCTGCTGTCATCATCCAGGTGGGGGCTGGACAGTGGAGTTCCGTAAGGTGCTTTTAATTGCTTGGATAGTGCTATATAAATGCAACATTTGTTCAAAACGGATGATAAGCCAGGTTGAGGTCCTGCAAGATGGATGTTCAGGTGGATAGACATCTTGAAATAGCAAAGTTGAGACTGATGGATATGAAGATGGATGGAGGTCTGAGCAGACATATTTGGGAAAGATGGAGGTCTGGGAATAGGGATGTGTAGTGGATATTAAGGCAGATGGAGGTCTGAGGAGATGGATGTTTGGAATGATGGAGGTCTTTTCCAAGAAGGCTGCCACATTCCCTGGAAGGGTTCAGATGCACTGCACACTTGTGTGTCAGACCCAGAATACACATACACAGCACCACCATCTCCT
Source organism: Mormyrus iriodes (assembly GCA_011763525.2). Lineage (NCBI taxonomy): Eukaryota > Metazoa > Chordata > Actinopteri > Osteoglossiformes > Mormyridae > Mormyrus > Mormyrus iriodes. The sequence goes on from JAAGVU020000038.1 coordinate 16,747,076, forward strand.
TCAGTGCCATGTGCATCCCACAAAATCATTGTAATACAACATCATCATTATTAATTATTATATTCCAAGCAATCTGGCATTCCTGAATCCTGCTAGTATGCTTAACATGACACTGAATGACTAATTATTGACTGGTTATTGGCAACTACCAAGAGCGGGACCAACATATCATGCTGTATCTGGAAGAGTAGTTGGTAACAGCACTTTGCCTTTGTTGGTGCTGATACACTCTTACCTTGCAACTCTGCTGGATGCTGTGTGAACGAACTAGCTGGCACATTCAGGAGAGTGTTGAAAGCTATGTAGCGGGTTACAAACAACACGGATGAGGCTGTAATTTGAAGAAAATAAGCAGTGCCCGCTTTTCAGCAGATGGAGAAATTTATTGTTGGCAAAGCGAATAGGAGAAAGTGGCCTTCGATTACAATCAGTTAGCGCTGATTGTAAACAGGCACACAATGTAATTTAATTGTGACATGGAATATAAGCCAGATCACCATGAACAATATCTATCCGTCCGTCCATCTGTCCATCCATCCATCCATCCATCCATCTTCCAACCACTTGTCCAGTACAAGGTCACATGAGTGGCTGGAAATCAATTAAAGGCAGCATAGGACACAAGGTAGGGGCACCCCACGGATCTGATGTCAGTCCATCACAAGGACATACACTATGAATAAATTGGTGTGACAAATTGGCTACCTGCATGTCTTTGGACTGTGGACAGGAACTGGAGTACTCAGAAAATATGGGCGAAACACAAAGAGCAGGGACTCTGGTGTGCTTCTCTACTGACCCTCCATGCCATCACACATGAATAACTTACAGGACATTATCACAATATTTGAGAAGAATTCCATTTTTTTTCTTAAATAATGGACCAAAACATCTTAAACACATATTTTTCTGGGATATCATGCCTTCAAGCATCATTACTGTCTAGGCTTAGTCTCGGCTGACCACTATCAGCCAGAATCCAATGAGGGGCGGGGTCACAGTAAACCTGAAGCCTGCCCCTGGATACACTTTGAGTGAAAATCCAGGTCATACTCACTGTGAAGAATTAAAGATACTAGCAACATGTCTTTGGACCGTGGGGAAAATGAGGTGAGAATGTTGTAACACCATGCAGACAGAGCTGGGATATGCATCAAACCTACGACACTACAGTTGCAAGGTCACAGTGTGTAGCTCAGTGGGCTAAGCCTCTGTGCCTGAAATCAGAAGGTCACTGATTCAAACCCAGCCTCGGCACATCAGTGGTTCCTGGAGCAAAGCCCTCAAACCCCAACTTCCTGGGGTCTGCAACCAGTGGCTGCCCTTTGCAGTTAGCTTGCTCTTGCCTACAGAGAACAAGCTGGAGGAGCTGTAAATTCTTCTGCTGGGGTCAAAAGAACATATCCTATAATAATTATTATGATAAACGGCCTGAATATGGTTTAAACACATTTACCAGAGATTTTAGTTGTGATACGATGGTTGTGGTCATTAAAGGAAGTGATCACCATCAACAATTTTGAAAGGCTGATGCTTGTGGATGTGGATCTTGAGCCTTCTAATGCTTATGGATGGGGTTATCTTGAGCCTTCTAAGTGGAACCCAGGTGCAAGCAACCAGCCAGTTTAATATGAATAAAGAAAGTATTATCACGTTGATCCAATGGATAGATAGATAGATAGATAGATAGATAGATAGATACCCCAAACCACTTAATAAAAATCAGACAGTATCAACAACAGACACAACAGGCTAATGTCGTAATAATGATTAAAAGGGTAATAATGACTGGTGAAGAAAAAGCAAAAGATAATGGAGGAGAGAAAGCAGGAATCCATACCTTGATTATGGTGCAGGGTGGTGCAGTGGTTAGCATCGTCGTCTTATACACCGCCCCCCCCCCCCCCCCCCCAACCCCCCCCAAACACACACAATCAAAAAAAACATATAAAAATAAATAAAAATAATAAAATATTAACTTGTGTTTCTGTAGTGTTGGGTTTGC
>JAAGVU020000038.1:16761903-16786015 GCA_011763525.2 Mormyrus iriodes
TGGGGGGGTTGGGGGGGGGGCATTTTGTTGGATTGTAAAGATAAAACAACAAACAATCACCCAGGTGTTAAATCAGGAGAACCGCAGATGGACTGAATCCTGTCACCATGAGGAGAGGAGTGGTGGCTTTTAACCAATTTGGCTTGACTTGAATCCAATAACCTTCCCATTATAAGCAGAGACCTTGTCTAGGTGGCACCTTTGTGAGTCACTGGCCCTTTAATCTTTAGCATCTATCTCATATTATGTATCAATTAAACACTAAAACTTAATCAGATGTTGATTAATGTTTATGTATCCACCATACACGTTTAACAGCAATAGCAATAATATTAAGGATTGCAAAGATTATGAGGATAAAATGGTGATGCAATGCACATTATATTTCAACTGGAATGTGTGTGACCATTGTCTTGTCTTAATTGTGTCTGTATCTACTGTATGTATGAGAGACACTGACAACTAGAGCCAACCTCCCTGTGTGCATGAACATAATTAGCCAATAATCCTGATTCTGATTCACTGGGTCATAGTAGTGTGACCTCACATCTCCAGTTGCCTGTAGGCTTGCGTCCCACCAATAAATCTGTGTGTGTATTTTGCATATTCTCCCTATGTTTGAGTGAGTTTCCTCTTGTTAACTAAATGTTCCCAAGTTCAAACCCATGTGGTGTAGGTCAATTGGTGTCATTGAATTGCTCTTACCGTGTGACTGTGTGAGTGTTTCTGCCCTCTGATAGATTAACATCCATCCAAGGTGTCCCCATCCTTGGGCCCTGTGTTTCCTGGGTGGGGCTCCAGGCTCCTTCGAATGCTGTATTAGATAAGATTATTAAAAACTTTTGGTAAAACCATGGTCCTTTGGAACAACAGTGGAGCCAGAAATGATAACGTGGGTGGGCCGTCAGAAATCAGGTGGGCCAGTCCCATAACATTTCACTTGTCGACAAAATCGCACCACAGACGTAACTACACATTCTTATCAATTTTTAAATGACCCATGGCATTGCTAGGGCGGAATGAACAAAGAAGAAGGGAAATTTATTTACCTCTCAACAGCACTTTTCCACCAGTTGATCTAGCCACACACACACATACCTGTTAGACACAATCGTTTCATTATACTGTATCTATCACTGTGAACACGTGCCACCGTGGTAACTTTAGAATCTTGGATTAACACTGATACTCCCAGCATGTAACTTACGCCCAGAGCTATGCACGTTCCTAAGTTAATGAAGGTCGATATCACTGCTCTATATTACATGCTGTGGTTTTAGAAGGCATCTGAGGAGACAGGCAACTCCCCTTTCCCCAGCCAATCACAATCAACCATGGCAGTACGGTGCAAGATATCATCACAAACTCAAAGAACCTCATATCTGAGCCTTTTACCAATGAAGACTGACCACTAATAGTTCGATATTAGAGTGTAAATTGTGTCAGGTATTTTTGTTCTTTGTTCTTCCTACAATGAAAAAGGAATTAAATGCATCCAGTAACACTGGAACCCCCTTTCCGTGACACTCTTGTCATTAGGATGGACACTAAACTGCGACTGCATAAATTGGTTGCACAGGAGACTAATGAATAAGCTGACCCACCACCGAGCGAAAGTCTTTGTTGACTCCTCCGGCAGATCAATTAGCCAATTAGGGGACTATCAGACGGTCGTCCATTACCGGCAGTACAGTCAATAACAGGGAGGCACGCGTGGCTTTGCCCCTACAGAGGAGAAGAAACAAAAAACAAAAGGAGCATAAAATCAGCACGGTGTTCTCCTCGAACAGAGCGACCTAGCTGAAGCCGGCACTCAGACAAATCGGGGATTTCTGGAAACACCACCGGGGTGATCAATCGCAGCACTCGTCAAAGAGCCCTCTGCTAGTACTGTGTGTTGTTGGGGGTGGTGGTGGTTTGAGAGGGAGGGGTCATGAATTGGATTTGCACCACTTTTTCCAGATTCCCCGAGGGACAACATTAAAAGTGCTAGCGGCTAGCAGAAAGCTAAACCATCAAAGCTGACAGGTAGCTGAAAGGGATTCGAATAAGAAAACGGTGCACTTTTGCTCATTCCGAGCACGTTGCTTCATGGTTTGGAACATCTTCCTAAACTTCAGAATCCTTCAGCCCCATGGCTTCAGAACCGCATGTTCCACACCTACACTGAACGACTGGTGGCAAGAAAAATGATGAATTCATTTCAATGCATTTTATATCCTATAAACTTGAATTTTTACCGCTGTCTGTGATGAGAAGCTTTCTTTTCCCTGGATGAGTATATGTTCAGCCCAGATTCAGCACTCCGGCAACAGCTCAAACTCCAACCATACACGCTACTTACGAGCTGGGAGATGATGGTGCTGGAGGCATGTAATCATGAGGAACAACAAAGACCCCAGAGATCTAGACATAATGTAAGTCTTAAAGACGATAAGGTGCTGCTTTAACAATGGTCATCCAGGGGTCGATGCTGATTTCCGCTAGACAACCTGCCACTTAGGTCATTTCATGGATACACCACATGAAGTAAGAGCGAAGCTGATTTTTGCAAACCTGGTTTTCTGGGCCACAGAATTCATACATTCAGATAAAGAATAATAAATAAAATAAAATAAAAGAAACACAGATCCATGAGATACATCCATCCAGTTTCTGAAATGGCTTGTTCTATTCAGGGTCACAAGGGGTCTGGAGCCTATGGGCACAAGGCAGGGAACAATCCAGGATGGGGTTGCCAGGGCATACTCACACACCACTCACTCATATGGACAAGTTGATAACTCCAAATCACCACAGCATGTTTTTGGACTGCGGGGGGAAACCAGAGTACCCAGAGGAAACCCGTGATGAGAACATGCAAACTCAACATGCCTGGAACTCTGGTAGAGACTTAAACTCAGGTCCCAATCGTGTGCAGCAACAATGCTAACCACTATGCCACCATGCTGCCATCCATCAGGTACATATATTGCACATATTAGCTGTACTACGGGTGCAATAAATAGATAATAAAAATGTCTTTTGTTCCCAAAAATTGTGTTTTCTTCCAATACATTTCTCCACACACCCATATTTTGGCCATTTATCCAATACAGGTTTGCTGTGAACCTGGAGTCTATTGTTGGAAGCACAGGGTGCGCACACTTTGAGCTATTTAGAGGTGCTATTGCACCTAGAAACATATCCTGACTGTGGGAAGAAACCCACAGCACATGGAGAGCACCTGAAAACTCCATATAAGCGGAGGAGGGATGGAATTTAAATCAAGGGGCTGTGTGGTGCTGCCTCCTAGAATCATGGCCCCATTCAATAACATAAATGCAGCCTTTATCAAGAGTATGTACTGCCATTTTCATGATAGATAGATAGATAGATAGATAGATAGATAGATAGATAGATTCTTTATTTATCCTGTAGGAAATTGAAGATCTACAGTAACTCACTACACACATTTACACTATAAAAAGTCATTTACACAATATTAGACAGTAACAATCAATCCTAGTTAACGTTAACAGTAACAGTGCAAAGAATGTTAGGGAAACTATTGCATGAAATAATTCAGTAATAAATAATATTGCATAGTGGGTATTACACAGTAGGTATGGCAGTGAGCAAATGAATGTTCTGTGAATTTGGCTAGGCGGTTCCGGTCTGTTCAGGCAGTTGCCCCTCCACCCCGAGGAAATAGGGTGACTCGTTTTACAATCTAATGGCCGAAGGTAAGAATGCAGCTGGAAATTTTAAATTCAATTGTGATTCAATAATTCACTCAATGATACAGAGCAGTTCTAAGTTGGAGATTTGAGCATCCTAGTCTCAGGTCACCATGGCTGCCGCATCTTGTAGCCGTTGGAGCTAAAGCAATCTAGAACCCCTACAAGGGCACAGATGGTGCAGATTCTTTGGCGAGGTCATGTCAGGACACCCGTGCACCACGGGGCAGCATAAGAGCTCACGCGACATTTCAAAATTGCTACCGCATAGTCATGAGAAATCTGAGACTCATATGTATGTGCATGAGAAGGCACAAGAATGCCTGTTGTACTGCTTATATGATATGGAGCTGTTTACTTTTGTCCATGTGTTGATGTGAGACCATCGTTGATCTACCCAGAATGCTCTGGGGACACTATAATAATTAACATGCCCCTGGACCCGGATTAAATTAAAACGTTAACCTTCCTGCCACTGCAGCCGGAGAATCGGAACATCGCTGACAGCGCCTCCGTGGAACAGAGCAGGCAGCCCGTCTTCAAAGGAAGGAAATGACACAGGAATGTTTCATTGATCCCGGCAAAGTTTGGCAGCAGAGAAAATAGGTTCTAAGTTTAAAGCTGACGCAGGTCTCACACAGACACATGCTGTCTGTGTATACCTTTCCGGTCTGAATATTACTTCTCCTGACATCCTGGGAGGCACGGTGGCTTCTAAATTAAAACAAACAAGTAAACTAATGTCATAATTACCATTTGAAAAAATGCTATCCTGTTACATAACTGAAAATGGGATATAGGGCAGGCATGGAAACTTTTAGGGAGTTTTAGGGAGAAAAATGGCTTTTTTATCCCCATTAACACATGTACCTGAAACACCTTCAGAAACTACTATTAACATTCACAGATGCTTTGATGCTGGTCTGCTCACCTTGCTCTTGGATACTGGCTCCTTTTGTAGCACCAATAACATTTGGATAAGGTTGGAAGGTTTTGCTTTGCCTTGCTTTTGACTGGCAGAGGCTGTTTGGGTTCCTGTGCCTCGTGGGTTCTGTACATTTTGTTTGCACAATTGCACTTTACAAATTTCCAAATCAGAGGGGCCACAGACTCTAACCTGTTATGGTGGATCCTACATTGAATAGAGAAACAGCCATGCCCTTATAAAAGCAGTCGTGTGGAAATAGTTAAGAACTGTTATTCATGCGAAGTGAAGATAAACAAGGCATGAACAGAAAGCAAACCGATGCTGTTTTTATTGCCTTTAATTAAAGCTTTCGAAACAACTTCAAAGTATGAATGTGAGCATTAGCAAATATGACTAATACACTCGGTCCATTTAATAGTTCTACACTCACACTTAAAGTTTACACAGAGGAACTGATATCTGAATGGTAGTGTCAAGGAAATGTTTAAACACGACCATGCACTTCTGTGAAGGGGTGATGTCACATGGTACTCAAAAATATTGTACAATGAGGAAGGAAGGAAGGAAGGAAGGAGAGAAGGAGGGAGGAAATGCTAAGAGACATTATCCAGAAAAAAAGCTTTTGATGGTTTGATATCATCCTCATCTGGCTTGGTATTTACATCCCCCATCTTGTTATTTTGGCTGCAGAATAAAGACTAAATCAAGCTAACCAGCCCTCCCTCTAAAAGGCTGTCATTCACACCCCTGGCCACAAAGTAAAATTCTGCAATTCAGACATTTCCCTCACCACCCCTGGTTTTCACAATCCGGGACGCTGGCCAAGACATCTCTCAGGGGTTTGGTCATCGATGAAAAGTCTGTTCGTTTAAAGGGATACAGATGAATGCGCAAACAAAAGTGACCAATCCAGGCGTTAGCAAACAAAAGATGTTTGTCAGCCCAGGCAGAATATCTCTCTCCTCTTGCCCTTTGCCGCATTACCTTGAATCATCCCAACAAAGTATGCTCGGAACTTTGTAAAACAGGATCCCAAAAAATTGATTGACTTTGTTGCATGTCTCTTTAATGAGAATAAGTAGGATACTGGATACTGTCGCAATTAATGGCATAGATTTCTAATTTTTGAGGTTTCTAATTCAACTTTCTGTAGCATCTGTAGACTGCAGATTCCTGAGCTCAGATAAAACTCCCCACATTCATCTGTAAAGTTGTTAGTTGTCTTTGAGTGGAAAGCACTGGCTAAATGTCAAAAGAAAAGTGTTAAAAATTAAGCTTTATTTACCATTTGTACAACTATATTGGAATGTGTTTTTTTCACATATCCCATAATACTCTCTTTAAAAAAAAGTAAATAAATAAAAGCAAACACATATATAGATGTAAGAGCCAAGCTCAGAATCAGAGAAAGTCAGTCAACTATCCAGCAACCCCAGAGCATTTTTCAGGGCATTGAGACACCAGCAGCTACAGGGTCAACTATGGGATTCAAACTGCCAACCTTCTGATAACACGCAGAAGCCTAAACCACAGAGCCACGAGCCACCCATGGACAATGTAGGAATAAAACAGGACTCAATTATCTACCCCAGTCTAGCTAGTCTAGCCTTTGACTGCCTTAGTATCAACCTGCTGGCTTTGCTAGTGCTGTCGGATAGTTTGAAGTGTTTAATGTACAGTTAGCAAGGAGTCACACGGATCTGTGATGAAAAATGCACTCAGTGTGGCTGTGCCCCCGAATGACTATGTATCAGGTCCCGCACATAAATACAGACTGAAAATAGAGGCAGGCTGTTGGACTGTGTGTGTGTGTGTGTGCGTGTGTGTGTAAAGGATTATACCCCTCCCCTGGATTTTATTTCATTATTTGTGCTGCAGACGGTAAAAACCGTTAAAAAGAAAAAAAATACTATGGTGGTATAACAGAAGAGCAAGATGAATGAACATGTAAGTGAGTCAGGGATTAAATTTCTTTGTGACACATATATTCCCTTCTGCTAAAAAAAAACCCTGAAAGCTAGGTGTTTTTTTTTCTTTTTCTTTGCTATTCTGTTTCTCTTTTTTCCTCTTAAATGCTCCTTCATTCCCGTAGCCTGAATATGCTAATCCCTATCCGTGAGCTGATCTTTCTCCTCCTCTGGGGACACTCTTTGTCTCTACAGAGACCAGCGTCAGCATGCTTGCACGTTTAAAGTTGTATTGAATTAAGGCCGAGCAGGGAAGACCCTGTATTCTAACCCCAAACAGACAGAAAATCACATTTTCCGAAAATCCCCCTACTTTTACAATGGAAACTCACTTCAGATGTGGGCTAGACAAAAGTCGTCTAATATTTCTGTGCTTATTATTATTATTTTTGAGCGTGGCTCCTCCCATGTGAATGTCCACCCACAGTTGATATCCAGACAATCGAATTCCATGATCAGATGATGTTCCTCGTTGAGGGGCGAATGCTCTCCTGGGATTCCAGTGTTGCCATGGGAGCCTCAGGAGTAGGTCACTGCTCCCAGGGCCCACACCAGGGCAATGGAGGTAGAGGGAGGTACTGTCTACCTCGTTTAAGGAAGATGGAGGGAGCAAGAGGAGGGAGTGACATAGCTTCAGCCTCTGCCGGCTGAATAAAGAGCATAATTGTACCTAGTCTAGAATTTCCAGATGAGCGAGCTATGGTGCAAATATATACACTGTAGATCACCCTTAGACTTCATGTGCCAGGAAACCCGTACAGTGGCAGCTCTGCCCTCTGCTGTTTAATGCAGGGGTCCAAGAACTAACTGCTTTTGAGTCCCTTGTATCCCTGAGAAAGTCAGGCCAGTAGGTCTGCATCCTAAATCCTGGGTCTCCTGCAAGTAACCCTTGGAGGGGCAAAATACCGAATACCATTACACCATCTCTCACCAAGGTCAAGGGCATTGAGTGAAACTCCCTTCTACCTCAGTGAAGGTAGGCTTATGGGACAAAAGCACTGCAAGGTAGCCCCAATACAGTGGCTAAAAAAATGTAACTAATAATAGTGGCTAATTAGCCTAATTAATTACAATTCCTGGCGCGCTAATTGAAAGACAGAGCCCAGTAGGTGTTCCATTTTTCCCCAGTATCTTCCCCGGTATCTAAAGACATTCTCTATACTTTGAAAAACACATCATCGCAGTCCAGAAACTCTTCACTCAGCTCTCGCCCCAGTGGGACCTGCAGGTACGGTCTCCCAAGTCAACCAAGGGAGCATAACTTGTCACCAGTACTTGGGTGTTGTAGGCAGACCATCTCCCCTCCCAATCCAGCCCCCCCCCCGCCCCAGAAAGGCAGGTTCTGGACTTGGGCCTGTGACAAGAAGGGTGCTGTCACTGTACATCCCCAGGCCTCCAAGTCAAATTGGGCTTTAGGCTCTGAAAGAAGCACCAAGCAGCCGAGATTCCTCCTTGTCAGCTTCATTTTTCATGACTCATGGTGGTCACAATGCAAATGAGGTTTCAGGGTAATTATCGTGTCTAGAAGTGTTCTAACATATTCTACCCAAAGACCATCTAACAGTGCGTACCCTAGAGAGGTACACATACGGTCCTTGAACAGTCAACTACACAAAAATAAAGGGAACTCCTTGTGTACCAGGGTTTAGGCAGCTTATGAAGGCCTGAGTGGAGTCTTTTACTGCCGACTCTGAGTGTTAACCGTTAGCATCGCCGGCTGGAGTTTGCATGGAGCTCCGGTTTTGTATCGCCGAGAGAGCCATGCCGGCATCGTGAGCGAGCGAGCGAGCTTTGAAGCCTGGCCAACTTTCAGCAAGCTCTCTGACAGGAGGCGGTGGACGGTGCGCAACTCAGGAGCGCGATCGCTCTGTGCTTTTGAGCGCACATCTGGGATGACCCCTGGCAGCTGGCATTCTCACACCTCGCTGCATGGAAAATGGGTTTTAGAATTTAATTACTCACAACGGACCACACCATTCTGTGTGGTTGGGGGTGTGCGCGCAAAATATTTAGACACTGGGAGAAACAGTGCGTGAGTTCATTTCATTCTGAGGCCGCGAAACAACATTTATCATAATTGAATGCTAGTATCCCCGGTGTTTTCAGCCTTTGATTCCAATGACCAAGCACCAAGAACTGCTCTAAGCTGTAAATTCATGAGTGGCACTGATCACAGTAGTTCAGTCTGAACATGATCAGTCGGATGATCACCCCCCGCTCCTTCATGAGGCATCGAGAAGCAGCTGTCTCCATTATGAGGGCCTCACCTGGCTCACCTTATCTGAAAAGTGACTTACTGTAGTCTCCAATGAGAGACACCAAATTGCTTTTGGGCTCACCAGCACGGCCCCAGCAAGGTGTCCCGGCATCTGAGTTATGAACCCATCTCCTGGGGTGTAATATGGCATCCTGAGGTCTGGGTGGTGAGCCCCCCCCGTTTGGCTCTGGGAGGCCTGAAGAAGCCAGACCCGTGGGCCGGTGCCAAATTGAACCACAAGCTCTCTCATCTTCAGCCATGAACTTATGCTCTGTGATCTGGCCAGAAAATTGCAAACTTTCTCCCCAAGAAGTTCTGGCAGCTGTACTTTTTATCGCAAATGGAGCAGCTCTGAAACAATGCCAAATTGAACTGGAGATTGCCTTCCATTGTTCCTGGAGGCAATTATACAAATAAAAAAGTAGGAGACCTTTGGCATACCTTTTATACAAATGAAAAATAGGGATCTGCAAAGCAAGTGAATGGGGTTTCTTGATGCAGAAACTTGCACAGGAACTGGACATTAAACCTTGTGCACAAAGGCAACCTAAGACTGTTCAAACTGAAAAATTATAACCCTTGTTTATAAATTTTTTTTGGTGGTACCCACAACTGAATATATTTATATACACACACACACACACACACGCACACACGCACACACACACACACACACATATGTATGTATGCATGTATACACACACAAAATTATTATTATTTTTTAAGACATGTAAGATATTCTAGTATTAATTTACAGATCAGAATAAACTCTTCAACTTCTGCTTGGAGTTTATCCCAGGCCGCTTTGGGCACATGACTGGGGAGGGATACACCCTGTACGGCAGTGGCACAGAATTGTTTTTTGAGATACATGTTCTGATATAATCCCCCTCCCACACACACGCACACGTACATTGTTATTTACTTTATTTTAATTTGTTGGCATCATACAATCACACTATATTTAACATTTCAAAAAGTTGCAATTTCGAAAAAGATTTGTCTCCCCCCACCCCTACAGTTTTCCTTTTCTTCCCCCTCCTGAGTGCCCCCCACAATTTGCATGCATCTGCAGTATGGGATGCGAGTCCATTGCAGAGCAACAGACATTGCAGACTTATTTTATTGTTACTCTTATTGTTATCGCACAGATATTTATTCTTATCTTTTTATATTCCCTTTGTATTACGCATTTGCATTTTCAGCACAATCCTGGTAGCTGGTGGAAAGGTAATTCCCTGCTCAGTGTATGTTTGTGCATATAATAAAGAAAACTATAACCAAATATACACAATTTAGTGGCACTATTGGCCTTACTGCATGGGTCTTTATTAACAAACATATTTGACAATTCTTGTATCCTCGTGAACCTGTTTGACATTTGTCATCTACCATTGTCGAAGACCAGGTCTAGGTACAGAAGTTCAGAGGACGGTAAAAATCCCCGGATGTCGTTCTTACCCCACCCCAAACATGAAGAATGCATCGGTTGCATCCTCGCCAAATGAGACCAATCCCATGATTCATTGCATCCCAAGATCATTTTTGGGAGGCAAGTTAGCAAGACCGCTCTTGCCAAGACCACAAATACGATCTTTGAGTTCCGGGTATTGAGAAATGCCCCATGTCTTTAGAAACCATAGGATCCCTTATGCAACATGGCAGGAACATGCATACACACAATGTTGAGGTGGAATGTGAACCCCTGTTGCCTCAATGTGTGAGCAAACAGTGCTACTTACCAAACTATCGTACTGCTGAAACAATAACTGTTCACTGTGTCCTCGGTCATTGCCCTCCACAAATTCATGGTCTGGAAATAGCAGCCCATCATTTATAACTTGTAATGTGGAGTACGATTTCGACAAGATGACATGGTGAGTTTCAAAGACATTTCCCAAAAAGATTTAGCATATGCTAGGACCAGCACATGCACATAATAAATTAAACATAATTGAGAAATGAATGCAATACTTAGTGCCATTTATCATTTATCATGTTACAAAATTATTTACAGGAAGTGTTAGCTGAGGAGCCAGCAGAATTTTCATCTCCTATAATAAAACAAATTTTTTTCATACATGCACTAAGAAATACATTCACATTATTTGGTAATTTGTAAAATTTCAGCAAAGTCAAAACCTTGCATTTTGTGATTATTTGCATTTAAATTTATCCTTTTCCTTGACTGTTCAAGGGCTATAAATGTTGATTAATTTAAATAGTGAACACTGGTTTATTCATTTTTAAGGGAAAAACCAACATCACTGGGAACATGAGTCATTTTTCATAATTACAGTTATTCCTGACAACAGTTTAGTTAAACACAAGTGGTGAATTAAAAGGAGTCTACAGTTAACGCATTCAGCGAAATGTGATTTTAATTGCATTCAGTCAATCAGCAGGTCCAACCAGGCCCTTTTAATAAAAAACACGGCTGGACACAAAAACCTTACTAGCACATGTAAACCCAGAGACAAACCCCAGGGTGACATCGCACCTGTCCAACGGATCCAACACTCTATGGGGCATCTAGGTGACCTTTTGTCCTGTTTTCTCCGTCAGCAGAATGAACCCGAAGTCTGAAAACTCACCATGAGCCAGACAGTACACAGAAACACAGTACCCAAAAGCAAAATTAAACTTTTTGTAGAAGAATTGGGCAGATGAGACAGAGACATAGAGCGCTGGAGTCACAGCTAGAGGTCAATTAGTTCAGTGGAACAGTCCTTGAATCCAATATGTCATCAGGGGTGTGGCTGTGGTTGGGCAAGAGATGGGCAGTGCCCAGCCAAACGGATCGTATGCCTACCCAACATAGACAAGCCATATTTAACCAATCAATGATGATGTCATCGAATCATTAAATTATGAAATCAATCATTTTTACTGTTGCCACCCCCCCAATCCCTGGTCAACAACTTTTACCATCGCTGCCCCCAGTACTGACACTGATGCCTACCCAACATACCCAAATACCCAGGATGGCATGCCAGTAATGCTGCTGTATATCACGCAGGATTAATACCCAGCCTGTGTAATAGTCGCTAAATTTACAGGAGCAGATCCACAGGTGGAGACCCCAGCTCCAAGGAACAGGAAGGTCTCAGCTGGAATCAGGGCGGGTCACCTGTCCTCCCGCACCGATGGAGTGACCCTACGCATACCTATCCCAGCGGTCCATCCATACCTGCAGCCTCCTACGCGTACAGCTGTGTCGGCAGTCCGTACATCTCTATACGTTCTCCCGCACATGTCGAACTCCCCAGGGCCGTGTTTAAAGCCTAATTACCACTGGGAGGCACAACGCCATGCGTTTGTTATTTCAGAGGTTAATTACCACAATCTTCAACAGAGAGGCGCGCACCCCGCCTAGACTGAAGCGCCACTGTGAGCCGGCGAGGTTCCTTGAACAGTGGGATTCCTTAAACGTTATTGTCAGGCCAGGGTAAAAAAAAAACGCACATGTTCTTGGCAGAGACCAAGAACAGTGGATCACCTATGGAGGGAGCTGTGAAGCCTTTGATACAGTAATAAGTCATTTACTTCCTTTCAGCAAAGCTGAGAGAAAAATGGACCTGGGTGTGAGGCTCGTAAATGAGCCTGTGATTGCATTTGTGGCCGGGGGTACGGAAAAACATGAGCAAGGACAATCTGGGCAAACAATAAGAAGATGCAGGGAACTCAAGGATCCAACCCACGCCTAGGAAATACCAAGGGCGGGGTAACAAGAACATAGAACAGGTCCCGAATTAACTTCCGTGTTTGGAATGCCGAGAAAAAAAAACGGCGAAAAGAGGCGCTCTTCAAAGGGAGACCGTGTCTCGTAAAAATGAAGCATTGTTTCAGGACCCGAGCAAATAAATCCACGCTCCAGCCGCGCTATCCACCGCGAAGGGGAACAAGGTGTACTGGCCTGTCAGGATGGCCTCTGGGAGTTGTCTTGTGAGGCTTTCCATCCTCATCAATTATTTATGGACAAACAGAATCATATTTTAATGAGGTCCCGTGTTTACATGCTCCACAGAAGGAGTGCCGTTGAGCATCGCAGAGCTTTTGGGAGCGCGTATCCGGAGCCTTAAGTTCAGGGTGCTTTGGTGTCTATCGGGAAATTCACGACACTTCAATCGCCCACGGATTCACGGGAGAGTGTTTTAGCCCACACTGTGCCTAAGCCACTAGACAATTAATGGATCGCAAGTACTTTGCACATCTTACGGCCCATGGGTGATATCCTGTACGTTTGAGCATCAGGGCTGGATCCTAGCAAGGGCAATATCTGTTCAAGGGGCACCAACTTAGCAAACCACCTGGCACTGCCCCCCAACCCCCCCCCCCACACTAAAGAGGCAGGAAAACAGACTCTACTGTTTTGTCACATCCCCTTTCTGTTTCTAATTTGTAGCTCCATTGGCTGGTAGATAAAAGGCTTACGCTCTAACATTGTTTTGCTCTGTTTTGTTTTGTTTTTCTTAATACATTAAACCCATGTCACAGTTCCAAACATCTCATCCCTCATGCATGACATATTTTTAAATTAAATGCGCAAAAAAAATAAAAATTACTTTGCCACCTAGCAAAATGGCTCCAACATTCTGCTACGTACTTTCTGTTTGGGTCAAAATATGTAATTTATATATATCACAATATGACTAGGACTTCTTGACCATTCCAGGATGCCGATCCGAGTTTATCGATGATACAGCCCATATTTGTTTTTAACCAGAATCCCTCATTTGAATATTACATTAAACAAATGCTTGTATAATCCCTTCTCATTAACTATTGAGGTAACGTCATTAATAGAGGTAATCGAAATCGTGGGGGGGAGCAGTCGTGGCAATAATAAGATTAATTTATATACATATAAATGTTATCACATGAACACAAATTATATATTCATTTGGAAAGTTTTAGAGCAGCCTTAGAACCTATACAACGTGCAAAGGGAATTTAAAACATGTTGAAAAGAGCTTGTAGTGTGACCGCTTCGGCAAATACCGCTAAAACTTAGTAATCCCCACTGTGTTCAGTAAAGGTCCAAATGTGCCCTTTCCCTAAATTTCCAGTGGTTCTTAGGCCCTACTTATGGGCTGATGGGGTGAGTAAAACATTTTCAAATTGCTCGAAATTGCTCTTCAAATTAAACCGCCATGCAGCCAAAATGAGGTTGTCATAGCGACGGGGGTAGTGCTTTAAGGTCACTGGGGTTTAGCCTGACACGGCACTCAGAGCTCTGCCCTGGATCACATTGGTGCTGCTTCCATCAGGATTAAAATGGGGCAGATTGTCACAACGCAGCAAATTAACCTGATGAAGAGCCTCTGTGATGTCACCGGGCAGGAAAGGACTACGGCATAGGAAGGGGTAAGAAATTACACAGTTGCCCAGCTGAGGAGGTGGGTAACTCTGTCACCCAACACTTACACCACATTCTGCGCATGGAGTAGGCATGTTATCCCCATATGTGCGTAGGTTTTTTGTCCACAGTCCAGAGATATATGACTAGATGACCTATAAAACGGCAGCATGAAAATGACGGCCAAGGTGTGCATGTCCTGTGATTGAATGGCATCCCCTCCAGTGGGCCCTCTGTTTCCTTGGAGGCAGGGGTGTATAGTGGGGTGGGGCTACAGGGCCACTGGCCTCAGCTGAAAGCTGATTGGTCCCAATCCCTGTCACTCACATATTCAAAACACATCATTGGCTAATGGTAAAGTTAGCCCCACTGTATGAATTATTGCTACTCTAATGCTTACTCCCCTAAAAAAAATTCTAGAATCACCCCAGGCTCCAGGTCCTCTGGGACTTTGTATTGAATGAGTGATTTCTTTTCAGTTGTTAGATGCTTTTTAAACTATCCTGTAATGTTATACTTTACCTTAATTTTTCATGTAGATAAGCTGTTGAAACTATTTCAGTAACTTATGACGTTTGTATGCATGGTCACAGAAACAGAGCCAATCCTCCATAACCCCAGGCACGACGGAAAAGGCCTGCATAGGTGTAGGTTACAAGACATCTATGCCAACAGAGATCCGCTGACCAGTGCGATGTGCCAAAAGGGTTAGGGATGAGAGGAGACCTTTAAATAGTTCTTACGGCATACAGGCGGTGGTATCGCCCTGGCGGGTGCTGCGGCTGCCTTTTGAAGCATCACCATCCCCATCCGAATGCTTGAAAAAGGTGTCAAGTCTGATCTGCTTCCAGAAATATCCATACCTGGCTTATAACACGCAAGTGTCTTCAGACTAAAGTACATGCTGTTTTCAGTGTTAAATGAGGGGGCGGGGCCAAGTCAAGTGACAAAGTCCATTATCCAAACTGTGCAAATTTTTCCTAACATGAAATCTCTTCTATCTTTTCCCAGAAGCAGAGCGGAGGTCTGATATATGATGCCTGGGTCCGATTTACCCCTTAAGTCCTGGCCCACACCTTCCGTGTCCCCCTGCTTTCCATTTGCAATCTCCTTCATCTTCCCTTTCCACCTCCTAACCCGTATGTAATGTAATTGTTTGCCATTTCCACTAAATCAACTCTTATGCTAAATAATTCACAGGAGACACACTGCTTAGTCCCCCAATTATTTTTCCCCGAGGGTCATATTCCATCAGCAACACAGAGCCAAGGGCCACTAGCCCCAGTAAAATTTTTCAACCCGGGGGGCGGGGGGAGGGGGATGCCAGAAATAAAATTTGACAAACCTGGGGGTGGAGGTGGGGGGTGGACCAATTGCAAAACATCTGACACTCGTGGGCTGCCTATGGGGGGACCCTGGTTTATAAGCATTGGGTAAATGGACACAAAAACAACATATGTGTAAATGTAATCAATCAAACAAACAAAGGGACTATAGCTATGCATGTGTTCCACCTGAAGACTAGGGCTCACTTTGTGAGCTGGACGCTCTTCAGCAACGCCCCATGACCCATGCCCCTCCAGCCCCCACCAAACATCCCCCTCCCTGCTTCTCTAAAGCCATCTGTTCTCCTCTGGTCCCCTCCCATGGAGGAAACCGCCACTGTCCCCCACCAGCGCGTCCACCATGCTGTGTTCACCACGCCGTGTCCACCATGCTGTGTCCACCACTCTGCTGTCCCCCATTATCTTGTCCACCACGCCACTGTCCCTGACTGCCGTGTCTATCACACTGTGTCCACCACACCGCTGTCCCTGACCACCGTGTCCATCACGTCGCTGTTCCTCACTGCCGTGTCTGTCACGCAGTTTTGACCACGCCACTTTCCCCCACCACCGTGTCCACCACACCGCTGTCCCTCACTGCCATGTCTACCACGCTGCTGTCCCCTACCACCATGTCCACCACACCGCTGTACCTCACTGCCATGTCCATCACACCATGTTGACCACGCCACTTTCCGTCACCGCCATGTCCACCATACTGCTGTCCCCCACCACCATGTCCACCAATGCCACTTTCCCTCATCACCATGTCCACTACACTACTGTCCCCCACCGCCATGTCCACCACGCCGTGCCTGCACCCCTCTGCACCTCATGTCAGCTGCGAGACTGTGGCCTGCTAAGCTGCCCCTGTGTCTGCTCTGATGACTCTGCAGCCCAAAAAACTTCTTTGTTACCCTTGACTGCATTCTTAATTTTTTTTAATACAGAGACTTATTTAATCAGCTTTACAAAACTCAAAAAAGTGGATATTAGTGACTTCAGGAGATCTTGCTAATCTATCTCATCAAAATGTGTCGTATAAATCCATTCTAATTTCATGGCAGAATTAATAGTGCAGTTCTGAGTGGTAAATAAAACCCTCAATGGCAGGCAGCCAGCCTGTTTATTTTTATTTACTTAAATGGTACCCTTTTGTTACACATCTCTGTGGATTTCTGTACTTAAAAGCACGAGAACGGTGAAATGTTCTATTTGGCTTTAATTTCTAATAAAACACACAATGAAACCAGGCAAAAATGCAGAAGGCTTGGTATTCAGTCAAGTAGTGCAGGACTTGCAGTGCCAGTAAAATGTGGCCTGCAGGCATTCTCTTCTTCTATGGTCCCAATGAAGCAGAAGGGCCATTCGGCTCCTGACATACATGAACCCCCCCCCAAGGAAAAGTCCTGCCGGTACCTCCAAAGGCTGCAGGGTCCATATGCAACCCTGGCCTGGTGGGGTCCAAGTCCAGGGTTGCAAGTGGGAGTGACTGCCATCGGCCCTCTCGGAGCCAGGCCAGGAAACGGGACTTGCGCCAGCACCTGGTGAACTCTCTGTGATCCATCTGCTGCCAGGAGCCAATCGGAAGGCAGAGGGCAGGTAGAGTTTATCATTAGGCCCAGCTTTCCGTGGTGGGACACAGTGGGCAGATGGGACATCATGACGGGCTCGTGAGCTTTTAACTTTGAGGAAGAAACGCCTTGGCTGGAGATTTGTCGATGGCATTATGGATTTCTGGACCCAAGTGATATCGTCAAGGGTACAGTTTCAGTTTCTTAGAAGTGCTTAATGTTAATTGATAAACAAATTTACGAAATTCACTCAATCCATTTCAAAAGAAAGCATTTCTGTAAGTTCTGCCAAACTGAATGAAAGTTCTTCATTGGATTACATGAGTACTGAGTGAGTTTTGGTTCCCAGTAATGTAACATGTGATGAGGAAGACTTTAGTTCAATGGAGGTCGCATCTCAACAACAACAAAAATAGACTAAGTGAGTTTTGGAAAATCGTTAATAGTTGCTATTCTGTCACGTCAAGTAAAAGCCATTGAAGTTTTTAAGCTCAGCAGCTTCCTATGTAAAACATCATCCAGAGTAGTTTGCCTGCAAAATGTTCTGTAGGTCATCAAATTAAATACACTAGTCACGTCGCTAGCTACGTGTTACAAAACACATTGTCTGTGGAAAAAAAAAAACATCGATTCATCGCTCACGCTGCGAAGAAAACATTCCCGAGCGTCTATTTCTATTTTTTCCCAAACTGCTGAGTGAGATAAATACAAAAAGGATTGTTTTGAAGACAGAGAACAGGCCAACCGCTGTCATGTAGCTAAATGATAACCTGTAAGAAATTAATTCCTGGCAGGGTGTGAATAGCTGTCTACCTTCTTTGTGTCTGCAGCCGTGTGAAGGTTACTCTAGCCAGAAAGATGGGCAAAGGCACAGATACAGGGCATGTTTCTGCCTTATTTTTACCACCTGCACTGTACTGTACAGTTTCATGTGATTAATTTATTTCTCCTTTTGGGGGGGGGGTGTGCATTGTGCTGGAAGTTATATACTTTTGCAGTGCTGTTGGACACCAAAATCTCACCCCCGGGGATCTTACGTTATCCTAGATCAGCCCGGCTACATCAGCTGATTCCTACTATAACTAAGCCCTCAGCTTCGACTGGTGTCTACAGATTAAGCATCACTCCAGAGACATGTTTTCTCTTCGCAGGGAGTCACGTCCAGTGGGTACCACATGCCTTTACATTTTCAGGACCGTGCCAGCCTGCCCACATGGGACCTCCTATGCATGCAGGTGGGGGCAGGGCACGATGCAATGTAGAGGACAAAGTCGTGATGCTAGAGAGATACGGAATCTTTGATTACCTTGAGATAAAAACAGTGAAGTACTGTTTATCCCATGTAAACCAGAACAGATTATTCCTAGAAATTGTGGATGCAATACGTGAAACCAGAATAATTTTTTAATAGAATTTATCATATTATATAAACTCTTTGTATGTTGGCAGACTTCCATATGCATTTATATATATATATATATATATATATATATACACACACACACACACACACACACATACATACACACACACACACACACATACACTTTTTATATAGTTACAAAAGGTCCTTTGACACAGCACAGATAAAAAAAAGTCTTTTCTTGCATTTACCTGTATTCAAAGTCAGCATGATTCGTTTCGTTGTGGTCTTTAAAGCTTGGATTCAAAAGGACCTTTTCACCCTTTCAATTAAGTTGTCTTATCAGGCTTCCATTGCACCTGTCAGAGCAAATTAGCCCAAAGAGACACGTCCAAAGTGCTCTAGAGAGCTGCTGTACTTTATTAGGCGGTGCAGGGATATCTTCAGCTCGTAAAGGAGGGCTTGGACCTATATACGTTTTTTTGTTTAGGCCAGATTTCATCGCAGCACTCGCACACAAATGCAATTGCAGAGGTTTATCGACACATTAATCTGAGAGGGGACTTTTGGAGACGTCACCCTGGCGATCTCCTTCTTGTTGTCCACATCATTCTGCCGTATGAAAAAGACAGCAGAAAAGTGAGAAGTCCTACTTGAATGATGCTTTTTTTGCTTCTTCCTTTACTGACCCTTGGTTTAAATTGGTCCCATCTGTTTGGCATGCCGAGCAGCCCAGCTCAGAAAACTCCACCTGAGTCTGACAAGCATCAGCGTGTGCGGCCGTCAGTGGTGCCCGTGGCGATGGGGGAAACAAGGCTTGGAAACACACTATAAGTGGGATCACGGCGTGCAGTTTTAACCCCGAGTTCCTTCACTGGCTCCCACTGGGTTAAATCAGACAGTGATTGATGGTGCACACTAATCCCACCCCAGGATGTTTTAAAAGCTTTGTTTTCCCATCTCCACAAATTGTAGCATCAAGGTCACTCTTCAGACATAATGTGGCATTTTGTAATGAAACATCAACTGTATGTACATTTCGTACCTCTACCGACCACAAGTGCCCTTTTGGCAAAGCTTAATACAACAGATACACCTTACATAACATGTAATATATAGCATGCAGTATATGCTACAAGAACACTTATATAATAGCCAATACCTCGTACCTAGCGCAAGAACACTTTGGATAATACCCAATTCTTAATACCTACAACCTAATACCACAAGTACACTTTAGGTGACACCTAATTAGGTACCTAATTAATATCTAAGACTATATGCAGTTGATGTTTCATCCAGAGTCTGGGAACATCAAATTTGCATTTTACATTTTCATCCAGAGCACTTAACACGGGTAAGTTACCACAAGTGCCGCATGCTCATGGGTGCTTTGGAGTGAACCGTGCTATTACCAGAAGTGTTTAATTATTCAGGACACAGCGGTGTTCAGCATCACAGCTATCGCTTACGCCGAGATGGTGAGATCTGCTACAAAGTCAAATACGCGAGGCTTCTGCGAGTGTTCTTCACATTTCTGTAAATGCATTGTAAATGCATTTTTCCCTCTTTGTGCATTCTCTAGCGTAACCTGTAGAGAGGCTTGATTCAAATGTAAATTGGGTACGCCCACAACTGTGTCTCCACCATGTGGCTTTTCTCAAAGTTATCAAATTCTTTTTTTGCATAGTACCCTTTTACTGGTGGCACCAACGCATCTCGAAAGAGCTTCTTGCCGATTGGACGATGGATGTCACAGCGGAGCAGCAAGTACGCAGTGGATTGGCTTGCATGCACCCTATTTAGAACAATGGTGCACCTGACCACGACTCTGAGATCCAAGGTCCCCTTTAGCATGCAAATTCAGGAAGCTTATATCAAGGGTGATGTAAAAGAACGAATATTCCAAGCTTCAAATGTGCAATTCTGAGGGAAAAAAGTTTTATACGCTAAATTATACATGTGCATGCACAATTTATATCAACATACAAATTTAATCACGGATTGACGAAGAATGAGGCACCTATAATTATAAGCGTTACTCACATCAAAGTACAATAAACTGATTTCAATAACTGATGATGAGGGAAAAATATATTAGGGATCATAAAGCCGGGAGAGTCAATTATACGAAATCTATCAATGCTAAAGACAGACTTCTAAACACTAAAGTCTATCCAATACTAAGGACCTAAGAACTGTCAGGAGGAATATTTGCCCAATAAAATGGACATCAAATGAGAAGAATCAGGCCATTAAGCATCTATTTTCCTTCAGTGGTTAATAAATAAGCAACATTTCCAGCAGAGGCAAATACCATAATAATATTTTTTTGCATTTTTACTACTTGTCATTTCTCAGAGCTACAAAACGATTATAAACAAAATGATAAACAAAGAGAAGCGCAGCGTCCCTGCTTTGCGCCCCCGGGTTCGAGTTTGGCCCCTGCCGTGCGTTACTGCAGAGTGTGCATGCTCTCACCCCAAGTTGGTTCAGGTTCTGCTCACCTTTGGTCTTGTTCCCGGTGCTGTGGGTTCCAGATCACTGCATCCATAACTGGATGAGAGGCAATTAAAAATGACAGGAATGAACAGCGGCATCATGTTGAGCTTAATGGGGTAAAATGATTTTTTTAAATGGTTTTGGGAGTGTTTCATAAAGTGGTAAGAAATGTGACCTCAAAACTTTCAGCTGGGGAAATGCCAACTAAAATAAAGCATTCAAATGTGATTTTCAGAGGGCCAGTAGATCAGTAGGTTGTCCCATTCCTAGGTTCTCACTGAGCTCTTACAAATGTACCTGTGATTTCCTAATTCTTTTTGTAAGATGACATGCTTATCAAAGACGTCTGATGTATTCCGTTTTATTGTACATTATGATCAGTGATATCATAATGGCATGCCTTGTGATTTTTCCTCTTTGTCCTCCTCCAGGGGACTGGCTACACCTCCTCATGAGTGTTTGTTTTTCCCTCTTGGGTCTAAACAGCGGGGTGGTTGAGCGTGTGAGTACAGTGGCACCATAAGGTGAGAAGGCACCAACACAGAGGCTTAGCATAGGCAATCAGCACAGGCTTCACTGAACCCCCTTGAACACATAATCATTCTTATGGAGTTCAGCTGGGAGATTTAATTGGCATCTTTCTGTCAAAAATGCAAACAAAATTGCACAAAGTGTCTCCAAAGCCCTATTCTTCCATGCCCCACTTCTTGAAGCGCCCACCCTCCATCCCATAACTATCCAACAGGCCTGACATGGAGATGGGGTCCATCATTGCTTTT
This sequence comes from Mormyrus iriodes, assembly GCA_011763525.2. Taxonomy (NCBI): domain Eukaryota; kingdom Metazoa; phylum Chordata; class Actinopteri; order Osteoglossiformes; family Mormyridae; genus Mormyrus; species Mormyrus iriodes. The sequence continues at coordinate 16,783,677 of JAAGVU020000038.1, forward strand.
CTTTAGATCTTGTTCTCATCACCAGGGTGAAGGTCTCACTTCTCCATCTCCATGAGATCCCGCTCGCCCTCCTTTCAGTAGGTCGGACTGCGATAGCCAGGGCTGATGCCTTGCGCCATTCCAAAATTGCATTAAGTCAATAAATGTACTCCATATTTAATTAGGCATGCATGGTACTTATGGGAAATGGAGTTAATGAAATTCCATCCAGATTGGCTTTCCAAATGTGAAGCAAAGCTTTCCGGACTGGGCCTGCCCCCGGTTATGACACAGCCATTCTGCTCATGATCATTCTGAATCCCCTGTCTCTTTTGAACTCCAGACTTTAGCAATGGCAGAGTTTAGTTTTAATGAGTCCAACCTGGAAACGGTTGGAGTTTGGCTCCCATTTTCCGATTACTTCACAAGGGAACATTTCTCTTTTGCTACAATTTCACCTTGTGCCCAGGGAACGGAGGCGTCTGGGGGATGCGGTGCCTATTAGCCGCTTTGTCAAGTCTTCCACAGCTGCTCTATTTTATCTCCTCATCACCGCTCTGCCCACCAAAGACAGCGGAGGACATCTTTGCGGGCAAGTAAATTGGCCATTTCAGAATCTATTATCGCGGTACAGGACCTGCTGTTTCCTGAGCGGAGTGACCAAAGAGCAACTCCTGCACTTCCCACACGCGCGCGGCAAGGTTACGCGACGCTTTTTGACCTCTGCCGACTTCTGTCAAGCACATTTAGCTACTAACTTTCAGCTGCACTTTATCTTATGAGAAAGATAAACGGGTGACAATGTGGCGTCACACCTCCAGGTTCGGAGGGTCACATGTCGCCCTGGCTCGGGGCGTGTGGAGTTTGAACGCTTTCCTGTGATCCTGAAGGCTTCTGTGCGATGCTCTGGATTGTTCCTGCATCCAAATAAATGCAATTAAATAAATAAAAGAGCGATTTTCCAAAAGTGCATTTTTTTTTTGTTTTGCAGATGAGACCTCCAATGACCCAAAGTCGTCATATGTTACAGTACTGGGAGCCAAAACTCATTCAATCCTCATGTAACCCAACACAGAACATTTGTTAAATTTCCAAAACTCACAGACGTCCACAGGAATGTCCTCAAAACTGTTGACTGAGTGAGTTTTATTTGCTCTTCTAATGGTGCCTCTATATTGACCGTAGTGGGTTCGCGTGTGTCCTGCCACAGGCTGGCATCCCGGCCAGGGTGTCCCTTGCCTTGTGGTCTGTGCTTCCTCCCCCACAACCCTGTAATGCATAAGCGGCTTTGGAAAATGGGCCACTAGCAATCACCCTGAAGATACAAACTTACCGCTATCCAGGGTCTTCTCCAGAGCTGAGATCCTGGCAGTCCACACTTTTGCTTTTCTGTTCTCACAAATCCAGGCAATATCATGCTTTGCGCGGTAAACAACCTGCATTGAACCGCGCATTCCGTAACCACGGCGGCAAGAGCTTTGTGGCTGCTGAATCACTAGTACCTCTGCTATTGCCTGGCAGCCATGCACTGCTGAATCAGGACACCGTCGCCATGGAGAGCTTACACTCCATCAATGCACAGGTCAGAGACTGTATTTGGTTACCACTTGTCCAGTCAGGGCCGCGGTGAATGCCGAGTCAATCCAGAGACACAAAAAATAAGGCAGAAGTCCGATGGGACCAAATGCCAGTGTGTCAGCCGGCTTGTGCTTGATGCAGCATAATAAAAGTGACATAAGTCCACGATACAGGGAGACTTTTAGCTGATGCAGGTGTCTTTTAGCTGTGGGAGGGAACCTGAAGCACCTGAGGGAAAATCCAGATACGAGTCTAAAGAACTAGAGTGTCGGACGGTACAATCCCACCCTGTCAAGCGGTCAGGCCAGGACAATCTGACAGTCTCCACGGCATAACATCAGATTTTACTCTCTGAGGAAAAACAGGAAAATAAACACAACAAAAACCCACATAATCAGTATTCCTCCTACGATCGCTGATAGAGTTTTATTTCCGACATAAAATTTAGAACATAATCATTTAGAACACTTCAGGTATGTCGTGTTGTGAAGCGTATGGAGACCACCCCCCCCCCCCCCACCTCACAGACACGCACACACACACACACACACACACACAAGTTTGTGTTCATAAGTTTGTGGGAACCCTGCATTCATTTCTATGGGCATAACCCTAATCCAAACAATGACAACCTGAAACCTATCCATCCCTAACTCTAACCATAAGTAACCAAGCAAAATACAACATCTTTGGTTTTTTGATTGCACTCGCAGGTTTTTTATAAAAAATAAAAAAATGGTCCTCACAACATCAGAATAACAGGTTTTTATCACTTTGTGGAA
>JAAGVU020000038.1:16786589-16799259 GCA_011763525.2 Mormyrus iriodes
CCCCCGGCCCCCACCACCCCGCTTAAATGGAGGCATCTGTGCCTGGGAAAACCCTCCGGCCAACGGCCCCCCCCCCCCCGACCCTCCCCAGCCACCACCAGCACCATCCTCCCCCCGACCCACCCTCACATTCCCATCGCCACGGTATGCCTCCTTGCAAAAAACGCCCCGTGTGTCTCTCCGCGTACAAATGGGTCACAGGCTGTGGATATGCACATCCTACCCGCGCCATATGCCGCAGCTCCGCGCCTGGGGACAGACCTCGCACTCTGATGGACTGTGCGGGCATAGCTGCCCTGTTCCACTGGCAGCACTACCAGGTCTGTCGCTGTTCATCTTGTTTAAGAATCCACACAGATGATTCTCATATTTACCATCGACCATTTATTCATCTTCTTGAAGCCGTTCCACTACTTCAATTTGCACAAGCTACTGTCTTTTTCTCATACCTCGCCTTTGCGCCCTCTCTGTTGTGTATGTTGTCTTGTATTTCTTCTCCTTCTGCTTATGCTGTGCCCAAATTGTTAGTTGCCTGTTGTCATGGTGTCTCCAAACAGTAGCAAAGTGGACATCAGAAATCTCCTCCAGCCTTAGTTGTGTGGCAGTAAAGATTGTGGATATTTACCATCAGTTTCACAAAAAATGTGCCACTCCCCCCATACCAATAGTTTATTCCTTTTCCTATTTAAAGCTGCCTATTCTGGCATTCATTGTGCCCAAATGCCATCCATCCACTGGGCCTCCAGCAACTTATTGCCGGGCAATTGCCGTCTCCTTCACCAGAAATGCAGAGGGCCTTATAATGACTTTGCACAGAGCAGGCAGCCGATGTGGATACCGGCATATCCCGGGAGGAACAACATGTCCTTAATGAGGTGGCAGTTTTCAGGGCTGAACATAAGTAGGCCAAACAGAGCGGCCCGTGTTCATGTCACAACACAGACGCTGCCGTGCGTACATGTGAACACAGAGGAATCGTGGCATGATGCGCATGACTAATACGACCCCAAAGTCATGAGTCATAACACGTTCGGTGCTTCACGTCGCAAATCACAATCACACGTTTGCAGTCGTTCCGCACTTTTGACTCATTAGTTTGATCCAGTTTAGTTAATGCATTATTTAAAGGGTATACGAGTGCTTATAAAATGAAAGTTTGAGGAAACATGAGGCAATTAAGAGTAAAAAATAAATAAAAATTAGAACACTCTACAGTACATTCTTAACAGCTTCTAAAGCCAATCAGTGTATGTCTTTCATAGCACAAGTGATGGAGAGCAAATGCTGACGTCCAACCATGCAGGTTTCACCTCGAATAGAGTATAATTGTGATAAGACAATGGGTCGGGTAGTGCCTCCGTAGTAGAACCATGTCTTCCAACCTTGTGAATTTGATTCCTGCCCCAGCGCTCTGTATGTGGAGCTTACATATTTTCCTCAGATTTGTGCGGGTTTCAACAAGATAGTCTCTCCCCAAAATCCACCGGCAAGTGGTTTATGTCTCTACGCTGTCCTTGTTGTATATGTGACTTACATCCCACGTCCCAATTGCTGGGATAAGCTCCAAGCTAACAATTTTAGGTTTCTAAACAGCAACAGTTGACATATTGGTTAATGGTACGGACACGTAACCCAAATGCTGCTGCTGTACCCTCGTGCAAAGCTATTTAACCTGAATAATGCCACTGAAATATTTATGGTACTTATAAATGTGTAAATGGGTAGAAACTGGGTTAGAATAAAAGAGCTTGCAAAGCTGCTAAGGGTAAGTAAGGCTGTAGTGCCAAGACACCTTGTCGGCCCTGATACTGATTCATAAGGGTTCCAGAGAAGAATGGAGAGGCATCTGAACTTCATAAACTGGGTGAGTGACATGCTCGGTTGCCATCAGAGTGTATCTGGATGCCATCAGACTGTAACAAGAGAAGATATGGCACAGAAGTGGCTGAGGGCTCAAGTTTATTGGGTCTTTGTGGGAGTGCTGCTGGCACTCACAGGAGGAATGCAAAGGTGAAGCCAGAGGTGTCGCTGGACATTCTGGGCCTCCTGACAAAAACCTTCTTGGGCCCCCCTTACGTTATATAATTTTATGTATAGAATGGCCCCTGTAAAGTGCTGGGTTCCCTGACACAATGTCGTCTTGGGACCCCTAACATTATATAATGTTATGTATAGAAAGGCCCCTGTAAAGTGCTGGCCTCCCTTAATCGGTCAGGGTATCCATGCCCCCACTGTGTCCCTGGGTGCGATAGATGGTCCGTGGAGCTGATGGGGACCCACAGCTGATGCTGATTGGCAGGAGTGGGAACAGTATCCCTGGAAGAATTCGTTTTCCCACACAAGAGGAGCTTAACAGTCCTAGAGAACTCTCTGCTGACTCACTTACCTGTGACTCAGCCCGCCGTTTAGGCTGGGACCGAGGGCAGAAAGGCAGCGGCAGCCGGGCCTCCTCATTAGTTACCAGTCAGGCATAACTGCCTTTTTCCCGCTAGGACACCATGTGCCTCTGTGTTCGTTTAGGGTTTGACCAAGTGCTGCTGTCCACTTTTGGGGGTGTGCAATCTCCAACAGGCGTGGCAGTGATGTCCTTGAGGCCATGCCTTAGTTGGGCGTGGGTCTGTTTAAATGCACCACAGGAACATAAGTCTGTATTATCGACGGATCCATCTTCTAGCCACTTATATAGTGCGGTGTCAGGCTAATGTGGAGTCAGTCCCTGGGAGAGCAGGACAAGGAGATTCTCTGGATGGAGTCCATCACAGCGGCTACAATTTAGCATCACCGATTAACCTAACCACACGTTTTCAGGTTAACCACCGAAAGCTGGAGTATCCAAGCAGACATGAGAAAAGCACACAAATTGCACACATCCGGTAGGGTGCCAGAGGCGAGATTTAAACCCCCACCTCTACAGGCATGTGGCTGCGCTGAGCCACTGTACCATCTATTTGCAGGAACTAATATGCATTCTATTGCATTTTATCTTCATATTTTCATAGCTAATTCGTGGCTTAAGTGAAAAAGGTCAACTAGGGTGCACTGACGAATAATGTATCTCCACAATTTCAGAATTTAGATGAACTGAAGCGGCATACTATCTAGATATTAATGAAGATTCCGCAGATCCTGAATCCTTTAACTCACGGCCCAGGGGATGATTGGAAAGATGCCGTGAAAATCGATGCTGGCACATGCGAGGTATACGAAAGCCTAATCCAGACTGACAAAGTGACAAATGCATGAACCCGACAAGGAAACGAAACTCTCATGCAGGGGCGATTCTAAGATTCTAGGAGGCAGGCTTAAACGGGGCCATAATTCATAAAGAGGCGCCAACATTTTTATTAGCTAATGATTTGTTCCAAATCAGTGAGTGACAAGGGAAGTGGCCAATCAGCTCTCAGCCGAGGCCAATGCCTCTGTGGCCTTGACTCTATATACGCCAGAGGTGGAAAGTTCAGGTGCAGAAAGTACAAATCCAGACCAAGGTTTTGCTTCAACCAACCAGTAGAGTACTCTGGGACTATGACTCTTTATGCTTAATTGGTCGGCTGGATTTGTACTTCCTGGACCTGAACTTTCCACCTCTGATATACGCCGCCATGAAACAGAGTTAGGACAAAATCTGGCTCTAAACTACATGCTTATTGGTAATCAGACATAGACATGTTACTACAAAAAGACATGCAGAAAAACATTACCCTGTTGGATTTTTTTTTGTTGGCATGGTGCTAATAATAATGCATAGAAAAGGCCATTAAATAAAGTATAAAGAGGCATATAATGCAGCCTTATCTGGGCACACAGCAGCTGTTTTCTCAGCCTTGGCTGGAGCCTGACAGCGGCGACCCCAGGGCGGATTGCTGCATGTGTCCACCACCAGATCACCACGGACTGTGAGAGGCAAGAGCAAGAGAAAGCTTGTGTTCAGCAGTAACAATGTTGCTTGACAGCGGTGGAGGTGGTGGGGGGGGGGCAGTATGGAAATGAACACGCACAGTACTTCAGAGAATTGAGTAGGTCATGTGACTCTCACTGCTGACAACCTGCGAAGTATCTTATTACAATTATTTCACTCACTTGGCAAACATTTCTTACCCAGAGCCACGTTGCTTTCAATCCCGCCTGTTTATAGAGTGGGATATCAAGAAGCTCGCTCAAGGGTACAAGAGCACAGCCTGCCACCCAGAGAGTAACAGCCCAGGGCACATTTCCGGGTTATTTACACAAACACAAGTTTTCTCTCCTTTTTTATTAAGGGAGGCGGAACGTCACAGGAGACGCTGTCATTCGCCGCTGATTTAAAGGTCACGTCTGTGCCTCGTGATACCAATTAAGGTCGTTAACTAGAAGTAGAAATATGTCAAAATGTACAATACAAAAACAAGGACAACACCACCTATAGGTAAGTGTTTATGCCAAAAATAGGCCTATTTTCTAGAAAGTTTCAATTTAGATAATAGGCGTCACATATATGCACCATTCACACACACACACACACACACACACACACACACACACACAAATACATGTATAGGATGATTTCCAGAACAATTGGCCTTCTGTCCTTTTCCCTATTTCAGGTTGGGGAGGGGGGGTACTGGTGACACTCCAGCTATTTATCAGTCTGTCACTGAACAGGAATCAAATTTCCCCCGAAGGCAGCGTGAAATTACAGTCCCCCCCCCTGCCTAGACCTTCAGGATAAATATCACAACTAAAGCTTCTGAATCTCTCTAAGCGGTGCAGCCCATGACATTTTGACCATGTCTTGTGTGTGTTTCTTTATATATATATAATTCTTTTGTTTTGTTTTTCTCACTTTCTTCTGTGACAGCCTTACAGGGTCACTGATCCGTACAGTTATTTTGCCCTAAAATGCTACGCTTTTTTTCGCCTTTTGATGTATCATGCCAGTTTTTTGTGATTGATTTTGGTTGCACACAATGAGTTCTGATAGTTTTTTTGTCTGATACTGATGGACAAAAAATGCAGAGGTCCAGTGGTGGCACAGTGAGGTCTTCGCTCTTATACTGATGCTGCTGCCATTTGTCAGATCAGGACAGGTACATATAAACCAGACGGCATAACACTCTGTTAAAGAGGAGACGTGCGTGCGTGGGACTTACATGTTCTCCTTATGGTCACATAAGTCTCCTGCAGTCCAAAAACATTCACTCAGGACCGGTGTATCTAAATTACCCAAAGTGAGTGCCCTGTAGATATCATGTGCGTTACCAGGATGCCTTTGGGCATGTTGTGTGGCCACCAGGTGTTGGAATCGTGGCAGAGGTCTAAGGAGGTCCCCAGATGGGTAATTTCTGACTGAGAAGGAAGGGGTGGAGACGATGTAAGTTGTATACCATACCCAGTGCAGATGGCAGCTGCCCAGCTATAGCCACGCCCCTGGTGGATATCCCATGAGGGTGTCTCTAGCCTTGTGCTCTCTGCTTCCTGGGATAGGCTCGAGGCTAGTATAGCAGATAAGCGATTATGGGAGATGGATGGAATGATAAATATATAAATACCTTTATGAAATGACACCCCAAATAATGGTTGTGGTGTTATAAGAAGGAACTGGCCAGCAGCTCCTGGGACTGATCCTGAGTCGCAGGGATTATCCCAAAAAGAAGCTGATTTAACAGGCCATTTCTCTGCTGACAGGAATTACATCAGTCTGAAAAACTAGCTTCCCTGTGCATTAAGAGACTCTTAAGGAAATCAAATGAGGCATGATATCATCTCCCTACCTGTGATGCAAATGGTGACAATCTCAACCATACCTTCAATACATCAAGGCCTCCTAATGAGGCTGTTAGGGTCACCAAAAAATTTAAGGTGGTGGTGGTGGGGAGGATCCCATAACCCGTAAATATTGCAGTTGCACTTCCTGAAAGTCCTAATGAGGTCGGCTCGCCCCGACAAATTCACCAACGGCGAATCTCACAAAGGCAAATCATCAGCGGCCGTGGCTTATTTCCTGGCCTAGCTGGAGAACACGCCGGACAATAGCACGTAGCTCGGAGATAATCAGCCAGAATAACAGAGCCGGATAACGTCGGCCAGGAACCCGGCACCGGGAAGCGCATTTCCATTTTTATTAACAACTGATCGTATTTGCTCATTTGAATGTTCCAAGCCCATCGGAAATGCAGGCACCGTCTGGAAACTTTGCGATGCAAATGCTTAATCAAAACTTAATTTCTTGCTCCTGAATTATAAACACGACCATTTTCTTTCACTCCTCCCCACTCCGCCCAACAAGAAAAAGAAATAAGCGTTCCGGTCTATACAGTCACCGAGAGGTGAGGTTCTGGAATTAATGCAATCGGACAATCAGAATCCTGATTCTATTGTTCTTTTAATATGGACATTACAGTAATATACAGCATATTTTTATGGTGCTATAACATGACCTGGCATTGAGAAAGGTTATACGGGTGGCCATGTGTTTCCTGCTCCCATGTGTGTCAAACCTGGGTCACAGAAAGGGCTTTCTCTTCCCCCAATCAATGAAGAACGGTCGTTTCCCGGTCTGATGTTTAGTAAAGGTAAGCACAAATAACAAAAACAATGACATATGAGTTAGCTGTTATTATTTTTTACTGAACAGTGGTTTTTCCCAGTGGGTGGACCGTGTAATGGTCAAGCTCAATGATGGAGGTTGAAGGACAGCTTGGTCAAGGGTGAAGTGAATGCAGAAGCCATCCATCAGAAGAGTCTTCAACTGTGTACACGCATATGTGTCCTGCAAATGAAGTTTATGTGCATGTGTATCATATACCAGTCCGGAGGAACTCCGTCGACATCACTCAGCTCATGCAGGGATTCCTCAGCAAGGCAGCCACGCCCTCCAGGGAATCCCCACTGAAAAGCCCCGCCCAGTCAGGGAAGACCTGTCTAGTCAGTGCCTTAGGGTCCCTGCTGATTTCTATTTTGGCCACACCCCTTTCCAGCCCTTTCTACCGATTGCTCTTACTGTTTTAGTTTCCTTAGCCGGTGGTATGAATACGAGATCTTCTTGTTAACCGAGATTTCGAGTGGTTCCCTGTTATCTGTTTCTGGTTTTCTGATCCTCTTTTGCTTCTAGACTCCGTGTTTGCTTTGCCCCCTGATCACTGGTTGCGCCTTGCTTGACCGGTGCCTGCTACTTTGACCATAGATATTTGCCCAGCAATTTGGATTCAGTTTTATCCATGCCGGTTTTGACCTTGGATTCCCTGTCTCTAATTTTGCCTGACTTATTAAAGTCTCCAGTTATGTCATATCTTCACATGTCACAATGTGTGGCTTAGTGGGCCAAGCCTCTATGCTTGTGATCAGAATGCTGCTGGTTCAAGCTATTGTTCTTGATTCTTCAGAATGGTCACGTTTCTGTGGGCCTTTGAGTAAGGCCCTTAACCCCCAGCTCCGTGTGTGGCTGCCCTTCACTGCCAAGCTTGTTCTCACCTACCTGTGTGTCATGGAGAGCAAGATGGGGTAGGCAAAAAGAAAATTTCCTCGCATGGATCAATAAAGTGTCACTATATTATATCACCCACTGTGGGGGGTGGGGGGATGTTCATGCATGTGATAGACAGGTAGCAAGTGACACGTGGCTCTCAACCCAACATTCATGGCGTTCAGGTCTCCCTTCACCTCTGCAAGCCAATCAGCACGCTTTGTGTTTGATGACACTCTTCAGTTATATCCTGGTGTGGACTGTCCTCATCTGAACCGGGAGGGGTCTCATAATAAGAAGGCTTCATGTGTGCATGTGCGCATATTCACTTCATTCACAGAACATAACCTGCAGGAACCTGCAAAATTAATACTGTAGGCCAGTTTCTGTTTTTCTACTGTTTACCGACTTTAAGTATGTTTACTGTATTTAGCTGTTTTGCTGATGCTATTATGGAAAGTAACTCATAATATTAACCAATTTATATAGATGGATCCGATAGCAATTCAAGTACCTTGCTCAAAGTTATTATGGTGAGACATCTCCTGGGACTTAATCTGTCAGCCATCGCGATATATGTCCATGTCTTTAGCCACTATGCTAGCTGCTACATCAAGCACTCTCAACATGAGATGCACAATTTCATCTAGCAGAATTGCACGGCTCACATCGCCGATATAATGCTTTAGCCATACAATAAATCTATCGGATACAGCGGGAATGAAGAATGTGTGAATGAAAATGAATTACATGTGCTCGAAAAGAACGAGATCGAGGAGATGAATTATGAGAGTTTCGGAAGAAAGAAAGTTTCCATCATAGCATATCTGTCCTTCATCCAACTCATCTATGATGGATGGGAGTTGGGACGTTCTCAAGAGCCGGTAAGCAGAATATTTCTGTCAAAAAGGCAGGGGGAGGGTGGTGTCCCCTTCTCACTCTGCATTTGATTACTCATTTGCTAACAAGTCACGTCACCTTTTTACATAGGGCGCACAATTTCATACCTTTCCCCATTCAAGGTTTGAGAAGATGTGTCCTTTCAGAAGCTCTTTCCTAAGAGTACAGAGCAGTAGTGCTTCTTGTCCACATGACCATATTATTCTCTGGTAACGTTCCGCATATTTGGTCTTGCATTTCAGCTTGCTGGATGTATTCCAGTGGTTATGTGACTGGATGCCACACTTCAGAGGGCATACCCGGCCCCACATTGGCAATGCTAGACCCTTTCTTGTCCCTAGTCCTCTCTCTCTCATCACTCAGTTGTCTTTGGTTACTGTTACATTCTTTAGGGATGAGTGATAGAACAGATTTTCTTTTCGATCCGATACCAAGTAATTCCAAGGTTGTTATCCCGGCACAATTCTGATACCAATATTTGGTGCCGGCCCCGTTGCCAATAATGGATTAAGCTTGCTAAGGAGGATGGGGGGGTCGTACCATTTTGACACTTTAAAAATTGAAATTTTGCCGTTAGAATCTATTCTCAAAATGAATCGTTTAGAAAATAATCAAAATTTCACTATCAATCTGCACATCCCTGCCATGGAGCTCATGCAGCCTCACCCCTGACCGGGAAAGAACAGCGAAAATTCTGTTAAGAATGACGTAATCCCCCAGTTCCACTTCATCTGGGAGACAATGCCGGCCATTGATTGGGCAGTCAGGTGAGACGTTTCAGATGAGACCTCTCCTTTGCACCTGGAGGCAAATGGGGGCCACATCTCGCTACTGAAAAAGACCCTTTATTCAGCCCGACTGATTTCCCCTTGTCCATCCAGCAGGAGAATTGTCGTGAGCACAGCATGCGTGGTTTGCTGTTTTCATGTCCAGAACCTAAGTCTGTCATGTTTAATGAATCTCACAGGAGACAGAGCAATACTTGCCCAAACATGTTTTAAAAGAATTTGCTAAGCACTGTCTGACTCGGAGCCATACAGTGAAATGTGCCATTTTTATTTATTTTTTTTAATTCCCAAAGATGATGATTGACCAGCTGTTCAATGTAACACTATTAGCAGCAAGCAGGAAACAACAGATGTGAATTGCAAAAACGTGTGATAGCTGATAAAGACATTTATTTAATGAACTAAATTTTACATTTTTTTTTAAAAAAAAGCAATAGGCAGAAAGACAGTGGAACATTTTACAGGCATAAATCACATGCCTTTTAAAAGTCTGTGAATTCAGATTGTTGCGATCACCTGTTGGAAGCTAATGTCCATAAATCAAACTTAAAAGAGAAGAAATATATGCATGCAAGTGTTTCTATGTATTTTTTTTAGTATTGTTTGCTGGGTGTTTGAAAGACTGGAAGAAGTAGTGTAATGTAGTGTAGTGTAAGCAGATGCGGTTAAGGTAAGAGCTGGAATGAATGGCACATATGTCTGACAGCATCATGCACACAGAAGGAACATGACGATCAATGACTAAGTTGCGTCAGACATACGAACTGGCAGATCTCAGATCAGCTCAATATGTATTTATTTCTGCTGGTTATCATGGAACACAGCTATTATGTGAAAGCTGATGCATATATTTTGCAAAGCAGAGAAGATAATGGAGAGACCAGAAGGAGAGGACTGGAACTAGCGAGCCATCGGAACCGATTGCCAGCAAAATAGAAAATATCAGAGGTGACTGTAAAGATTGAGAAGCGTGACTTTTGGCAGACAACCAAGGAATATGGAATAGGGTTAAAGGAGTCATTTGTAATCTAAAAAAGGGCGTCATCATAAGACCAGAGATCCAAAACGGCTGGCTTAGACACTCAGAGAAGATCAGCAGTATGATCAGTGGTCAGCCTGTTTCTCCATTAAAAGTGATCATCTCACCATGGACAGCTGTCTTCTCACAATGGACAGGCATCTTCACAGCATGGATAGGGGCCTGCCTCACCGCGGGGAGGGATAGAGATCTGTCTCATATACAGTGCCCAGTGCCCAACATAGAACGTCTCAGAGGTAAGAATCAGTTGTACCTTATAAGGTTATTGAAACCTGAATGTGAATATTGCCGGGATCTGGCTTTGCTGTGAGTGCCTGTCTCCTCATGTATGCCTTCTGCTTTGCTATAAAATTCTACCCCTCCCTGGGACCTCTGTCCGACCCAGAACTAACCAGGATACAGCTTGAGCTCATTTGGAAGCCCCTGTGTTAATAAAAGGCCAGGTGGCCCATGATGTCTATCGAGAGACACTCCCCATTCCCCTTGCGGGTGCACCTGGTGCCGTACGCCGTCCACTCACTCCCATGCATGCCAAAGGCGAAGGCCAACCTGACCAACCTGAATCCCCCATCCACTACCGAGGCAGAAGGTGCATCCCTGACGTGACAAAGAGCAGGGCTGCGGTGGCCCATAAACAAAAGGACAAGAGGGAATTGCAGGGAGAGGATCTGCAAGACGAATCTCTGGAAAAGGACACGTCTGGGGTGTAGAGCATGCCTCGAATGTATGAGAGATAAAGCTAGCAGCAGGTCGCATTACTCCTAAAGATAAGGGCTTAAAGACTCAAGATGGGCGGTTCATGGCCCAGAGCACCCTTTGCCTTCCTTAAGCAAAAGGTAAACATCCAGATTGATATAAGTTCAAATCCTAAACTACTTCAGATAAAAACATCAGTTAAGCAACAAAAGCAAGTCATGTAAATGTATATGCAACCCAAACAAAAGACAGTATTGATTTCTTAGGGTCCTCCAGGATATTCTCTGTGAGAGGATATGTGCGGATAAGCAGTGCTGCAGTCACTCTACAGAGGTGTGAGAGCATGAGCAGGAAAACCCCTCATGATCAGATCAGAGGAGCTCGCTGCAGAAAGGGAGCGAGTGAACTACACCTTGTACTGTCAGATGAAGTCACTGTGCCACTTGTGTGGGAGATGGGCATTATGCGAGTGCAGATGATAAACGTGGAAACGGTCTGGAGGGCGGTGGGGGTTACTAGTAAAGCATTTTAGGATGTGTGGGAGAGAGGGGGCACAGTGTCCTGCTTCTTGCCCTTTGAAGTCCCCCATGCAAGGTCCTGATCACTGGCCCATTCAGAGTGAACGGGCCCTGAGGGACAGCAGGTGTGTAATGCGGGCTGAAAGCGGAGAGGATGTGGAACGAAGCAGTAGCACAACGGGTCGTGCTGCCGCACAAGCTGGGGAAGGGGGCTTTGACTGCTGTGCCATCCAATGATTTAACCCAATTTCCACTGGTAACTTTAATCATTCATCCAAAGCCCGGTGCTCCTGTCCCTGCAGTCAGACAGTGTTCGAGGGCACAAAACATAAATTTTAGGGCCCAAGCTGGGCTGGAAATACTAAAATAAAATGCCTACCCAAAAAGTAGCAGAAGAGAAATAAAATGCATTATAAATGAATATGAGGAGTGAAACAGCAAGTTTAGTTCATTATAAATCCATATAACAGATGCTGAACTAATCAGGGTGGCATTAGCAATGAGCCAGCGGACGTTCGACAGTTTGGCAGACTGTTGTTCAAGGGCAATATACCTTCTCTCCAAATGTGGGACTGATAGGTTAATGCTTGCCCCCCCCCAGCACCAGGTATATGACACGACAGCAAAAACAGGATGCCATCTTGTCATATATGACGTAAAGATGATGCCAGTAGCTCGCCAGGTTCATGGGACACCCTGCTTCACAACCGCCCACTTTACGCGTGTTACATCACAAACCAGGTACCAGGACGAGCGGGGGGACCGGCACCATGCGTGTCAGAATCTACAAGGTCAGGAGCCTCCGGCACACGCTTGATGCATGGGCTGCCGCAAGCAGTGAAATGTAAAGGTGGAAGGAATCGGTGCCAGTCACCGAACGCGCAGGCCGCAAAAGCAATTATGTGCATTGCACAAAAACATCCACAGGGAATAACGGGATTGCTTTGTGAGCATGTAAAGAAATAAAGTCACAAAAGCAGAGGAAAGACAGCCTTTCAGTCCAGGGATGTAGATGTTTTTAGATGTTCTATAGGCTTGCTAATTAATTTCCTGCGCATAACAATCTAGCAATAGTTAGAGAGAAACTAGGGAGAAGGTTTTGCATTATTAGGAGTGTACATTATGTAACATTTACTAAAAATACACTCAATATTCTTTGCTAACAAATAAATTTTCAGCATTTTCACAATTTGAGTACCATCATTAGCAAGAAAATGTCATATACTTCATTCATGAAAGTAACCTCCTGTAGCAGTTATAACAGCAGAGAAAATTCAAGGCATTCTTC
>JAAGVU020000038.1:16799359-16817405 GCA_011763525.2 Mormyrus iriodes
TAAGTTCACTCAACTTTCCAATGCTTATCAAGAATAAAAAATCTACAGTTTATGAAATAGATGGAAAAGCGGTAAAAGCCTCTGGTGTGCCAAAGCCTTTGACTGGTAGGATATGTTAGCAGAATAACTTCTTCAGCCCAGCAAGAGCAGGAGACGGAGTTGTGACGGATGCCCTCCATGATTGACCGATCCTTTAATGATCGACCCTGCAACACAAGCGATCAGTTGCGTAATGTCGATAGTTACCCTCAATCTGGAAACTTCTGTAATGCGGTCGTGTTCCTGGTTTTCTCACTGTGTGATTCTTGACTTCTAGTCTTGGTCCGTTGGTTTTGCTCTTTGGTGTCCTTGCTTCAAAATTTGAATTATCTCCTGGTTCTGGTCTATAAATGTCCTACTTAGCGCCTCTGCCTAAAATTCTGCCCAGTGATCGGAAGGCCCTTGTCCTGCCCACCAGTGCTTCTCTCAGCCACCAGGTGCTGGAGGTACTCCGCACCTTACACTATGAGCACCAACTGCTTGCTTACAGTGTCACAGCCATTATTTTTTACCCTATAGGAGAATGTGCTATAGACCTGGTTCCAAGTACATCACTTCCAAGGGGACATATCTGCCCTCTTTCAGTCCTGGAGACTCAAGCTATGGAACCGTTTATAGCCAAAGCCCTGGGTTTGTACATCCCTCTGCTTTGCCTGCCAGAGGAAGTTATGGGTATGAAGCATGGTGCCCTGCAGCCATGTATTGATTATTGGGGTCTCCGTGCCATTACATTGAAAACCTGCTATGCTTTCCTCTTATTTCAGCCGCAATAAATCAAGTCTGCATTGGTATACTCCAAGATATACCCCAAACTAGTGCGTAAATCCTGGTCTGAATTCGGAAGGGGTGGGTGACTGGAAAATGGCTTTCCTCACTACCACTGGGCACTATAATTATGTGATTATACCTTATTGGTTAGTCAATGCTCCTGCTGTGTACCAGGCCTTTTTAAATTATGTCCTCAGAACATTATTCACTAGTTCATCATCAGCAATTTAGACAATATTCTGATATTCTCCCGGGATGAAGAAACCTAAATCAGACAGGTATGTCAGGCTGTTCATGAAACAGGAAAAGAGCCAATTTCACGTCTCCAAAGTTTAAAGCTTCAGGTACATTCTGTCTCCTTCAGGGGTACAGATGGACCCTAAGCAAGTCTAAGAAGGTTTGGCCTTCCCCTACTTTGGTACAGGAGTTACAATGATTCCTGTGCTTTTCTATTTTCGATAATTGTGTTATCTGGAACTCCTGTTTACAGGAGGACTCAAAGAGAAGTTCACCTGCCTTATCAAAATCCTGAAAGGCCCTTTATGGTGGAGGGGGATTCCCCTTAGGTCAGACAAGGGTTTTTTCTCCAGGTCAGCCTAAATACCTTGCCCCTTGTTCCCCCCCCCCCCCCCCCAGGTTGAACCCCATTGTGGCTCATTTTTCTGCAGGTCATCATGATCTGTTGTGATCTGTTGTGATGTTGGCCACAAAGAGTGTAAATATTAGTTGGCAGGGCCTGCAATCCAGTGCTAATGATGACTGATCACAACCCCCAGTATCTCCAGATCTCTTGAGCCTTTTCTTTCACCAAGGTCCAATTTCAAATCACTGACAGAAGCTCGTGCAAGAATAGTAAAGGAACTAGGGGAATCCAAGCCAGAAATGAAGATATGGCTGCATTTCATAACCTGAATGAAATGATCTATATTTTGGGACAGTGAGGCCACCAATTAACAAGAAACTTCTCCAGCCCAACAAAAGGCTTTAGGAATCAGATCAAAATCATTTCTCCCCTCTCAAGTGGATACATGCCTAATCTCTCTCCAAATACTTTAACCCCAACACATTTTTTCTTATTGAAAGTGTTTGCATGGCCTAAAGTAACTTTTACAGATGAAAAGTGGTATATAAATGTAAGAAAAAATGTTTATTTCTTGTTTGTTGTTGATCCTCACCTCGACAGGACAAATTTATGCAGATAAAAACCATTCATACTGACACTAAAGTCCAATTGACACAGTGGCTGAGGGCAACTGAATTTTCCCCTCACGACTACCTGAATGAGGTAATGTGTGAAGAAAATGCACTATATTATCCATCCACTTTCAATCACTATTTATCCGATCAGGGTCGCAGTATGATAATACCGCACAATTTGTTTCCCATCCGTGCAGCATTGCTGTTAAACCCATTTACAGCTCTTTTTTAAGAAGTATGTCGCTTTTGTAGCATTTGGATTTTCCAGGCAGGATTTTCCCCGCTGTTCGTGGATTTTCAGGACACAAAGTCTAGGGGTATTCTTTTTATTTTAGAGTTATAATGCATAGTTTGTATTTTATTACCACTGGAAATGTGAATGTCAATTTTAATGTGCTTTCATCTGACCTGGGGCGGCTGTTAAAATAGGGGACACGCAGGAGTTATAACAAACCATATTGAAATTCTAGCTCGCAAAGGAGAAACTGTATTTACTATGCATGAGGGGGAAATAAGTCCTTTAACCTTCCGTTTTATATGTGTGTGTGTGTGTGTCTGTCTGTCTATGTGTGTGTCTATACGGATATATACAAGCGTGTCTGTGAACAAATGAATGTATTCCTTTGGATGAGGCGGTGCAGAGTGAAACCCCAGAATCTTCAATCATATTTATATTCAAACATTTGGGTAGCATTTGTGCCAAAGATGGCACAGGGGTAGGTGAGTCATCCTGCCTACGTTTGACCATTTCCTTTCCGTCTCGACGACACCCTGTCTCAGAGTAGCCAAAGCCACAGCTGGGACTGCAAAACAGCAGCACGCGCTACATTACACAGCCTCATCTTCAATGGTAGCACACACTGGCGTGTACAATATGCTGCGCTGGCATCCGCCCTCCTTTTATTTAACACGCCCCACACATTAACCTCTTAACCTGACAGGGAGGGATGATTAATTCCCAGTGTTCAAAAGGGTCTGGATATTCATCGCTGGGAGGCCATAAACAATCGGAATGATTTAGCCTCCTTATTTTAAGTGAATCCACAGAATGAAAAAGAGGATGTTTTTCAGTTGACCAATGATTCAATAACAAAGGGGCTGAGAAACTAGCTGGTCATTTTATCAGCCCCTGGGGCAAGCCGGGGTCCATCCTGCCTGGGATTTATTTTCAGGACCCCAGCCAGCAAATTCCATTTCATTACCTCTTTTATTTTTTATTATGATTATCACATATTATACAATGGATCAATACTAAAGAAGCGCCAGGGGCAAGGAAGGTAACGCCAAAATAATTATGCAGATTTTATCATGCTGGGCGGTGACCCACCTGGCTAAGAATTTAACTTTATTGTCTTTTTTCAGGATAATAAAAGCCATAAAGATGCATATGTTGTAGCAGATGTCAGCAGATAACAGCTACTGACAGCTCATGGGAGTTTATCTTACACAAAAGGGCCGAAGGAAAAAAATGATTGATTCAGAGAGATAACCAATGAGATTGTAGATGAGGTGGGTCCAAGGAACTAGAGGCGAGACCAACCAATCAGATATCTTGGTCCTGCCTCCTGTAGTTGCTTGGTCCCACCTCCTTGAGCTTGTTGACATGGTTAAAATCCCAAATAATTTCTAGCAGCTACAGTCCCTTTCCTGCTCTGGTACCCCTGAAAAATGTACTTAACCTCACTCACCCCAGGAAAATATTAGCTATATAAATGGGCAAAAACTTATGCTGCCTATGATGCTAGTTTGGCATAAGCAGCTAAATGTGTACCTTGATTGTCTAAGGCAAGCTAATCAGTAACATCTTTATCCTCCAGGGCCCTGTAGCCCACGCATCGCCCACTGTCGGACCCCACAGCCACACTTATGCAGAGTCAATTGCATATAGTCAACACTTTCCCCAACCTTTTTTGCAGAAAACAAATCCAACTTAACTCCAAGGCAGCTGGTCGCTCATTAACCGAAGGTATCTAGGCACAAGGTTTAGAAGGGAATAGTGAAATCCAGCTGACCTTTATGACAAGGGGGTGTGTGGAGAAATCTTACAGGATATTCTGCAGGACAGATTCTGCAAATTTGTCTTCACCAAATGTAACTACAACTACACAGGCTGTTTTTTTCTTTCTTTATTGAAGCATTCTTACTAGCCTTCAAAATGGTTTCTTGGGATCCCAGTAAGCTTTTTGGCATTGAGAATCAACATACCATTCGGTGCATTTGAAATCATTAGCATCAAATCCAGGGAACTTCAAAGCGACACCTTCCCCCGGCCTTTTTAATAACTGACAGAGCTAAAAAATAAACAAACATCGATCTCGGAGAGCAACACAACGAAGCCGGGATGCTTCAAATACGGCTCATTAAAAGCCGTCGGCTGCCGATTATTAAAAAGAAAGAGTCGCTGCCTCAGAAACCGAAAGGCCAAGGATTGATGTGGGAGTGGGAGGCTGTGGTCGCCGTGGTGATGCAGCAGGACCCATTCTCAGGTCTGGACAGTCTGGACTGGAGCAGCCTTTGGCAGGCAGGAGTAACAATGCCAGTAATTTGGGGTAAAATCCATGTCATTGCTCCAACTCAAAATTAAAGCACACTTTCCTAAGCAGTCACAGTCATGTTTTTAACCTTTTCAAGTTTGAAAGGTCAACTTAATAAAGACTTTTAAATTTAAAGCAATAAAAAAGGAATACTGAAACTTTCTGAGAGAGAAAAAAATCCTGTAATTCTGTGTTACAAAGACTTCCTGCTAATTATTTTCTGTATTTGGCTCATCTCAACAACCTCAGGCTCTAAAAAACTTCAGATTAGTAGAGACCAACTTCATATATGCATGAATACATTTTATGTGCTACTTTATTATCGAAAAATAAGCAATATAAAGCAGGTTTCCCAAACACACTGTTGGCATGCCTGTTGTGCATTGACAAAGATATTTTCCTACAATGCTAGTAATCTTGCACCACACATATGACTCAGTACATGCAAACTAATCAATGTGAACAACCATTATGTAGGAAAAAATGGAAAGAAAAGTTACAAGCTCCTGCTAGAGGATCCTGGCTTCCAATGGAGGGTGATAAATTGTATTCACTTACCATACTCTGCTGTCTACGCTGGAAGGGCCAGAAATATGGTTTAGTGGGTGCAACCACATTGATAATCGTTAACAACTTGCAGTAAACAGAGCTGCTGCCACATCAGTTACAAATTGCTGTGGTCTGCATAACTACGGGGCCCAGAATATAAAAAGAAATCTACACATGTTCAATATGTGTACGTGTAAACGGCTTCACAGATCAAACACGCAGCTTGGATAATGGCTAACCCTGTCACTTTGTTGCTGCCCACAGCAGCAGAGTGGATGAATTGTGGAGCGAATTTCCAAAAGTCCAAAATTTCCAAAAAGATTTCGATGGACTCATTGAGTCTTGGATCACATGAGGAGTGAATGAGTTTTGATTCCTAATATTGCAACATATGATAAGGAATCCCGATTTAGGTCTTTGAGGGTCTCATCTAAAAAACAAGAAAAAATGGATTGAGTTCTAGACATTTGTTCTTCGTTTGTTTTTTTGAAAATCTCCCTGGGACTGTGGTCAGAGGCACACCATCCACCTTGTATCTGGGTTCAAATAAGTCGTTATGAAATAGACGCAGATACAAGGCAACCGCTCTGCTACCATGCAGTCAGTTATGAGCAGCATGACGGTGAAATGAATGCCGATTTAGAGCTGTTTCATTAAAGGGCTGCAGGATTAGGCAGTGGGTGGTTAGCGCAGATGCTTAAGAACAGAGGGGCATCTGGTTGGTGGTGCCTGCAGAAGAGTAACAGGCGATGATGCGAGACTGAGAGAAGACAGTGCTCCGAGCAATGTATTCCGCGTTATGTCTGCGTTATTTTTTTCCTTTCGAATTTGTTGGCAGTCATTTTAATAAATGCAGTTGCGTAACGACTTTATATACAATTTGAGTCTCATAAATAACTTGATTGGCTGAGAACACCATGCTGGGAACATGCGGAAAATGGAGGAACAGTTTCTTAACAAATCTGCCATGTTATCCTTCCCATTTAATGTAGGTTTTTAGTGATGGAGAGAAAGCTAGTCTGATATAAACAGAATTTGTTGCACGTGTCATGTCCTGCCCGCCATATCCACCTGACGCTCCTGTCTCCTCCCTAGTGGGTTTTACCTCCCGTCCCTAACCCTCATGTTAATTACTCCCAGCTGCTTCTCGTTAGCTCCCACATCAGTCCCATATATCTGTGCTTCCCGGTCCTGTGTTCCCCAGTCCAGTCATTAATGCCACTCCACCTGTCAGTCCGTGTCCTTCCTATGTCTAGCCTTCTCGTTCTGATCTCTCGTGGTCCAGTTTCTTTCCAGTCCCTGTTTGTTTAGTTTCGTTCTGATAAAGCCCCCTTTGTTTCACCCAAAACATCTACCCTCGAGCCATTTGCCCCTGCAGCTCTGACAGTAAGGTACTGTAGATGCAATAACTGAGAACATGTTGGTGCTTCCTAACCCTTTGTTTTTGGGAATCGACTGCCTGCCCTACACACCCAATTTACCATAACTCACACCACATTAGACTAAAAGGTCGAAAAGTGTTAGACTCAAAAGGGACCCAAAAAGACCTTCCTCATTACCAAGGGCGAATCTAGGATTTTTTTAAGGTGGAGGTCGGGCATAAGTGGGGCCATAATTCGTATAGAGGGGTCAATCATTTGCCAGTGATACGTTTTGAAGCAATGAGTGACAGCAAAGGGGGCACTTTGGGAACCAATCAGTTTTCATGTCATCCCACTACCCTTGTAGCCCCGCCCCTGTATACACTCCAGCTTGTTGCCTTTCTCCTCCAATCAGGATTGGATTGTAGCCTCTTCACTAGACAACATCTGGAGCAACACGCACCAAGCCTCACTGTGAATAACACATGCTGTGGCACTTTTCTAGGGTGACAACTCTCTCTTAACTCACTTCCAGCCAAAAGAATATCATCTCTTTCTCTGTTTTGAGCCCATTGCACTTCAAATTTATCCCCATCCCCATGTTTAATTTTAAGTGACACCGAACATGCTGGAAAAGCAATGTATCTTTTTTCCTGTTGAAAAGACTTTTACGATGAGAACTGGATGGCCATGTATCTCTCCATGAATAAGGATTCATGCAGCGCAGGAGAGCTAATGTAAATGGTCAAGATCACACACACACAGTTGTCATGAGTTGACACAGAGATGAGCTGAGTTGTGCTGTTTTCTTCAAAGAGGAGTAGGGAGCAGTTAGAAGCCTCAACGGTCCATTATAACAGAGTACGGGGCATTTTGCTGGGGGAATCTCGAGAGAATCTATACATTTCCAGGCATGGGACGAGGTGGGGGGGGGCTGGCGGGGTGAGGTGACGAGCAGGACCCAGAGAGACTTATATTGTGTCTCAATACAAACAGACTTGCCAACACCTTTCTGCTTATTATTTTCTCACTGAATTACCGTTTTTTTTTTTTTTTTCAAGAATCCCTCCGAAGGCTTAAAATTCAAGGGTATTTTTAAAAAGCAGTGTATCATCAGTTTTACTTTCATCCCTCTCTGAGTTCTGCCGGGGGGGGTGTGTGTGTTCAGAAAATATAAAAATAGAAGTAAGGGCAATCTCACACGTCTCAGCCAGTTCCAGAAAATACAGATACAGAGACAGGTCATCTATGGAGACGGTGTTCTTTACTGCTTAGGGGAAGAGGGGCTGCAGCGGACTGTAATGAGCAAAAGCTGGCCTTGCCCATTGTAATCTCAAAGAGGCCCATGGGATGGGAAGAGAGGGAAGGCTAATGCTGAAGTGCCTTTCCCCTGATGCAAGGACGTTTTTGCAGCCATGCGCTACTCCAGGGCTGGAGCTCTGCTGAGACATCAAACGATGAACACGGCTTAGCGGCTGGACAGACCGCGGGCGCCAGTGCTCCGCTATCCATAATGTAGGAGGAACATCAGAAGAGTTCTGTTAGGTTTAAAAGTTCTTTTTGAAAGCCGGGCTGTGTGAGGTCATCAATCACCTGTCTGTTCTTCAGACCACTTTCCCTAGCTGAGAACTGCAGTGTGTAGACTAAAGGAAAATGATTTGCTCTTGAAAAACTAATACATGTGTGTGAGTTCCTCCAAAACAGATCTTAATTATTTTGGGTGGAGCATTGGGAAGGGGTGGCGTTGAGGTTTCCACCCATTTAAGGAGGTCCAGGGGGTTGTATTGGCTTGTTTTGATTATTGTCACAACCCCTCCATCCCTTCATAAATTGGACCCATGGATCCAAAAGTAATTATCAAGTTAAGGTTAATTCAGCTATCATAAAATGGCCCTCTTCTTCCACACAGTCATCAATGGACTTACCGATCAAAGCACATTCAATCACTTCACCTGCCTTATTGCCAGCCCACTTTTTATCTTAGCCCTAGAAAATGCCCCTCCTCTTCATGTTCAAGTTTTTGCCCAATGTAGCCCATTCCAAGACCTAACGTGAGTTTTATTTTCTTGACTTTTCCGTTGGGCCGACACTGAAACATTTGTGTTTATGTTTTGTTCCTCTCCACCATTATTGTTAAAACAATTCGCGTTCTCATTCTCAAATACAATCTAATTCCATTCTCCTTTCTCTGTATCACGTGACTCTGTTCATTTCACATCAGGGGCAGATATTATAATGATGTTTCCAACAGAAGAATCAAAGTAGAGGACAGGGCACAAAGTGGATCAGGTTTGTGACAGAAGAGTACTAAGGGCAAACATAGAAATCCCTGCAAAACAGGGACGATTCTGTCTCAATGTTCAGACAGCCACTCAAGACCGCTGTCAATAATACTCCACATTTTGTCTCTATGCTCCTGTAGCTATTTCTGCACATTCATGCATGACTCTATCTCATAGCAACCCCGTACTTGTTTTGCAGTTGAAGAGGAGCAACTTGACCAGCTCTGCCCATGGTGCCGTAACCCTCATGAACATAGCTTTTTTCCAAAATACAGCACAACTCAGCTCATCTCTGTGTCAAGTACTAGTCTAAGACATTCTGTTCCCCTTCAACTCCGCTCTACCCAGTCACTGAATGTTCATGTCGTGGAGAACCTGGGACCTACTCTGGCTCTGCGTTTTCGGCTCACGGTGTTGCGTGGTGGGTAAGATGGTGAATAAGGGCAGGGGAATAGCTAGGGTTAGGGTTAGGGCCCCCTGACAAAATGTCACCTAGGGCCCACTGGCGTAATTTAGCATATAATTTAATGTATTAAAGCGATCTTCTAAAGCTCTGTGGTTTCCCTCCCATATGTGATAGTAGTACATGTTGTACAAGAAGAAGATCCACAATGATCTTCATTGTATGTCACCAGCCAGTTGAAGAGCAGCCGCCACACTCCCTCTGCATAGTGTATGTTTGAGGACTACATGAAACATCTTTGATGATGAGGATGTGAGGGAATTTGCTGTGGCACAAACCCCGTGCGCTCTGACTACAGATCCGGCTTATGAAATCATAATGTTTGGGCCCTGAAATGTCACCCTTCGTAAGGAATGCACAGATGGGCTTGTATTGTTATATATTTAATATTTGTTGTTTCTTTGCTTGTTTTCTCTGATAAGGCTATTTGTTTGATGATAATTTTACGCACCTATGAACAACCAGCGGGAAACCAAGGGGCAATTTTCGGCCCATGAACTGGGAGCACAGATTTTGAGCATCGTGTCTGTGACTTCAGGAATGACTTTCGGAAAAATGTCTTGGAACCTTGCAACCCTTTCAAGGGAAGAATGAGGCGAAAATTGTTAAATTCTGGGCTTTTTATGATGTGTTATTCTATGTATTTGTGTTATTGCCTTTGAGTAGAGCTTGTTATGTTTGTCCTTATCAGCACACTGCTGTATTCATGATTTTTCCTCATAGCCCTGCGCGTCGTTCCTCGAAATCTCCAGCAGTGTTTTCATTCCTGGGACTCTTCCTTCACACCAGTTTTGAGACGGCTGCTCTGCATTCTTGTCCAATGCTGCTCTTGTAGAAGCTCGGCAGCAAAAGATCCTGTATAACCGGTCGAATCCTCTGACGTGCAGTCAATGCGAGCCAGATGAAGAGCGTGAGCCGTGGCCTCTGGAAGCTGCACGCCAGGCTGTCTAATCTGGTGGACCTTTGTGTCGGAGGAGAAAGAGATGCGTTGAAAAGATGCAGGCTTGTAAAGGCTGGGCAGGAGAGGTAGTATACATGCAGGGACAGTCAACCCCGGGGGGAATCGGCTCTCGAAGCATGCCAAGGAACAGACCGGAAGCTCGCTTTGTGTGAGTGTTTTTTTGGTGCTTTTGTGTAGACCGCCAGCATCCCCAGGTGCCTCACCCAAACATCACAACACCGATGTCGTACAGATGTTGTGTTTCCCACCATACAGGGGGATTTGAAAGGCGCCAGACACAAAGTAGAAGGAGACGACTCAATAATAACATGCCTTCACAAGCGGAAAAAATATCCTGCATTTTTTTTTTTTTTTGTCAGTGCCCAGCGAATATACGGTAAAATTTTCTAAAATTTCTTTTTCTTTTTACTCAGACTGTAAAGCACACCAGCACAGACACCTAAGCATGCCTCTCTGATGTATATAAATATAATAATTTAAATGTACAGTGATGATGGTCTGGCTGTACATTCGACAGATGGTTCCCGTTGCCTTCTCGTATTATTTCATCCCGTTCTTGGTCTTTTGTTCTCACGTAGGCTTGTAGGAACAAAAGTAGAAACGGCACAATAAGTAAGGTTATTATTGAATAAATGAGAGTCGATTTACCTGTATCTATTTGTCAAATGAATAGATCCACTGTAATCACTGCCTTTCCATGAGTAAGTGGTAATGATGAGTGACATAAACAGATCATTTCATGGTAATGCACTCAATGGCCTTTCCCGAAATGGCTTTGAAAATCAAGATGCTAATGATTATTTCTGGACTAACAATGCGTTTTCTCAGCGACATCAGTCTTAAATTAGGTGGAAATGCAATGCTAATGGGAGAGATAAAATACAACACAAGCTCTTGGGTTTGGGGTTTAACCATGACCTCCTCTGGAAGGCTCGTTTTCAAGGTCAGAGCTACTTTGTGTACATAAGCTGCTGTTAGTCAGGCAGAGACAGCGTTTGTGTCAAGGTCATTCTAGATAGAACATCTAAAACTAATGGCACGTCCCACCAATTAGCGTGAGCTGGAATATGCTAATAAATACTAATACTATCAAAGAAACTGGAAGAGATCTCAGCACCGTATCCTGGGCTGTAGCTGGTCTAACATCTTCAGAATGAATTATAAGGCAGAAGTAGGGTTTGCATAAACTTTAAAGATGAATCGACCTTACCAGTACAAATGAGTCACATTCCACAGAAGAATCTAAGTCGTCAATGTCTTAGTCACATAATATGTAACATTTTAGTCACAACTATATAGTCATAACCCATTACCTATGACTTTTGCCAGGGCTGTGTTTCAGAAAATAAATACCAAAAACATTTAGGTTGCAACTGCTCTAAGAAAGACAACAGAACTGCCCATCAATTCCAGGAATTGGACTTACAGCCTTGAAATTTCATTGTGAAAACGCTTGTTTCCTGTAGTGCCTAGAAGATGAAGTCAGTTTACATCATCTGAGTACTTCTTTTCTAATAAACTTTTTCTTTGCTATTTTACTAAGAAATCCTCAATTATTCAATGATTCTGTGCAATATTAATAATTAGACTTCACAGAACCATGATAATTTTGTTCTTATACTTCTGGGCAGTTTTAGTCCGAAAGTGCAGTGCATTGTGTAAGAATGAAGCAGAAAAAAGGCTTATGGGAGTTTTACTTACACAATCATGTTCTGAGGGCAGAAGAAACAATGATTGGTTCAGAGTGATAACCAATCAAATTGTAGAGGAGGTGGGTCAAAGCAACTAGAGGAGGCGGGGGCAAGATATCTGATTGGTTGGTTCCACCTCCTCTAGTTGCTTTGACCTGCCTTCTGTACAATTTGATTGGTTATCACTCTGAACAAATCATTGTTCCTTCTGTCTTCAGAACATTTGTGTAAGTATAACTCCCTCGAGCGAAAAAAATACACATTATATATCTTGCCCATTGTACACTTGTTATGTATATTTTGATCACTGATAATCTCCCTGCTTATCATTTAACTCCGTTTCTTTGATGAGTAGTGACCAATTCAGAACAATTTCACAGATTTTGAAAAAGGTTAAACTGAAGCCAGGTTTTATTGCTCGTCAAAGATGATCTGAAGATTTT
The DNA here is from genome assembly GCA_011763525.2 of Mormyrus iriodes. NCBI lineage: Eukaryota > Metazoa > Chordata > Actinopteri > Osteoglossiformes > Mormyridae > Mormyrus > Mormyrus iriodes. Next base: position 16,811,648 of record JAAGVU020000038.1, read on the forward strand.
ATCACAAAATACTATCATACTGGAGAATCAATGCATTTCTTCTTTTTTTAAGACATAATTCGGCCATAGAGCACTTCTGAAAGGGCACAACTAAGCTGTGTTTTCTTTGGCCTCAAACTCCTCTTTAAAATTTCACTACTACAGTTGCACTAGTTGCACAACTGCAGTTAAGGGGTTAGTATTTAGCATAATTCACCCATGTGGTGGTTGTTACTACCCTAACCAATACAGCAGAAGTGTTTTAAAATGACATACGCTGTACAAGCTGAGGACTTGGATAGACGGATCATTAACCTAATCTGCCTGAGGTCACCTTGGAGTAATAGGGTAACTCGTTAAGCCTATGGGGTGGCAGAATGAGTCACTGGTTAGCACTGTTGCCTCGTGCCTCTGGCATTGTGGGCTTGAACCCTGCTTTCCCTTGAGGCTTGTATGGATTTTCGACATTTGGGTCCCCCCCCGTTTCCTCTGGCAGAACAGAAGCAAGCAGTTAGAATAACTGTTGTATCTGAATTTCCCATAGTACATTGTTGCATGTGCCCCGTGATGCCTAGCACCCCTGCCTTATGTTCCCAGAAATAATCTCCAGGCCTCCTGATCCTGCATCAGGATAGGCAGTTGGAGGTTGGCTGTCCCATGATATATCTAGCTTACTTTTGTTTTGGTTAAATGAGTTAGAATTGGTGCTTGCTGACAAACATGCATCCATTACATGTACAGTTTGATTCCTTGCATGATTTGATTTGTATTGTTCTGGGTGAACAGTGTACCTTGCTGTGGCATGTGAAAGCAAGCAATTTGTACAGTGAATGAGCTGCTGTGAGTTCCATATCTCATACATATATATGTATATATCTCAATGCAAAGATCACAAATTTGATTTTAATGATGACTGATAAGTGATGTGACTTGAGGGGGTGAGGAAGACTGCAATGCACAGCGTGACTGACAGTTACAAGAATGTGCATGACAATAAGACTATCACTAACGGTATTGCTGTTGGTAGTGTGGGATGTATCTGACTGTGAGAAAGACATAATCAGATTTAGATGCATTTCTGAATTTCGTGAACCACCAATCAGCTGCGTTTACTTGTGGTGTGATGACACGTGCTGTTGCCCAGGGACACACAATGCTCTTAATCAGGCTGTGGCCGGGACTGAGTATGGCTGCTGATCAGTGCCATCACTGACAACATAACAGCAAATGACACCGTCGACATGTAAAGTCATCGGGCTGAGTAGGATATGCAGCGGACGGCGATAAGAGGTGGATCGCCGACACAGAATGGTACGATTGAAAGCAGGTGCGAGGCGCGGAGAGGGGAAATCACAGCTGACGATTGTGACTGTCACCGATAAGGGAGGTCACTGAAGGCAAGGGTACGTTTCACCGCTTTTAACGGATAGCAAGAGGGATTATCGCTGATGAAGGCATCTTGAATGGTGTATAAGTCTGACTTGTGTATATATTTTGGTGCGACAGAATATCCACCGGTTTTCTATAACCGCTTATCCAGTACAGTGTCACAGACAGCCCAGGGTCTGGAAGCATGGAGCATGAGGCAGGGAATGCCGATGTATGCCAGAAACCCAGAAACAGACACCTGGGAACGACTCAGAGGCACCAAGTCTTCAGATTGCAAGAGAAGACTGGAATACTCAAAACAAGCCATAATAATATACAAACATGTAAATGCCACACACACATGACCAGGGTAGGAACCGAACCCGTAATCCCTGGGGTGATTCCAGGATTTTTTATGATGGAGGCCATAATTCTTGCAGAAGGTCCAACCTTATCATTAGCCAATGATATGTTTTGAATCTGTGAGTGACAGGGGAAGGGGAAACTCTGGTGGCCAATCAGCTTTCAACTGGGGCCAGTGCCCCTGTGGCTCCATCCCTGTTTCACTCAACATACCCCACAAACCTTTTCTTTACATACAATGGCAGGTTCAGTAGAACATTTCAGGTTAAGCAACCTACTTAAGGATATTATAATAGAACTTTAATCTGGCCCAGGTTCTGCTGAAAATGACAAGGATTCGATATTGATTTTTAAGAAGCTTCCAATTACTAATGATGTATGACAGACAATGATTAATCTTAGAGTTATTAAGAATAAGAGATTGATTGAGTTTGACTGACAGTGACAGAAAAGGTGATGGTGAGCTGGACACCTGAGTGACAGTGAATCTGACTGCCAATGGGCTGCTTCACTTATACAGCGAATGCAGTGGAACAGATGGGAGCCGTGGTTTGACTGATGGCCCAGAAACATGGAAAGTGCTCAGGAGAGTGATGGAGACTGAGCACGAGTGAGAGTGACGTGAATATGACGGACAGCTGGGCAGGACTGATTGACGGCAAGATGGGGGTGAGAAGGCTGGATCGATGGGCACGCCTGGTGCATGGATGAACCTTCCTTTGCATCGTGGGTCATACCTAGTCTTTTGGAGAAGTATTGAAAAAACAACGACAAAAATGAAGGTTTTACAGCAGTTTCAAAATTCTAGATCATTGATGGCCATGTGCAACAGGTGCATTAGAATAATTTAGCAACACCTAGTGACAAATGGACTAAAGACAGTACAAAACAATACATTCATCCAAGTTGTATACCAACTGTCCTACAGAGGGCTGCAGGGGACTGGCACGTATCACAGAAATGACAGGCTCGTGGCACGGAATCCCCTGGCACAGGATGCCAGCCCATTGGGGGGCAAAGATATACTTCACACCTACAGACGATCTGGTAATTCCAATTCACCTTAGTGTATTCTTGGACTGTGGGGGAAACCAGATAACCTGGAGGAAACTCCATGATGACACGGGGAGAACATGCAATCTCCACACACATGGAGTTAGGGCTGGTGATGGAACCTGTCTTCTCTGAAGACATGAGGTGATCATGCTAGCTACAGCAGCATGGCACCATCCACAGAAAAATGCCCACAGTGCAAAACAAAATAAGACTTAGGAAAGTAACACTGCAGCCCATGGTGTCAGTAATCATGGCTTACCTTGGTTGGGCAAAAAACAATGTAAAATGTGTAACAGTAGCCTTTGTTTTTTCATTGTTCCTTCATAAATTGATGGGTATGTAAAGCAAGATTTTCATTTGGTCTGTCATCCCTTGATACATGATATTTCTTCATTGCTATATCGTCTCTGAAGAATTAGGCTAAAGCATCAGAATCTCTTTCATCTGAGAGATAGGTCGGTACTGTATTTTAATGTACAATGTAATAAATTATTACTCTATTTAATGTTGGTAATGTTTTGCTGTGTGCAATTTATCAGTTACCATATGTAAGTACGGGAAGATCATGTGATATAGGGGGTCTGTGGATGGTTTGCTATTATCCATGGTTTCAGCCATCTGTCATAGGTCTTGGAATGTATCACCCGCAGACACAGGGTAACTACTGTACAGATTACCATACAGGGAATGGAGAAAGGTGACTAGAGCCATGCTGTGCGGGCTCGCTTTTCTGTTTTCATCAACCCACATGGAACAGTCAATCTCTGCAAATTCGAAAAATAGCTGGATCCTCTTCAGAGCCGTACGCAGACACACTCTGTCCAAAAAGTAAAAATGCACTTTGGTTGAGTACCTTCTGACCTAGAGCCTGAACAAGCACCCTGGCATATTGAGGTTCCCTAAGGGGGGGCATTGTGTGGCACAGCGGGTTAGAGCCTGGGGCTCGTGATCAGAAGGTCACGTGTTTGGATCTCAAGGCTGGTGGTCCTGATGAGATCCGTGAGAAGTACCTGCACTTATACAAATAGCAAATAATGCATCATATCATCTGTCTGCATGCATTTCATAGAAGCTTTGGTAAAAACCTCCAACCCACCCCCAAAACTCTGACATTTTGAAAATAAACCAGGTGCTTTTGGTCTGAGAAAATGTTCTTCCTGTAACAGGGCCATTCTCATTCACAAACTTTTGTAATAAATATCCCCCCCCCCCATTTGTATGGGTCTCCCAAGTTTGCTTTATCCAGGAATGACCACTCCTAATGTATTTTTATATTTTGTGATATAAAAACAGAGCCTATATAGGCCTAATTTAATCTATAAATAACTGTTAGTCATCCTGCTACGGATGTAGTCCGACCTTGTGCCCTGTGCTGCCTGGGACGGGCTCCAGGCCCGTAACCCGGATCTGAATAAGAGCTTGGAAGATGGAGTGACATATGGATGGATGTATGGATGGATGGATGGATGGAGTACTTCTTGTGTCAGTAATTTGAATTTGAAATTTGTAGAGCGTGGAATGCCATTGTCACCCTGGGAGTGACCCTTCTGGCTTGGGCAGCTAGATTCTCTGCATAATCTTGCACCTTCTTGTTGAGGTCGGCTGGGGAGGCAGAGACTGCCCCTGATATTCACCCGAACCCCGCCCCCCCATAGTCTTTTGCCTTGACTCATCATCAGTACTTTGGGCCGAGATGGAAGCTGGGGAAGGGGATACCAGCAGAGAAGTATGGATCCATTATAGCCTTTCCCTGTGGTGAATAGTGCCTGGGTCGCCATGGGGACGGCACATAAGATAGGGAGGGCGGTTTGCAGGGTGGGGGTGACGCTGGGCCCTGTTTGTCTACTGGACCATGCGCTTTCATGCCTGTTGGAGCAGGAAAAACGGCATCTCTGCTTTTCAGGGTGACCGGTACACCTGCCCTGCGGTCCGGCCACCTAGCGTGTCATACATCATCAGTGACATAAGGTGGCCCCTGCGGGATCTGTGTCAAAGGCTCCCGGGAGGTTTGGGGGCATGATGGGGATGGGGGGGGGTGTCTCACTGCAGGTTTTTCAAGTATTTCAGGTAGACTGCAAGGACTGAAAGTCACCTAGTTTAATTAGCAGACAAAATCTCTATCGAACTAGCTAGGGAAGAAACGGTAATGACCTTGACGAGTGCTAAGTTATTGAGGTCAAAGGTCAGTGGGTGTGTCCAGCCTGCAACTGAGTTAAATCCATTCACAAAAATGTGTCAGTCTGACGGACTGCATAGACCTTAAGGTTGCAAAGGTCATCTGGTTTTGGCAAAATCAGGGTAATGTAGCATGATGTTTATATTCTGACGTATTATTTTCATGAGCATGGTGTATTTTCTTTTCCTCTGGGAACAGGGTCTTTACTGAACCGTGTGGTAAATCCGGCTCGACGCACATCGGTGGCGCTGTTGGCCGGGAGTTCATCTCCTATTTCCGTCAGTAACATTGAAGCTTGATCCCAGAGCTAACCGGAACCGGATTGATCGTAACAGGATTGAAAACAGTCTTCGGGCTGTGTGTGCATGTGTGTGTGCGTGTGTGAGTGTGTGCATATGTGTGTGTGTGCATGTGTGTGTGTGTGCATGTGTGCGTGTGTGTGTGTTTTTCCTTTTCTCAAGTGTGTGCTTGAAATCATTACTCTAAAAGCAGGAAGGAATAAAAAGCCAAATGATTAGGGCCAGGGAGGGACGCACCACACTCACACTTCTGCACGGGAAGCTGAAGTGAGGCATCTGACAGCCCCATGCAGGGAGCGGCACGTGCCTGTAGGTGCCATATAATTGGTCCCTCAGAGAAAGGGGACGGGGGGAAGCAAAGGGACACTCGTGAGCCTGCCCAAGAATCGGCATTCACCCCACTTCGGGGGGGGTCCTAGCAAGTGCAAGACAGGCAGTTGCCGAGGCTCGCACCTTCTGAAGAAGCGCCAACTCAACAAACCACCACCAACCCCCCTGGCAAGCTTCAATGCTGCCC
>JAAGVU020000038.1:16817505-16858964 GCA_011763525.2 Mormyrus iriodes
TCGCCACCTCTGAAGAAGCCCCAACCCAACAAACCCCCCCCCCCCCCCCGGGCAAGCTTCAAGCCCCCCCCCCCCCCCCCCCCCCATACTGTCCGAGACAATGTGAAATTAGGTGAGAGGGATGGGGGGCTGTGGTGCCACATGAGCTTCAACCAGCCCTGGGGGGTAAATATGAGGTTTGGTCAGCGGGCTTAACCTGTACCTCCAGAAATTCACAGACCTGACAATGGCTGGACGATCTTGGTGGTACAGACATACCCCTATTTGTCACCAGGGGAGAGTGGTGGTCTTCAGGGAAATTTCAGTTTGATGATGCCCAGGACTGATGACAAAAAAAAGACTCCACAAGGAAGCCCACAGCTGTCACAGAAACGCTGCAGTTAGTCTTGGCACACAGGCAAGCACAGTGCGCAGTACAGTGGCTGGACCACATACACACGCCAACAGCAGTAATGTTTACTGCCTCGAAAACAAACAGACACCCTCCCACAAACACACATAGCAGTGCTTTCTCACAAACACAACGAGTTGTGAAAATTCTCCTTCGTACCCAGTCAATGCAAACACACAAACTCACATGTTAGCATCCATATCTTTGTGGCGACTGTCCATTCATTTCTATGGGTAAAAGCCCTAATCCAATCGATAACAACCTTAACCCCTACCCGGCCCTAACGTTAACCATAAGAAAGCAAACAAAATAAAAGACCTTTGGCATTTTTAATTTTTTGATCACGGATTTTTGTAAAATAGAGTTTCCCCTTGTGGGGACTGAAAAAATGTCCCAACAAGGTCAAGATAACAGGTTTCTATCACATTGTGGGAACATCACACACACACACACACACACACACACACACACACACATGTGGCAGTTAGCGGTGGCATATATATATATATATATATATATATAGGTTCATCTTCCAGGAACGAAACACTGTTTAATTGCATAATTCAGACGTGGCAGGGCTCGAGAGAAGGCAGGGCTATAACTCGAGAGGAAAGTCTCTGAAGTGGAAGCAATTTCAGCCTCTAGAAAATTCACAGGAACAATTATATCACTAAGGAATTACACCCAAATACTTCAGCCATTCTTTGTAAGTGACTGATCACAGACATAGGACACCCCCCCCACAATGGACATAGGGAGACATAGAAACCAAACAATTTAATTACCATTTTTTTCCCGTGACATTTCTGTTCAAAATCAAAGCTTCATCCGTCTCAGTATCTCTGCAGGTGCGACAGCAATTAGCAATTCAATTACTTATTTGCTTTGCACACACATACCTATCAAAGGGCATCTTACTGTCATACCGTAATTACACCGCTGGATAGATACTGAAACTGTGCCGCCCTAAATGGTACAACAGTTCAAACTCGGGGATTAGTTTTCAAAGTTCTCGTCAAGGTTAACATAATTCCTCCCGACGAGTATGGAAGGCCGGCGATACAGTGGACAGAAGCTAGGCTTCAGTTTATACTGGGAAAAATGCCGGATAAAATTACAGAATTACCCGAAGAGTTTCCCGGGGCCCAGCAGTGAGTATGACAGGTGGCTGTCCCACAGGTGCCCACTCACCACCCAGTAAGCTTTCCAATTGGCTGCCTGCTCGGAATTATCCAATAGGAATATAAACGGGGGAGCAGAGTCAATATCTCCATGCAAAAAGGTGAATGAAACAGGGATACAGTGAGGAATGTGCCAAATAAGAAGGGCGGGGTATGCTGGAGGCCCAAATGTTTGCTTCCTGAATGCCGGTAATTGAATAAAAAAAAATTACAAGCACAACATCAGGTGGCATGGCTGTTTAGCATGGGAAAAAAACCCTGCTTTATTAAGATGTGATGAATTATTTACACGAAGCACAACTAAAATCCATTTCATATTGTGTGGCGTAATTATGCTCATTAGTTTGCCTAAATAACGATGTTATGTCAGATATTATTGGATAAATGCACTTCGGAATTGGTATCTTATTCCAGCTTTCTCAGTGCAGTGAATAATGGACATTAAAGGGGTAAAAAATACAGACGTCGTAAAATCCAAAATCATTAAATATTGTCTGAATAGCGATGGATAGTAATGATACATGCAAATCGAGACAGTTGTTTGCCATGGAGAATAACAACTGGTGTGAATGGAATAATACATTACGTTTCAATGGCGGGCGGGGGGGGTCCTTTCCTTCTGAGCCGCTGATCCCACTCTCCTTTGCTTAAAGACATAGTTTGTGTTGTAAATAGGCTTCAAACAGGAAAATGAGGGAATTTTTTTAGGAGAAGGAGGTTGTCCCACAAACTCCATGCCTGCTTCTGAAAGCCTAAAGCCGTTGTTTATTTCCAATTTTCTATTCAATTTGTTTTCATATAGCGCCTTTCACAACACAGGTACCTTAAGGCACTTGACGAGTGTGGGAAGCCATTACTACATCATTTACTCAAAATGGTGCATGAAACAGGGAAAAAGGAAAGAAGGGATGACAAAAGACCATGGAGAGGAGGAACCAAAAGCTCCTGAGTAGGGAGAACTAAAACCCTGGGGGCCCATGGTTGACCCCCCCAGGCATGCTACTGCTGTACAATACAGAGAAAATGAGCCTGGCAAGGTGCAAACTCTATATCTATCTATCTATCTATATATATATATACACACACACATATATATGTACACACACACACGCACACACACACACACACACACGTGGGTATGTGACCAAACACCTCTGAAGACCAGGGTTTGAGTCTCTGCCCTGGCTTGAATAATGGGTGGATTTTGTATATATACTGTATTTGGCATCAACAGAGTCAGAGGAATATATACGATGACTGTGCCCTTTGACCGGTGTGGTATGAGCTCTTATCTGATAAATGATTATAGGGAGAGAGAGGGGAAGACTCACATCAGCTATCTCAACCTTTCTCCGTTTTAAAAATTCTTCTTTTATCACAGTTATTTACAAAAGGTCAAATCGCTGATGATGCACCTTCCGCTATCTCACGCTTTCCGCTGAGACGGGAATATCGACGCTCATTAAACGTCGTGTCGCATTCGAAGAAATGATCGGATTAAGTCCCAGGTGGACAATTAAAATGATGAAAATGAATTGATTACCATAAAATAAACAACATTCTATATGGACATTTGTACCTAAATATCTCTTCTGGTAACTCTGTCCCCTGGGAATGAATATAATTGGACACCACAGAAAAATAACAGGAAATTGTGACACCGTTTATAAATGGTCTTAAGTTTCTCCTGCAAAGTAAACAAATGACAGAGATTTTACCTTGGGGATTCAGGGTGTCCCTAATGGTCTTTCTGATCCATTTACTCTATATTTATACCTTTATAATGAGACTGACATCCCATCCAAGGTCTTTCTCTAAATGTGTCCTCCTTGGCTACGTGTTTTCCTTGGCTTTTGTAGGCTCACCACAATCCTGTATCAGATAAGTAAGTGGCCAGAAGACAAATGTTGATATTGAAGCGAAGTGCACTGTAACTCAGAGCAGTCTTTGACTCTGTGTGGTTCATTAAATTTAATATTTCTCCCACACTTTCCTGTCTTTGCTGGAAGAGGCGTCTTTTGTGTTTAACGTTGTGCAATTACTTTTGTCAGTGTGGGCCTTTTGATTTGTGTTTTAGTCTGCAAGGTTAGGGCACCGTCTGCACATTTGCTTAAAGCCTCTGCACTTGATGTCAACGAGCACTGTCGCACACCTGGTTCCTCCCCGCCGGGCCCAACCCGGACTTCAGCACTTCGATATGCCTGAAAATCCACATCTCCTTCCACACCACTTAAAAAGAAAAACAATTCATTGCCTTTCAAATTTCACATTTCAAAAACATGCATTCGAATTTCTGACATTTCCTGAAAGCCTTTTTTTATTTGAGTGTTGTGTTTTAAGTTAAATTGTGATTATTATTCAAGATTGCACTATATTCTTAATTACCCTAATTACAGGGAAATGTGCTCTCTAAATACAATGCTTTTTTATTTATTTTTTTACTGGCCTTGGGTTTTGCCCCTGGTCTGGGGTGACATCTGATATCATCGGCGTGCCAAAGTCATGTGGCGTCGTGTGGAGAGGGAGTCTGCCTTTCTGACCTGCATTCCTGACTCGATTCCATTTAAACACACCGAACACCGCCCCCCCCCACCCCCACACACACACACACACACAACACGCACGCAGACACACCCTGAAAACACAAGAATGCTCATGCAGATGAGCATACATGCTCAAAACGCACATAAACACGCAAACACAAATCCCACAGACCTGCAAAGACAACTCAAACCAGCGGCTGGAACAATTACGCTGATGTAAGACGTCAGTATTTAACAACATTAATGGTGCATGGTGAGTGAGTCTGGAAGTGATTGTTCTGGGAAAAAGCATTTGCAATTTGACTCTCACCTTATTCTGTTTCCGGGGAAAAAAAAAAACAACAGGCCAGTCTGGTGCCGATTAATCACATTGGGCTGTAGATACTCAGTACGTGAGCAAAGGGCAGCGTAACCTGAAGACTACAATGGACAGACAATTAGGAGTCTCTGTTGAAACATTCTTCGCGACCTTCCCATTTGCAGAACTCTATCCTGGGCCGCCTGCGTGGTGTGGAGGCGACTCAGTCGGAGTGCCCTTTTCCCTCCGGTGACGTCTTTGTTGTGGAGCTCTGTGCCAGGGCCTGCCAGGTACAGGGCAGCCAGCAGCAGCTGGCACACGCACTTCCTTGACCGTCCACCGGGGGCCAGCTGGAGATTCGAACCGTGGAGGCATATGCGGTGGAAGCGTCACGGAGGGTAACTCCAGGCCCGGCCTCCGGCTTTGCACCATCCCCCGCTGCCCCGCCCTGGCTCAGCCCATCTGGTCCGGATTTGGGGACTCGTGCTGTCCGCACGACTCTGCCGCCCTGGTAGGCGCTGACCACCTACGGAACCCCCGACGGTCACTACCTTTGACCTTTGACCTTTTACTAAATGCAGTAGCACCCTATTCTTTGGTCATTGTGACATGAATATCTCCAGTTACCGCAGTTTGAACAATCAGTTAAGCAGCATCCTTTGGGCATAGACTGTTGTGAATAGAATAATGGATTATGTTTCCAGAAAGCCCAATTAACCACTTAAACTAATATAAACTGCGGCAATGTGGGTTTATTTATTTTTTTTCGCTGTCTCTTACTGTGGTCTTTGTATAGAGAGCAAAGAACAGATTTGCAGTTACAGGGTTGACCTACAGAGGGCCATGCTGACATCTGGAAATCAGTTTGTGATGTTTATTCAGATATTATAGCTATTAGCACAACACCTAAAATGTCTTTTTTTAATTCATGTATTTGCTATATCCACACTCAAAATGAAGCTAAAAGCATTTCAAATTTACATAAATGGCAAGTATTGAAACAAAACTGCATAAAAGTAATGAAATGCTGGCAGAGGTAGAGCAGAAAGCCGGGGAAATGCAGTTAAATTCCACATTAGAATGTGATGCTAACCAAAATTCTATTTAAAAGTTTGTTTTTTTTTCTGCAGTTATTCAATGGATTGGAATAAGGGCCAGGCTGCATAAAACAGTAACTAATTTCCAATGTCTGGTACCACTATTCCATATACTCAGCATCTGTATTCATTCACTTTATTTAAAAAAAAGATTTCCCCATTACCTTGAGGAACTTATTTATTACCTTGAGATTTTTTTTTATTTAAATTTCAAGCTTGAAGTCTTTGCAGAATGTCACTTATACAAGGGATAATAACCAAAAAATATTCTGAATATATAGAGATGTATCTGGCTGAAGAGTCTTCAGGCTGGTTTACCCACGTCTTGGTAGCGCCGTCAGCGATGAGCGCTGCATGACACAGCATAAACCCTGACACACGTCACATATCCAGAGAGGCACCTTGGGAGTCTCGCAGGGTAGGTGGGGTGGGAGGCAGCAGAAAGACCATCCACTTTGATATCCACGCAAACGCCAGTGCACTGCAGAGCATGTTAAATATTTCTTTTGGAGTCTCTTTGAACCAGGGTATAGGGCAAGGAGTCTCTTTTTGCAGCTGACACTGGTGCGACAAAAGTGCAATTCAAGTGTTACATTTGCCATCTCATATTGTTGTCTTATAAGAAAACCAGCAAATCAGAAAGAAGCAGCTCTAAAGGCGTGATGTCTGGGGCCTAGGTGTCAGCTCGGAGTAGGGTCACGTCAATCTCTCCATAAAAATTAGTCCATGGGCCACAGAAGTGGGGTATCATCATTAATAATGAAGGGTTGAACCATCATGAAAAAATTACCGACAAATAATTTAATGCAAACCTATAGAACTCTGTTAATAAAAGCTTGATATATCGCTTTGTCATGTAAAACAAAGAGGTCACATCTGAGTCTTTCCAAACCAAACACACAAGTGGACATGACTTCAAGCCCCCACCGCCTTATGCCCCCCCCCCCCCCATTCAGAAGCACTCCACAGTCCCTGCATTATTCTGGAAGTTGAGTTACTTTATCTGTTAATTTAGTTTGTTTTCTTTTTTTTACCAATGGTGCTGAGCTAGCTGTGACTCCCCGACAAGTCGCTTACCCATATATAACCCAAAATTTTACACCTGGAAAATGCCAGAGCAGCTGCAGCACATGGCTGCAATGCTCTCCATCCTGCTGATGTAGAATTTTATCATGTGGAATATCTGAAATGATTTTTAAGAGGGCATAGATAAGAAAATGTCGTACTTGTTATGCCTGAGGTGTCTACTGATTATGGTCTGCACCTTGTGTGCCTTCTCTGTTGCTGTTTGGACCCACATGGACCCAGTTCTGGAATATTCCGGATAGTGCCCGGGGTGTGCACCACCTGAGCAGGAGTCCTGATTCAGTCCTATGGAAGAGTGACATTATGGATATGAATTACGAACTGTAACATCATGGATGCAGACCTCGATCTGCCACCCTACATAGGCTGGCATGGAGGACTGGGAGGGGTTGGGAAGACAGTGAGCCTTGGACCCCCAGAGGTTTTTTTCTACCTACTTGGGAGTTTTTAGTTCCTCTCCTCTGTTTGCTTACTTTCTTTCATTTCTTTGTGTTCCTTTTTCTCTGTTTTTGTATTATTCTGTCTTAATGATGTTGTAATGTATCCTAGCACACCCATGTAAAGTGCCCGGGGGCGACTCTGTTGTGAAAGGCAATGTATAAAAATAAGTTGCATCGAATGGAATGGAATTGAATTGAATTGAATTGAATTGAACTGAATTGAATTGAACATTCCCTCTGCCACATTGTTTCAGATTTTGGGTGGCTCTCAGTAGCCTCATAAAGTGATAATTAAGGAATTGCTTAAGCAGGTGCAAAATTTTGGACAATGAGTCCCCCCCATGCTTCTAAGTTCTGGGTCTCCTGTCATTTCCATTCCAGGCCAAATGCAAGGGGACTTTCATGTTCCATTGCAGATGTACCATCTGCTGTGTCTTCATCTGCTTTGTGCCTACAGAGCTGGTTAGACTGCAAACTTCAGAAAAAAGATCCCGACCTGCTCATGTATATTTATTTACGCATTCCGCTTCCCTACACCGAGCGTCAACAGCAATTAGCATCATGGAGAGAAGTTAAAGTTACTCTGATTAAAACCTAATTAAACTAATCACTTGCCAGATAAATAATTAAAAGCACAAGAGTCAATGAAAAGCAGAGAGAAGCAACGAGCCCAATTCAGGTCAGGAAACAGTGCTCACGAAAAAAAAAATTGCTCAGGAAAAAAACTCACATTGCAGTTGTCAAAATAAAGTCTGGTTTTTGGTGTATGGTGCATAACAATCAATCAATATCTGTTACAATGAGACACTTCTATCCTCTCTCACTGTCATTTCCATAAGTTGTGCAATGGCAGTTGGAACAACAGAAAATTGAAACAGCGGTGTTGAGAAAAGGGGCAGGGCACTCACATTTCGTCAGGATGACAATATGGCAAGCCACAGAAATGCTGAGGTGGAGGCCGTGCAGAAGCTTTTTGAGGGTCAGGTTTGACTAGGGGGGTGGGGCAGGAGCCCCAAGTAAAATTTGTTGACCAGGGCGTAGGGGATTTCAACTGTGTTTGCTAAGTCGATGATCGTCGGTGACCAAAAAGAGGCCACTCAGAACCTCAAAGGGGGGCACTTTCAATTGTTCGGGGAAAAGGGGTCAGTGCTCAGGCACCTCCCCAGTCTACCCCCAGCCCCCACATCCCTGCTGAGAAGAATGGGGAACACCAAATGCTTTTCTACATTTCCAAAAAAAAAATGATTGGGGTTATTTTGTAAACACAGCCATTTTTATTTCTGTCACTGCTATCAGCAGTCAGAGACTCCACCTGTCGAAATGACGCTTCCTCACTCTGCTTTGCTGCTGATAAAACATAATATACAGCATCTTGAAGCAAAATTGCTTACATTTTTATATAATGTGTTTGCAATCCACCCTGAACAAATAGTGGGGTAGCTTGATGTATGCCCATTATGCCTACTTCCAGTGGCATTTACCTCTGACTCTCTATCGCCGCCCTGCTGTTGTAGCCTAGTGACACAGGTAGCATGGTGTCACTCGGTAAAAAAAAAAAAAAAAAAAAGCGTCTACTTTGCACGACTAATGCCTGTTCTGCATTCCCAGCCTGCCAGAGGGCAAATCACAACACAGATCTCATGCTTTTGAGTCAGAAGGACAAAAAAAAAACAGGAAGTCATTTCACAATGGATTTATAGGCATTGTCCCCCCCAACAGCCCCCATAATAGGCATGAACCTTAACCGTTGATACGAAGCCACATTCGCATGCATATCAATGGCAGCATTGCGACGTGGTGTCACCCCTGGGTGGATGAAGAAGACAGCGATGTAGAGGACAGGCTTTACACAGGGGTCCAGCCTTTTGTCATCTACGGACATTGTTCTCCTGTGACCTCTCATCCTGTCACTAATTAACATGTGGGTAATTAATAAAAAAAAAAAACTGAATGAGCATGAGAAAGTTCTGGAAGGAGGATAAGGACATCAAGGGCACTCTCCACTCCCAAATGGCAAATAGTACTTTTATCATGCCACGAGCCATGGGAGTCAACATTCAGACAGGCCTTCTGCATTATGTCGCCTGCGCACCAGCATTACCTGCAGGGAATTGATGCAACGAACAGCCCCCATCCCCCCCCCCCCCCCCCCGGACCTGGGCTGGTCGCAGTGGTCACATTAGTGCATTAAGTGGTTCAAAACACTTACCAGCAAAATGCTCGGCAATGGCGGTGTCGTTAATTAAAGAGCAAAATGCGAAATCCATTTATGTGGTGCAGGAGATGAGGCTGAAGTAGTACTTAATGGATGCTCGGGTGGTTGGAGGCCTCTGATCACCATTTTCCGCTGGCAGAAGTGGCCCATTACACATGTGTGTCTGCCATACTCCCGGCCTTCCGCCAACAAAGGATCTTCCCGCTTATGCACATAGCGCCTGAACCATAGCATGTGGAGACGTCACTTTACATTGGGACTGATTCAATAATATTCTCTCGGAGCTAATTTTTTTTCATCCACACCCCCCCCCCACCACTCTCCGCTCAAGAGGAAGCACAGTCAACCTTGACGTTGGCTGACCGGACCTCATAATGACAGTTAAAATTGCTCGGTTCCAATTTCGCTACGCTCCAAGGATGAGCAATGCTAATCATACTGAGTTCAGCTGATTTTTCTTTTCCGGGGGAGGCATTTAAAACCCATTTCAGTGGAACAAGACTCACAGTGGGGTAAAAGGTAAGCAAAGCGGCTGACAGTCAACGGGATGGTGAAGAATTACTGGAGCGCTCAAGGGAATTAGCCGAAAAAGAATCTGATGACAGATGCAATTTTCGGAGAGTTAGGCCCGGAGCGTCAGGCAGCGCTGGCAGATCTACGTGAGTCTCAACATTTTCCCCCAATTAACAGCCCCTGCCCAAAATATCCCAGTTCTTTTTGTTCCAAATTTCGAGGCCATCGTATTCAGACAGAAAGACCGCAGATGAAAGACTCCTGCCAAAAGTTTGTCCAGCTCACCTTAACAGAAAAATACACCAAAATCTCTTTGTTCCTTTGATGTACGTTTTCGTAAGCATATAGCAGGCTGCTTATATAACATTTCTGGAACCAGCTGTAATCCCTTTACCAAAGTTCATTCTGCTGATTTTTATTTTAGCAAAGTGATGACTTTATATTAACTTTGCTGCTGGCTGTTCCTCTGAAAAATCTTAATGAGCCCTGACGCATGCATGTTGTACATCGCCTTTTATACCGCGGTATATGGGATTTTACATTCCACTTTACCCTCCTTTAATCTCCGTGCTGTTCAGTCATTGCTTCATTTCGTTTCCCCCACACCGTGAAAATGTGAGATCTGTGCGCACATTTCTGTGGCATCCCTGCCAGTTCAAATGACGGAAGCAGGCTGCCATACCTGATGAAGACAGACCACATGACCGCCATGCTGCTATTAAAGTGAATTTATTGAAGCAATTCAGTTGGTGGCATTCCGGCATCTGAAATTTTTCAACAGCAAATGCACAGGTGTGGATATCTAATCTGTTATTCACTGTCAACAAAGCCCATTGGGGAGCTTGTTTGCTTGTTTAAGATCACAGAGTCCTATCAATTAAAAACAAAAATCAATAGCCGCATCGTCGACTACAAGAATCCAGAACAGTGGATGATCTTTAATAACCAGCCAGAGTGACTGTCAGAATCATGAAATTAGTCATTAAAAGCAGCTACTTTAACGACAATTCATTGGTAAGGACTTCAGCATGGCAGATAGGAAACGTCTTGAAATCAAAAGCAGAATTCTGCTTCATTAAAATTTCTGTAACATTTCCAACTTTCCATTCACTAAGCAGGGGTCTGTTTATTGGCCTTGACTGGGGAGGGGGGGCTGATCCTATTCCAGTCAGCACAGCTACAACAGGTAAAACCATATTAAACCTGCTTTACGGTGATTCATTATTGGATCTCTGACCAGTAAATGTGGCTCCGGAGTCTGTAGCTTCCACTGTTGAAACTCGCCGGAGCCTCCAGTTTGCTATTGAACCTCTCTAGGCATGATTAGCATCCAGTTTTACTCTCTAAGTCAAATGGCACATGGAGGAGCTGGAAGCTTCTAGAGCACCATAAACCGCAGGTAGGAATCGGAGAGGACGAGCTACGAGCTGCCGGGAAACTGTCGTCACTGAGGGACTGGAATAACTCTGTCACCTCACTGCCCGACATTCTGGAATTCTCACTTTAAAAATCAGCATTAAGGACTTCAGGACTTCAATGTCCGCAAATCCCAACTGGAAAGTGGTGACAGGGATAAAGTGACGGAGCACAGATTTAGCAAAGGGACAACTGGTGGTTTAGTCTGTTGCTTTTTTTATAAATGGACCGTCTCTCTTGCTAGCTCAGTTCTGTCAGTTAGTGGGTATCAGTCACAAATAGTCTGAAATACTTCCTTAACTCTTTACCCAGCTCTGGCTGATCCAAAAGCGCAAAAGGGCATGTGTGGGTGGTGGGGAGTTATGTATATATTACGTTGTCCCAACAATGTGATAAAAAGATGTTTTCTTGACATTGTGGAGACCATTTTTTGGTCCCCAGAAGAGAAAACTCAATATTATAAAAATCTGTGACTTCAATTAAAAAAATAAAAATTTTGTCTGGTTATTTATGGTTCAGGTTAGGGCTGGGTAGGGGTTAAGATTGTTAACGTTGGGATTAGGCTTTTGCCATAGAAATGAATGGATGGTCTCCGCAAAGATATAAATACAAATTTTGTATTTGTATTCTGTGTGTGTGTGTGTGTGTGTGTGTGTGTGTGTGTGTGTGTGTGTTTGTGTGTGTGTGCTTGCGTGCGCGCGTGCATGTGTGTGTGAGTGTCTGTGTTGATCTGCTAGATGGGGGTAGTGTGTGGCTCTGTGCCTGCTATCGGAAGGATGCCAGTTTGAATCCCATTCGGAGTAGAATAGTCACATCACTGTTATGTTCTTCAACAAGGTCCTTAACCCCCTGAAATGCTTCAGAGGCATCGGAAAAATGGCTGATCTTGTACTCAGACCCTAAGTTTCACTGTCACCTGTATGCATATTTGTCTCAAAGGAGAGCATGACGGGATATGTGACAAGAAGCATTCTGATATTCCTGTACTCACACTTGTGCAAATAGCAAACAAAGCTTCATGTCATTCATTCATTCCATAATCATGAATGCATGAGTGTGGCTGAACGAGTACGGTAGTTTGTGGGCGTGTCCTTAGCCTAGTTATCTACAATTCGCTCTCTTATGGCCGGAGTGTCTGGATTGAGATGTTACAGAACCATATGGAGGGGAGAGGTCCGCGGGCCCGGAAGAGAACTCATAGAACAGTGACAGCTGTTGCCGCCTTGGCCCATTTCTGGCGTCCTTCTCCCCCATGCAAAATCCCAGATAATAAAAAAATTGATTGACAGGTGGACAGGCCAATTACCTAACAGACCCAGTATCCCGCAGGACCTATTTGTTATCCTATTTAACTGTAGGCTCAATAAGTCCCGCTTGATGGCTTCGCTCTTCCCGAAACTCTCATGCCGGTGTCTGACACTTATAGAAGAGGAATGGTTTGATGAGGTGAGGGCTGCTTTGGACGCCGTGAACAATGCATGTTACCAATACCTATCTACCTGCATAAACAATATAAATGCGTATATATATATGAATATATATGTGGACATATAATGCATATATAAAATATCTCCTCTCGAGCGCCATAGCAACACAGTGTATCCTTATGAGACCATCCGGCCTTGGAATGTACAGCATTCCTGCTATCACCCGCAGCTAGTCTCCATTCCGTTTGGAAGACCCTCAAAGCAGGCTGCTCAGTCGGGCACATAAAGCAGGCTCCTAAGTCTGCAGCCCTCCCAGTACCACCCCCTTCTCCCCTGCCCAGATAAGCATGCTGGACCGGAACCGGCTCCTGCAGCCACATGGTCAGCACACCACCTGAGGGCGACCATAGTGAGCTCTCACTAAAGAGGGCTGGGGTTGTTTCCAGGCCTGGCGTATGCAGGCAGTCATCAAGTCATTTCTGCAATGCCAAGGAGAACTGAGATGGAACATACAAAGAACCCCTTGGTTGCCAGATCAATAAATACCCCAAGTCCATACCTGGCAACCCAATCACTATGTATCCAAGTGGGACGTTCACTTTGGTTTCAGAAGCAGTGGTGTTTATAGGATTTTTTACAGAGGAACCAGCCTTACCATTAGCCAAAGACATGTTTTGAATCTGTGATTGACAGGGGAAGGAGACTCTGAGAGCCAATCAGCTTTCAGCTGGGGTCAGTGCCCCTGTGGCCCCGCACCTGTATATGCCCCTGTTTGGAGGAGTCTCATTATGTCATGGTGTGTCATTCAGTTTTATGCTGCATCACCAAACATTGCTGCCAGGAAATAGGAACCGAAAACCAGTTGCGCAAGTGCAGAACATTAACTTGGAAATGTGCATTCAGCTCTTTAATAAAAAAAATATCTTCCATCTTTTTACATCAAGTGAGCCTCCCTACTTCGTGTAGGCCAAGTGTTATCTTTATCCACTTCTGCTCACATGCTTAAAAACAATTTCACAATTAAAGTGGGGGAAATCCTGTAATTAATCTGGATCGTCACATGAAACAGTTTAAAGGAGTTTGACGGAGGCCTTCAGACTTCAGGCACTGTTAATTCTGCATCTTTGATTTAATTGGATTGCATTCTGGCCCAGATGGGGGTCAAACAGAGCTAAAGACTAGTGTCTTTGAAAATTCGCCGGAGGGAAACATTTCAACATTTTCAAAATGAAGCAAATAACCTTCAGTCACATCGTCTCCTGCAGTTATCCCCACGCCTCCTCCACACAGGCAGAAGAAAACATGAATATGTGTTTAAAACATGCATTTGAATGTCTTGTTTAAATCAGATGCTAGTCCTGACCTAGACCCCTGTATGCTGCACCAGGAATTACTTATAAGATAAATAAATCTGTTACACATAATCAAGTGATAAATTATATAAAAGTCTCCTTTGCCATTCTGCGTCGTCTAGTTACCACCTTGATGATGTCAGAATGCTCACCTGCTAGGTCATGTGACGAAGCCTGTAGTCAAAAATAAATTTAATGGGGGTATTGCCTTCTTGGTTAATTTTTGCCGACCGGAGGGTGGGAGCAAATTCTGGGGGGGGTGGTTCAATCCCATAATTTTACTACATGGCCATGTGCCTGCATTTGACCATTACAGTACCATTGGTTACCCTGGGATGTGCAGTACAGAAAGGAGAGCCTTATAGAATAGTGATACTTTACTGACCCCATCTTGCTCTCCGTAAGACATATACAGCTGAGAGTAAGCTTGGGTGTCACAGCGCGCAGGGTCAGCCAGCATGGTCAGCCAGCATGCAGTGTCCCAGGAGCTGGGGGTAAAGGGCCTTTGCTCAAGGGTCCACCGATAGGTGACTGTTCTGCTGAGGCGGTCTTCCAATCACAAACACAGCATACTAACCTGTTAAGCCACAATTGGAGGTCTTCGCATTTGTTGGGCCCCGCCAAGGATGGGACCCTATGACAGTCTATAGAGGGACACAACAAGATTGGTAAAGCATTAAAGAACTAAACTCTGAGTGCTCTTCCAGCTGATCTCCAACCCCCAGGTACTTTAACACATAGGTACCAGCTGAGTGTGGCAAGACCAGTCCCTGCAACTGAACGGCGCTGGAAGAGTCACTGGAAACTGTTTCTTTCGACTGTGCCGACTTCACATGTTGGATTGTATCTGCTGTTATGCCCCATTAGCCAGGCTCCGGCTCCAATGAAAAGGGCTGGATGCATAAACAGACAAAGGTCCAGAACAGTTTGCCACTCCGCACAAAAGCATCCGTAAAGAAAGCGCAACAATAATTACATCCTTTATCAGACTGACTGCTGAGTTTAACCTGCACTGTGCCAAAGTAAAGAAGTTCACCGCCCCCTCAAAGAGAAATGCTGACAAGCTAGCGGAGAGATAAGTATCATAGCTTCAGGTAACCTTGCAGTTATATTTGAAGAAACTGCAAAACAGACTGGTGGTACTGTTGTGTTATATATATCTGACACACTGGCGCTTGAGCGAGCTTGTGTGTTTGAGGATGCTGAAATCAGATGGGGGTCATGTATATGTGATCAGACATAGCTGATCACTAGAAAGTAGCTAGAACCCCTAGGTGGCCACGCCCCTTTTGAATATGTAGGAATAGTGCTTGGAGCTTGATTGGCTCTTGCCAGCAGCCAATAGGCTGCAGGACAGGGTGGAGAATGCCGTGCCCCACTGCTCCCCATCATATGTAAGATTAAAGACTCCAGTGGCACACATTGTCAAAGGCACACTTGCCCACAATACATATAGTACTTACTCATGTGTGGTTCCCTGATGGTGGAATGAGCTGTTAAACCACATCCGGTCATCAGACTCCCTCTCCAGCTTCAAGGAATGCCTCGAGACCCATCTGTTCCAGGAACACTTCTGCCATCCTAATACGACGCCATGCTCCAAGAATGTTCTTAATGTTGCACATTCTGCTGATTTAATAGTCTTTTTAGGTTCCTCCTTTGTTTGGCAGATGTTGTGTAGCTGCTTCTCCTATACTGCTTGCTTGTACCTGGGCCGTCATTGGGAACTCGGCCTAGCTGCTGAGTCGACTCCTTGACAGCCCTCTGTTAGTAATGTGCTATTTGCCTCATTTGTACGTCGCTTCAGACAAAACCAACTGCTAAATAAAACAATTGCTTATGTAGATACACAAAGACTCAAGGGTTCAAAACAAGTGAAATGTGTTATCGTTATGATTGTTAGGGTTATACTTGTGTGTTCCAGACCTTCCACTTAGCTTAGGCAGCTGACAACGAAAATGTTGCTGAAGGCTACTTTCCAAAGTCCCTGAGTTACCCCCATTCTCGGCAGATACTTACTGCAAACTTATGTAATACTGAAACTCTCGTATGAAGCTGCTCCCTCCTGGAATGAGGGACAGAGTGAAGGAATTATCATTTAGAGTGGTGTCCTGAAATCTGCTGCATATTATAAAACAATGGTGTAGCCTGGGGTGATCTGGGCCAGGTGAAACCACTTGTATAAAGGCAAGGAGAGAACTTCAGAATGCACCAAATAAATAAAAATCACCGGGCTGACCCTGAGAAATATATTACGAAAACATATCAATGGAAAGTTTAAACACAAATTCAACTCAATAAAACACAAACGTTTTGAACTCCCACCGTTTCCTGTATCTCACATTATTTGGTCAAAGTGTGTGTGGCGCATCCACCACTGGGAAATTGGCGACCCTGTAGACAGCTGCTAAAGAACTTCTTATATCCATTCAAATTACGAGGCACATGTCTGGGAGAATGAAGCCAAGTCTGGGTGCCATGGTAACCTTAATGGTCAAGTATCTGGTCTTGCAACCCGAAGTCCTCCACGTGAAGGAGAAAGACTGCTGCGGCAGATATCCAAGCTGGATGAAAAGTGCATCATTTGGGTTAAAGACTCCTGCCAATGGGAGCAGAAGTAAGGGTAATAACAGCATTTGCAGCCATTGTTCATGCATAATCAGAAATAGGGCCTGCAACAATAGCCCCAGGCTGCATGGCGAGAGCTACCACAGAGTAATGTGTGATGTAATGTGTCAGCTCATGCAGCCTGTGCAGATTCATAAAGCATTGCATGTCTCTGAAAAGGGGAAGCTTTCTATGTTATTAGCACAAGTACACTGGAATTCTTCTTTTCAAATATCCCATCTGGGACTCCTTTGAGACACAGCTGAGAGCAAAGGTTGGGGTCCCAGCACAGGGTCACGTCTTTTATCCGGCACCCAGGAATGCTATTAACGAGCTTATATGACTATTCTGCTGAGGCCAGGGCTTAAACCAACAACCACCCAATCACAGGCACAGAGGCCCAACCAGCTGAACCACATACACTCACACACACGCATATGTGCCACTGACACTTTGTATGCCCTGTGATGGGTGAACATCCCATTCAAGGTGTTCCTATGCCCCTGCTTCCTTGGATAGGCTTCCAGGAACCTGTACTGGATGCACAGCTGGAAGACGGATGGTCATGTGACTTTATTAACTCTATTGCTTGTCTCTACAGTGTATCAGATTGTATGAAGTGCCTTTGAATAGAAACAGTACACATACCTATATATTAAAAATACCGATAACAGTAGTCCGGGCGAGAAAAACATGTGTCAGAATGTGTGCAGTTCTGTCGGTCTGTGTGCATGCAAAGCATCTCTTTGGTATTCTTGCTTATCCTCCAATTCAGCCTGGTGATCTTTTTTTTTTTTTTTTTTTTTCCTATCTGTGCATATGTCGCCCGAAATAAAAAAAAAATGTAAAAATGGCAACATCAAAAAAAAACCGAAATCTCCTGGGCAAGTACTTTGTAAAGTTCATGTGCCAGATTTGAAAAACAAAGATATGTGTTTCCTGCCTAATCCGTTGCCATGGTTGCAGCGAGTACATTTGGTATAATAAGGCTGCGTTTGAAAACGGAGCCCAGGCCTCTGAACAGCATTGTCGACCGATGTGACCGGTATGCAACTGGTATGAAGCCACGCCCCCGTCCTGGAAACCGAAAGGGACGTATCGGTTTAAAATGAAAGGTGCTACATGTCTGGAATAGGCACGAGCCTTCGTCAAAATCGCCACACAATCTGATGTATGTACGACAAGTATATTGTGAGCATATTTGCAATGCAAAATGCAATTTATATAAGCTTGTAAATTCATGTGAATCTGGCAGACACATTTGTCAACATAGACAGTGTATATTCACAAATATTACAGTATTTGTCTTGTATTGTTTACTGCAAAAGTATATGCTCTTTTTATAAAGTTCACTACTAATAATAAATAAATCTTTAAGATTAATAAAAGACACAGGGGACCATTAAAACAAATCTGACTTCTGTTTCAGGTTGTAGGTAGGGTATTAGGATGATTGATCATTGGTTTAGCAGAAAACAAAATATAGGCAGTTCTTGCTGCAGCTGATGTGCAATATAGCATTTGTATTTAATACATTTATCAAACACTTTCCTCCAACACAACTTACAGGAAAGGAAAGAGTTACAATGCATGGGTATTCCCTGGGATTTGAACCCATAACCTGTGTATTGCAAGAACAACGCTCTACTTGCTGAGCTACAGAAACTGCTGCCAGCCCACGCTCCGCAGCTGTGTCACAGGGGCCCTGGTGACATGTTGGTCTAGATCTAAAAAAAGTTTTAATGCTTCTTGTTAAATACCAACAACTTGGCCCTGAAAAGGCAGGCCAGAGTCTGATATTGTTCTGAGAGAGAGACCAGCCACAACCCGCTGTCTCCCGCGACCTGCCAGACTTGGTTAGCAGCCGCTAGCAGGCGTCCACTGGGGATCCCAATGGTCCTCTCAGGTTCTGTTTTCTGCAGCAAGCGCGGTGTGTTGATGGAGGACATGCAAGCTGAAGTTCAGTCCTGGTGGGATTTCATTTTTAACTCCCTAGAGTCATCATTTTCTTGAACTGAAACAATTAGGCTACAAACCCGCCTTCTCTCATAAAGGTATAACAACTTGAGGACTGCACTTTATGGAGATGCCCTGGTTTTCTCCTATATTTCAGCATTCAGATTATAAATCTTAGCCCAAGTAAATGAACGTATCATAGGTAAAGTCAGTGCAATACCCCATTGATGACATCAGACTCTACGGCGGGACATTCCACAATTCCTAGTCTATGATTACATTCAGGGGTTATTCTAGGATTTTTTTAAAGGTGGGGAGCATAAGAAGGGCTATGATTCATAGGCAAGCATGTATAGGTCTCTCTAGGCTGGAGTTGTGGGCATATCAAAAGTGGGTTTGTCAAAAGGTTTATGGGCGTGTCGAAAGGTTTGTGGGCGTGTCAAAAGGTTTGCGGGCATGTTGAAAGGTTTGCGGGCATGTTGAAAGGTTTGTGGGTGTGTCAACAGGAATGGAGTGTGGCAAAGTGGATAGAACCAGACACGCAATTTTCTTTGCACCTTGTGGAAGTATGGCAGTAAGTGTGAACAAGCACAGGAAATGTCTTACGCTATATGAACAAATATGAAATAGGTATTTAATTATAAATGTCTGTTAATCATTGTTGTTGCTTGACCTATATGTCTGGTGAGTGTCTCGTCTCTTTCTGAAATAACGTTTATTGACAGCACTTTTGACCAATGGAAAAAATGTTTTGACACGCCCACCTTTCGATACGCCCACCACTATGTCCTGCAGAGGCTCACGTCTCTATAGAGGGGCCAAGCTTATCATTAGCCAATGATATGTTTTGAATTGATGAGTGACAGGAGAGGGGGCACTCTCGGGGCCAATCGGCTGTCAGCTGGGGTTAATGTCCTTGTGGCCCCGCCCCTGTATACACCCCAGCCAGTATTTTTTACAGTGCAGGTAGATGTGTGGGCAAACACAGGCTCCTGCAGACAATGGATGGGAAAACACAGGCTCCTGCAGACAAACCCCTCTCCTGACTCCTCACAGAAGATGAGATGAAAAGAAAATACACGGAGAATCCAAATATGAAATTTCAATCTTCAATATCAATTTCAATTCTCAATTTCAATTTCAAAATATACCAGCCCCTCTCTGAAACAATACAGGAGGCCATGAAGGGGCACTTCAGGCCAGGTATTCAAACCTCCGCTAGCTATCTCTATATCTCCCAGCTGGTATAAAGTGCAGGAGAGCTAAACTTGGCATACACATTTCAGCTAACTGTTTGACCGTCGACCACAACAACATCTTCTTTTCACAAGCTCCACCTCGCACCCATAATCAATATCCAGTTGCAAAGGCAGCAGCTGGTAGATGGTGCAGAAAGACTCAATGCGAAAGGAGGCAGCTGTTAGAATTACACTGCACCCTCCGCCAAATGGACACCTCTATCAAATGGGTCAGCAATGAGATGAAAGAGACTTTTACCCTGACAGCTACATCCTCTACCCCCCCCTCCAAGGGGTTACAGCAGCTTGACAGCCCATGGCATTGTCGCAACGCCACTTTCGAGGAGTCTCGGAAGAGGCCACAGAAGGTAGAGTGTAGAAAAAGAGGCTTTTACCACCCAGGCAAAAAGACAGAGCCGCATGACTGGACGTGATGTGTAATCATGTTAACACTTCACAGGACAATGCCTCTGCACGGAGAAGAATATATGTGCAACTTGTTCTGCACCCGTTACTTAGCCCTGTGACACACTCTGCCTCTGACTGTATCAAAGGAGTACAAGCCCAATGCGCTGAGTGCCTTCGGTCTGTTTGAGAGTTCTCCTTTTATCGCCAGCTTTCACGGGCAGCAAAAACTGTCAGTTGTCAATGAGGAACGCAGAGACGCAACTTTGGTGCAAAGAGGGAAAAAAGCAGGCACGGCTGCTGACGGGAGCGAAGCGACCCATGAATGGAGATGTCGCCCGTTCTCTGGTGCTTTCTCGCCTGGCGTCCATGGCAGTGACCTGTATAAACTGAGGAAGGTTCTGGAAATGATGTCTCACCTTCCAGTTCACCTGCATCTGTACACAGTGCAAAAATGTGTCTGACATAAATCGTATTTTTTTTTTAATATTACTCCTGGTACCCAGAACTGAAATGATGCTTTATTTTCCATTTGCACAAATACAGCTAAACTGGAATGCCTCTTTTCACATATCCTATCATGCTCTCCTTCGAGCCATACACACACAACTTTATATATATATGTGCGTGTGTGTGTGTGTGTGTGTGTGTGTGTGTGTGTGTGTGTGTGAGTATATACACACACACACAGATGGGAACCATCCATCCATTGATTTCTATGGGAAAAACCCTAATCCCAACAATGACAACCTTAACCCCTACCCAGCCTTAACCTTAACCATAAGTAACCAAACTAAATACAAGACGTTTGACATTTTTAGTTTTTTAATTGCAGTCAGATTATTATATAACTGAGTTTCCCCTTGTGGGAATCAAAAAATGGTCTTTTTGGTTTTTATCACATTGCAGGAACATTTGGTCCCTACAATGCAATATATGCGTAACCCCCCCCCCCCACACACACACACACACACACGAGAGATAGCTTGGGCTCTGAGCACAGGGTCTGCCTTTTATCCAGCACCACTGGAGAATTTCAGCGGGGTTAAGGGACTTGCAAGAAACAAAAGGACGTGACTATTCTGCCGAGGATGGACCTCAAACCAGCAACCTTCCGACCACGAGTACAAAAGCCAAACTTGCTGAGCCACACAGCACCTATTACATACAATCCAATATACAGTTGTATGTGTCAAAGCTCGTGACAGTGCTAGTCCCTGCGTCTCACCCCACCAAAATCTGCCTAGGTCCTGGCTGAAGGTGCCTACCTATTGGCCGTATAGTGTGCCTAGCACTGGAAAATTTATAGCATCAGCTAAGCCAATTGGTTTTACCTAATCCCCTAGTTCTTGACGGCTCTCACCTCACTCCTATGTGTATGTATGAACTGATGGCTTCAGAAGGCTCCGACGTGTCCTTCGGGGAGACAATGCGTTCGATGGAAAGGAGCTAGCGCTGCGATCATTAATCATTGGCTATTCTGTACCAAACGTCGTGCTGACTTACTTTTGAAGCTGGTCCTGGTGTTATTGACTGGGGCTTAAATCTTGCATTAGTCTACCCTGTTTATTCTCATGCACACACTGTGATGAAGGGCCCACAACTTGGAACAGGACGCTGGACAAATCAACCGAACACAAACAGCAGCCAAAGACTGACCGCCCAGATCATATCGAAGGAAGACACAGACAGAGAACTCTGGGACCTCAGCTGAGAGTTTTTAAAGAGAACCTATCAAGAATGTCAGAAACTGGGCATTAAAGTCTCTAACGATCAATTTCTGCACAAGGGCTTTCCATTTGCAGGGTAAAAAGTGATACAATCTTTATATCTGTGGCAAAATCCAAGCTGAGATACACAGGCTAAGGCAGTGCAGAAGCCAGGAAGTCGAAGTGGTCCTGATTGATAGAGCCGGGCAGAGCACTCAGCACACAAAGCTCTACAGTATACCTTCTGAAAACAAGGGCTGTGGGAACTCATGTTCACCAACCACAGGGTGTGTTTTTTGTCAACATATTTTTCACTAATGAGTGAAAACCAGGTTTTGAGGTAAAATTTAAACAACCTCATCACCTATGCTTTTTTTTTAATTTGACACCTTATCTGTAGGAAAGCAAGATTCATCTGTTAATATGCTTATGTGGTCCTTAATAAGCAAGGTTTTTAGAGCGTGGCTAAGTCCTACAAATTATTAACTCGTTGATCTTCTGTAAATGGACGTGTCACATGCCGTCTGGCTGATAAAAACAGGATAAAACATAACCATAGAACTATGTATATTATCACAGTGCTCCCTCTGGTGGTAACACTTTGTATAAGCAGTCACAGAAAGGTAGTTATTGAATCCACTACCCAGAGAAATTTGATTTAATAATCTATTTTAATAAATTAATTAATTAACTAATTAACAAAACCTATTTTTAAAATTATGTGTGATGTTATTGGTAAAAAAACCCTGCATTAGTAAAAGACATGATGAATTTTTCAGCGTCTTCTGAGCCAAAATGGACTTTTTGCATTGAAGTGGTGAGGTGCCACCCTTCCCATTGCAGCTGCCTGTTATTTCCCAATCCTCGGCGACGCGGCACGGCACATTTCAATGTCTGACTGCTTCATTTCAAGGCGTGCCTGCTCACAAAGCTGCTTATTTACTGCGGAAGTTAAGCTAAGGTGTTCTTCTGAGAGGCACAACGATATTACTGCTTGTGCGATATGAAACGAATTCAATTCCCCAATCCCAGCCAAAAAAAAAATAACACACAGCCTGAGGAATCGAGGTAGATTTCCTTCAGATGATGTGCAGTGCGTTAACAAAGCGAGATAAAGATAGCTTTGCTATGCATTGCTTTTGTCCTGGCTGGACAGGCAAGAGGCTCCACAGTGCACACTGCCACTTTAATAAGCATGGAAGGTGCAAAAAAGGCGTCTAGGTACCATGCTGTTCGTCTGTCATTTCCCAGTGTCTCCTCCCGCCTCGAGTTGTTCCCAACATCCCCACCAGCACAAGACCCTGTCAAGAAGGATTATCCCAGGGATTATATCCTCTTTTTATTTGCTTAAATGTACCAAACCCCCACCTTTCCGTAATGCCCCCTTTGCCACAGTTGTCTCCTCCATAACAGCTACAACACGCGACAAAAGGGAGGTAGATGTCGACTGTGCTGATTTTTATTCATGGCTTTCCGTACAACAACAGCACACAGAACAAGAGAATGGGCAGGGGAAGTAATTCCAAATAAATAAATGTAAGACTTGCTCCAGGCAAGACGGCAACCAGCATCATGTGACACAGCGATGGGAGAAGATGGGGATTTGACTTGGGAATGGGAGTGGAGATGGGTTTCGCAAAATGTTGGGGAGGAACAAAACACTAGACAGCAGAACGTTTCGAAACACAGGGAAACGAAATGGGTGCCAGCGTGGGAAGGGGCGCGTTCCCTCAGCAGGCTTATGAGTGCATAAACTGAAGCTGTAAATGATCCTGCTTCCATTCTATTCCCAGTTGTTACATCTCCTTTCAGTCTTCATTTACATGCTTTAAAAAGTGTGCTTATCGCAGGCATTTTACATTATACACGCTATTATTCTGAGACTATCAATGACACCGATCATACAGTGGGGTGTGTACAAGTCTCTATGGAAACTTTTGCACCCTACCAAATTCGTTTAAATTGTATATAGGCAGTCCCCGGGTTAAGAATGGCCGACTTTCAGAGAACTTGTGCTTACGAACAGACTGCCATAAAGCCTATTATATCAAAAATTTGACTTAAATACAATGGTTCGTAATAACGAACATGCAAACTACTTTGTGACGCTCATGAAAACTTTGCGCTGCTTCAGCCATTCATTGGCTCAAGGTACAGTACTGTAATATATGTAGTTACTTTAAATATTACTTTATTATAATATTTATTTCCTTTATTTAAAATTATTATTATTGTTGTTGTTGTTGTTGTTGTTCTGACCTACCTACAAATTCGACTTAAAGACAGACTTAGGGAATGGATCTCGTCCGTAACCTGGGGGCTGCCTGTATATACAGATACACCTAGCTTTACAATGTGCTTGACCTACAATACTTCAACTTTACAATAGTGATGCACAGTCAGTAGTCATCAAACTTTGAATTTTAATCTTGGGATTGCAACCTGCCGCTTATTATTGTTATGTTATTTACTCTGTTTTACTCTATTTTACTTTTAATTGGTTACTGCTGCTACTACTCATTTCTTGCACTTAAAGAGCCCACTAATTCATTTTCTTGGGCATGCTCACAATGACTATAAAGCTGACTTTGAAGTCACTCTTTTGTGTCATTACTGATGTAAGACATTGGGTATTTTTCAATACCAAGACCGCAAAGATCATACTTGTGGTCTTGGCAAGACCAGTCTTGTTAAATTGCCTCCCTAAAACGAACTTGGGATGCAATGAATCATGGTATTGGTCTTGTTTGGCGAGGATGCAATTGATGCATTCTTGACATTAGCGGCGGGGCATGAATAACATCCGGGCATTTCTACCATTCTCTATACTTTTGTTTCTGAGTGTTAGAACTGGTCTTTGGCAATGCAAGATGATGGAAAACTGGTAGACAAGAACACAAGTACGGCCAAATACACATATTGAGAAACAGCCATTGTTCAAGCACTCGCTCCTGATAGCAAACCAATGGAGTTTTCATCCCAGTACACCCCACTGAGTGAACAAACACATTGTATGGCAAAACTATCATTTAAAATAACTCTTGTATTAACGTGTAACCTGCTTACACTATGACTCACTGAGTCTCACTCACCATGACTCACTGCTTACACACAATCCTTCTGCAATTTCTAATGACCTTCAGGGATCCAAACCTGTCTAAGCCCACTTCTTAAACCATACAGCTTCTCAGAAAGGGCAACGTAAATGGGGTGAAAGCCCTGAATGATTCAGGGGCCCAGATGGGGACAGGGGCCTTGGAATAGATTAAGAGTCTGGAGGTGGAGGCCCAGGCTCAGCTTTTGTCAAGGGACCCGAGATTTCTATCCTAACTGATTCTGGGTATACACTTGCATTGAACAGAAGAAAATAGATCAGTCAATTACTCATGGATTTTTCTGTTGTCATTATTCTTAATTATTGCAATATTTTTTGATATTACTAATTTCCATTGAATGCTCTGGTTGCACCTTCCCTGCAATTTATTTTAAGTGCACAACAAATCCAAAGGTTACTGACGCTCCATGGCTTCTCAGATGCTTCCTGAGTGGCTCTCTAATCCTGTGCAGTTGAAAGTCTTCTTCACAGAGTACAAGTGCAGGAGAAAAAACTGACCTGACTGCTCTTCTGGCTCTCTTTCAAATATATATATATATATATATATATATATATAGGTTTCAGAAATACTTATGTCCAACTCAGCTTGCAAGCTGTGTGCTTAACAAACGAGTTCCAGTCTGGGCTCCACATCACCTTCCTGCAAACAGTTTGATGACTGTTGTAACCCAAACTAAACCCATCAAGCAAATCCCTGGTTTAGCTTCATCTGGAATGACTGGCATTCCTGAAGGTACCAAGTTGTGCAGCGCCCTCTGATTGATGACTAACTGCAATCCGCGACCAGGAGGACCCATGGCGTTTATCAATGGGGCACTGCAAATTTTGTGGAAATAAATCCAAAGAAATATTTCTCAAAAGCAACAACAAGAAATTGTAACCCTGTAACCCTGTAACCCTGTACCACAAGGCAGTAAAATTAATGAATGACTAGATGAATGAACGAATGAATGAATGAATAATAGACCATTGGCCATAACTTTTTATTTGGTACAGGGTTGCTGTGGACTGGAAACACTCTGGATAAGATGCATCACAGTGACAGACATAGAGGTAATTAGAGATGCCATTCAGCCTAAGCATATGTATCAGGACAGTGGGAGAAAACCAGGGTTCCTGGAGGAAACTTCACTGAAACACCCAACCCTGGAGGTGTGCGGCAGGCGTGCTACCAGTGAACCACAGGACCAGCTAATGAAACCCCCATAACAGTTTATATTTCATCCAGGAGAAATATTCTCTCAGGGTGTCGGTTTGAGTTTCCTAGCGGGTCTGTCCTTCTTTTTAGTTCTCAGGCTGATACAAAAACGCTTTTGCGTTTAATTCTGCCTCTGTGATGACCTTGGGGGAAAGTAAAAAATAACTCTGCCTTGAAAAACTTCGTCCTCCTCTCGAGGCCCGTGTTCCAGTAACACGTCGGACGCTGCGGGTTCACAATTGAATGCGCGCCCGTCGGTTTCCGCAGCACGCTGCCAATCTATTCTCACACTCGCGCGACAGAGCGGGAAAGGAAATTGTGCTGGGGGGAGGGGGTCAGATCTGGCATTTGCTTTGAATAAAACCTGGAGAAAAACTCACCCGCTCATTCACAAGTATAAGACCAAGCTAATGCTAAGCTTATTCAAAGAGACATGAATTTAATTTTTATATTACTTCATGTAAGATCCTAATTTGGGAAGGAATACTGTTGCTTTACACGCCTTACACGTCCAGGGGTGATGGTTTGAATCCTGTCACCACTGTCTGTCTGTCTGTCTGTGTAGAGTTGTATGGGTTCCCAAAGATACACAGTTAGGCTAATTGGTGTCTTTCGATTGTCCAATGTTTGTGGGCCCTGCGATGGGCTGCTTTTCTCTCCAGAGCATTTACATGCCTTGTGCCTTGTGCTTCCTGGAATAGGCTCCAGGCTATGTCAGCGACTCTGAACCGGTTAAGTGTCTGGGAGACGAATGGACGGATTTCCAGAAAGTAGTTTTCAGGTCCGCTGTTGTCACTGTGAAAAGGGTCCTCTTAGAAACAAGTACGATACATTCACAAACTTCACACGACGCTGGACGGTGGCACATACCCAGATCGTGGACCAAATGGGACAGCAGCTAGAATTTTCCACCCAGGATGGGGACATCATCTCTGAATCTAATATGCTGCTCGGGCATAAGATAAACCGTATCCCACAAGATTCTCCTTCTGCCTGTGGGGGAGTGATTTTTTTACCCCAAGCCTCAGCCCTACACAGGTCGCATGCTGAAACTTTCCGCTTTCACCTGCTCCAGCTCGTCAACCGAAATATGAACCAAGTGCTCCAGGGGAAATAATCGTCTGCATGGTGCTAGTGGAATAGGAGGGCCGAGTTAATCACAATGTTAAACGCACATGTAGTTCTCTAGATGATTAGGCAGATGGGGTATTGTATCTCATTTATTTGGAGGGCCTTTTTAAAACAAAAATTATGAGGGACTCCAGAGGCAAGAGATCTCCCTCTTAATCAATGTATCTTCTGACTCATTCCCAATGTGTTGCCTAGCACCAGTGGTGGGTAAGAAAGCTGGCTTTGGAGAATGAAGCCCTGTCATTATGCCTCTCCTTATTGGTTCACATTGGGTCTAACCAATTCTTATTGGACAGCACGCTGTAATACCACCCACTATTGGCTTTTTTCCAGCTCATCTGCTCACACAATTTCCAATGGTATCTCGGGGTTTAGTTTCAGGGTGACCATTAGTAAAAGCCCAGCTGGTGTCAGATTCTTTCATAGTGGGATTCTTTTGTCCCACATCAGAGATCAGTTGAAGATCCACCCCAGACAAATTCAAATGAGCAAATCGAAAAGCCGACTAGCAAGGAAAGTGGTGGATGAAGGCACAGGGAGGTGCAGCTTACATGACTTACATTGCATCATCAGGGGCGAATACAGGCCCGGGGCTACAGGGGCACTGACCCAAGCCGAAAGCTGATTGGCTCTCAGAATACCTCTCCCTTGTCACTCACCAGTTCAAAACATATCATTGGCTAATGATAAGGTTGGCCCCACTGTATGAATTATGGCCCTCTTATGCCCCCCACCCTAAAAAATCCTAAAATCACTCCTGAGTACACGCAGTAATGTACCATACTTGTGGTACATCCCCTGATTAAACTAAGGGTACATTCAGAGTTCTCTGAAGTAAGACCTTTGTGAAGTGTTGAGCCTGCTTATTGCTGAACTGTTGACTTGATAAGAAGGCTTTCAATGGATTCTAAACTCATTCCTGTATTTTGGACCCTGAACGTGACTTGGACATGGTACACATACGGCCCTGGATTGCTTTCCGTACTTGGCTTGTGTATTAATCCTCATTCTTGGAATACCTTTTGGTACTGGTCATTCCTTGTTGTCAAAAATGAAACCTGCTTGCTCTGCATTTGGACCTCAGAACTTTTTCCATTGCAGTCATACTGAAATGTGCTGGGCTTATTACTTCCGCGGACCTAAATATTACCCATAATCCATCTTTCAGAAAACAATATGAGGATCTCTTATTATTGCCTAAGGCAAAAATAGGAATAGTGTTAATGTTGATCTTATGTTGGAAATCACTCTAAATGACTAAATGACTACAGAGATAAATGATTTCTAGGAAAAAAAGAATTAACAAATGTGAATAATATATTTTTCATAAATGTATGCATTTCTTATTGCACAGTTACACTGTCATCTCCTGTCGCTTTGCAATGCAAAGTCTGTAGCTCGGGGGGAAAACTGGCCTCGTCTCTTCGGCTGGCATCCCCGGGGGACCTCGTTTTAATTGAAAGACAGTCCAAGCATTTGAGCTGAAAGAAGTACCGAGGGGGACCTCAAACACGCAGCACTGCAAGCGTCTCGAGAGAGAACAGCAGGTCTTGCTTTTTTCTGCCCTCCTATGCCTTGCATTCGTCAGGCCCCCACTGTTCCGTTTAACCAGAACCTTCTACAAATTTCCACCTCAAATGAAAAAGCAAAGTGACCCCAACTGCACCTGGGCATGTCTCCTGATCAAGTGAGATTCATTGATTCTTTAAGATGGGGGTGGGGGTGGAGGACATAAGAGAGGCCATAATTAATACAGAGAGTCTGATCTTATCATTAGCCAATGATATGTTTTGAATCAGAGAGTGACAGGGGAATTAGGCAATCTGGGGGCCAATCAGCTTTCATCTGGGATCAGTGGCCCTGCCCTGCTTCCGGTACTTATATAAGTGTCAGTACCACTGTTAGATCTTCCTGCAACTTGCCTCATACGGTAATTTGGTATAAAAAGATTGCAACTTTGTTAAAGAACATTATCCTTATTATCTAAAGCTCAGTGTAACATATCTATGTCTCCCTAGATAACTCATTAAATTGCCATATATAGCAATTAAGGACTGCAAGACTGGTCACATGTCATGGGATGTTTTGTGGCCAATGCATGATAGGCTTTAATCATAGCTCCTCCTCTCAATAATCTGAACCATTCTGGTACCTATTCACCTGTGAAAATGGGGGAAAATATGACCTAAACATCACTATAGAAACACTGAAGATTCTGTTGGCAAGGACCGTCTTTACAACTGGGCTATCACAGAACACAGACTTGTATAAGTGAAAGATAAATGGAAAAAAAAAACTAAATTACAAACATTATTTACTGTTCTCTGGAAGACAAGTTCAGTATAATAATTCCTAAAGCTTCGGTCTATAAATTAGAGAAAACATGTCTGCAGAGATAATGGTTTGTAAAATATAAAAGTTGGTTAATTTCAAATTGTCAAATAAAACAATTATTTTTGGAGTAACAGGTTATGGGTATCTATGTGTGTCTAGTGAAAGGTTTCCATTTGTTGCCAACTTAAGAAGCGGGCATTTTTTTTTTTTTCTAATTATAATTGGCTCGCTTGCGATGACGACATACGAAGCAATTCGACCATTGCAAAGTGACAAATTGCTTTAAAAAAGGTCCATAGTAGGTCCGTGGACTGAAAATAAACCATATACAAACCAAAGAGCTAACGTGGAACAAACTAGATTTACGATGGTAAATGTGAGATATAAAAACACCGTCTAATTGACACACTGTTTTATGGCTAGCGGAAGACGCACAATGACCCAGTGTCCTTGAATTTCCAGGAAAGTGTCATCTCCACCTGTGCTTCCTAGACATGGATTTTGTCCTGAGGCAGCCTGATTGAACTAACAAAGGCAATGTTATTACACTGACTCAGACCATGGATTTAGACCGATTGACGATTCATAAATTGAAGTGGACTGACTGATTGCCTGGACTCACTGGGACTACCTTGACAGGCTAATTGTACTCAGCTGAAACAATTAGGATTACCTAAGTTTCATGACTGAATGACTGAAAGTGAACACTTGAAGCAAAGAGACTACAGTACCAGACAAAACTTTTAGGATAGCAAAAGCTTTAAAGGTATTTATCTAGCCAATAAGTTTATATTTACTGAAAAAACACAATTCAACATTAAAATATAAATAAATAAACAATGATACAATAGAAAACAATAGGTATTTCTTCAAGAATCAATGATATCCTTCTGGATGCCTAGAAGATCACAGCTCTGGATCCCAAACCTCTCCTCAGGGGAAAACCAGCCATTCTATGTATTCATTAACTTTCACCTCCAGAAATATTTCATATTTAATAATATGTGCTAGCGGTCGACTTTAAAAAATATGTCAGTATATTGGAAGGTAACTGCAAATACTAGGGTGACTTCAGGAGATTATTTGAAATACTGAAATACTTATTTGAGTACTTGTTTGTTGCTGGAAATACTGATTCTGTACTTCTTTCGCATTCTTTAATCTATCCCTTGATTTAAACAGCAGCCATATGGAAAGTATTATATTGTTTTATGTATTTTTCTGGGATCTATTTGCTGACAAATTGATATGCTTATTTTTCAGTTGAGATTCCCCTTTGCATGTGTACACACTTCATGAAGAGCCAAGAGGTGCTAGTGTCTAGCAAACAAATACAAATCAAAGAGGAGTGTATACACATGCTTTAGTCTTGTAGTCTTATTTCAAGGGTTGAAAAAGATAATTTATGCATTGGGTTTAACATAGCAGAGTGCTCCCACCTGCTGTGGAAACTCTTTTTGAAAATTTCACTGCCCCCTCCCACTGTTCAAAATGGCAAAACCTGTCCTGGGGTTGTCAATGTTTGTGTCACATGTTATACAGGTTAAATGTGATTAAAAATATAAATAATGTAGGTTGAGGGTTAGGTTGGGGTGGATAAGGAAGATTATAGATCACAAGTCTTTATGCAGCCATTCCCCATTTGAAGACGGGGATGTCAGATGTCTACCCACCACATTCAGCCTGAAGAAAAACTCACACTGGCTAACACTGGTGACTCAGTACTTTTCCTTGCACAGCCTAAAAACATGCAATTAGGAAACTTATCAGTACGTTCACCACACAGTAGCTAAGGTGGTCAATGGGCAGGAGAGAATTTACCAGTTAGATGTAGGGGATGATTAGGAGGCCAGATTTGATAGGGCCACAGTGGGTAATTTTAGCCAGGACATCGGGATACCACCCCTACTCTTTCGCAAGATGCCCAGGGATGGTTTACGATCTCAGAGAGTCAGGACCTCGGTTTTATGTCTTATCCAAAGGATGGCACCATTTTTACAGCACAGTGTCCCCCGTCACTGTACCAGGTATTGAGATGCACACAGACCACAGGACAGGCTCCCCCTTTTGGCCACACCAACACTTCTTCAGTTAGATAAAAACGAGGCTCTTTCAGGCTTACCTTTATCTCCTGTCTGTCTCCTACATGCTTTTCATTTCTTCTATCCTAAAAATAACAACAAGACTTCAATTAACTTATGTAATATAACATATTAACTTCTTAACTTGCAATTATATTTTGCAGATGGAGTGTTTACATGGAAGGCACGTTTTTATATGAAAGGTTAAGAAGTTGGCCACCGTTAAATATTTAAAGCACATTTCCCTCCAGACACTTCTTTCTAGCAGAATATGGACAAAGCTGCTAATGATTAGCATTCTGTAACACCCTAAGAACTTTCTGTCACACACTCTGCAGTATACTAGTATTTTAACCCCACTATGAATCCAGATGGGCCCAGGAGGTTAGATCTGATGTGGTTATGATCGTGGTACAGCTCTGACCATCAACACTGCTGTGCTGGGGACATTTTGTTTTGTTGTGCAAGTAAAAAAATAAAGTTTGAAACTGTAAATAATAAATGTTGGGTTTATCAGTTACAGCTTAATACATGCACATCATATATATGAATGGAGCTGTGTGAGACCACTTGTCTTATCTATGTATTTATCTGTTGTATGCATGAAAGCCAGTGACGACTGGAGAGAAATTCCGTGTGTGTCTGTGTGTGTATGTGAACATATTTAGCCAATAAACCTAATTCTGATTTAGGCGCATTCGGTTTTATCACTGCAGTTCCATACTGGAAGTGGAACGGACGGGTGGGGGTCCGGCAACCCTACTGATCGGTCCCCCTCTATGTTTTTTGCTAACCTGGACAAGGGGGTCTTTTCAGTATACTTTGATAACTTTGGGAAGAGTCCCCAGATTTTCACGACCAGGGAGAGAAAATAAATTTTTGGGGGGATTTGAACCCATAATTTTACAATATGGTTACATGCCCGGGGCAGAGTGATCGTGAGCGAGGCCCTTAACTTCAGTTGCTCTGGGGACAATATGACCCTGCTTTCGCAGTCGCTTTGAATAAAAGTGTTTGCTAAATAAATGTAAATGGATTTGGCTTCACAGTAGGTTGGGCCAGCTGAAAGAAAAGCTCAATTAAAAATATATGCGGTTCCTGGAAGGCATAAAGCGTCCTGTTCTGGGGGCGAGGAGGGAGGGAGCAGGGTCTGGGTGTATAAATATCATTCCTGGTTATACCTCTTCTTTATCTGACAATGAGTACAGACAGACATTTTAGACAGTGTCATGATGCCTTAGGGAAATCCGTCAGTAGGCTGCTAATTGGCTGGAATTTCAGGAAGCTCTGTAAGCCAAACTCCAGAGACATCTCCCCGGGCCTGGCTGAGAGTGTTCCTGTACCGTCAGTGGAGGGAGATTCACACCTTGTTAAAAGTCACGTAAATGTCAGGCTCCTCCAAGTGCTGGAATCTCTTGATGAAATAGGGGGGGGGGGTCAGCAAGGGGGTGTTTAGTCATTAGTTAGGTGCTATCAGCACAAATTCACTCTCTGGGGTCTCACTGCAGCATGTTGGGTCACTTTAACAATATGTTTATGACATATTGATCAGGGCTGTGCAAATCATGGTCCTCAAGGTCCAGCCTTCCTTCACCTGTGAGCCAGGTGTGAAGCCTATGGTCAATCAGAATCAGTAATGATTAAACTAAATATCAGGGAGAACTGAAAATACGGTTTGGATTTAGAATCCAGGGCCAGATTTGAATAGTCCTGACATTATTATTTAATGTGGTTCAAAAACAAACCAACTTATAACTTTCCCTTTTTGCTGAACTTTAAATCTTTATCACCAATGATCTAAAGTGAACCCGATTTCTCAAAGTAATTGGTGGTTTCCTTTCCCCAGTTTCTTTTTCAGAATTTACCAACAGTTACAACACTATTTCATGATGTAAAATCTGCTAAATCCTGATGTTAAATAAACTGTGGGTACCGGTGATTGTGGGGTCCAGAACTATCAGAGGAAAATCTTTTAGATGTATGTAAATGCCAAAACCTTTCTAACCCTAACCTGAGCTTCAGTTGGCTAACCCTCATTTAGGGACTTAGGGTGACAAAATAGGCTGTTGGAAAGTATGAAATTTGTAATTGAATTGAGACAATGTGTAGTTTCCTCTAATACAGCCTAGAACTGGCTGTATATGCTTTGATGAATGTAAGTGCCAAAATCGTTTTAACCGGAATGCTAGCTGTTGACTGACCACGGTTTGGTGACTTAGGGTGACACATATGGTTTCCAATCATAGAGGAGCCCAGAGCTATGATGAAAACACATTTTTATGGCTGAAAACCCATAGATTTTCTAGCCCTAACCCTAGTTCCAGTTACCTAACCCAAATTTGCTGATTTAGGCAGACACGACAGGCAGGGGCAGAATATGAAAACTGCTATCAAACTGAGCTAAACTCTGGTTTCCAATTATACAAGGGCCCAGAGCTATCATGGACAAACATTTTGATGTCTGAGAAAACCTTAGATATTCGAACCCTAACCCTTTCTTCAGTTAGCTAATCCTAATGTGGGGATTTAGGCTGATACAACAGACAGGTACAGAGTATGAAAAGTGCCATCAAACTAAGCTAAACTGTGGTTTCCAAACATACGTGGGCCCTGCGGCATCGTAAAAACTGAGTGTGATGTCTGAAAAACCCATAGACATTCCAACCCTAACCATAGGCTCAGGTTGCGAACCCTAACTTGGGAACGTATGCAGGTAGGTGGAAAGTATGAAAAATGGTATCAAACTAACGGAAACTGTGGTTTCCTGTCCTAATGCGGCCAGGAACAATCATGAAAACAGATTTTGGTTTCTGAGAGACCCATAGGTTTTGAAACGCTAACCCTAGCTTCAGGCTGCAAACCCTAATTTGGGGACTTAGGCTGACATAGCAGGTAGAAAATATATCAAACTAAGCTAAACTGTGGTTTCCTATACAAATGGATACTTTTTCATGAATCATGTGTCCTTGAGCTGTTTCGATAATTCAGCCGTGCAGCTACAGTAAGAGCTTAGACCTCTACACGTCTGAGGAGCCACTGTTAGGGCCGGTGTTAACTATGAAGGGATTTCAACATGCTGCTACATCCCTCGTCATTGGCGTTCAGGCCTCTATGGCAGCTTTCCACCTTCACAGATTTTT
This sequence comes from Mormyrus iriodes, assembly GCA_011763525.2. Classification (NCBI taxonomy): domain Eukaryota; kingdom Metazoa; phylum Chordata; class Actinopteri; order Osteoglossiformes; family Mormyridae; genus Mormyrus; species Mormyrus iriodes. The sequence goes on from JAAGVU020000038.1 coordinate 16,852,379, forward strand.
TCATGGATTTTTCAAGGATTCAGGAAAGGCTTGTGGTTACTGTGGGACAGTCATTTTTACATAGACACAGTGAGTATTATCATAAATTTGAGAAATGCTTCATGAAGCATCGCAAAATGATTCAGAATCTTTAAAAATCCATCATTTACAGAGTGAAATTGAAACTAAACAGCAAATGCTGAATAGCCTTAAAGTTCAATTATATGAGGCTGAGAGAAAATGAAAGTATACATCGTTCTGTATATCCCGTTTACCCCACTGAAAGTTTGCTTGCCTTTCAATAGAAAGTAAGTCAGAAGAGGGAAGCAAAGCTACTCTCTGCGTACAATTGGAAAATGCAAGCACGTAATGCATGTAAGCAACTTAAAATGGACATTTCAGATAGCCGTTTAGCTAATCTGATTTATACACTGGAAGATACAAAGGATAAAGTGAAGAACGTTTATGATGGAATCAGAATGCATGCTACACTCTCAACTCATGCTGGACGACGAGATGACGCATGTGAGGCTGTAACAGCAGACATTATCAAGATTATTCACAAAAGACTTGCAGATGTTAATAGAGATTTTGATCCTGAAACGGAAAGGAGCCGTCTTCGTATGCTGGCTATAGCCAACCCTTTGCCATGCCAGAGGGCATTCAGAGAAAGGCTATGAAAGTGGCTTAAAATTAATTCAACGGATGGCATGAGTCTTAGAGACTTTACTGACTTTCTGAATGCCTGTCGGGAGCCCATGCCACATGTTAAGTCTCTTCAAATCTTGAACAATTATCAATTCAATTCAATTCAATTTATTTTTATATAGCGCCTTTCACAACAAAGTCGCCCCAAAGCACTTTACATGAAATTGAGAGATAGGAATAATATAGGAAAAAGGAAAGACAAGAAAATAACTAAAGAAAGAAGGAAGGTCAGATGACAACGGAGGAGAGGAACCAACTCCCAATTAAGGACAAAAAAAGATAACAAGCATCAACTTCATAGCTGTTCCAAATTCATTATCAAAGCCCTGGAAGAACGACAGAAGTTTGTTTAAGAGAAGAAACTCTGCTATGGATGTTTAAGACCTCGTCATGCTGTGAAAGACTGTTGCTATCGTCTTACATGCAACAATTCCAAAGGGAAACATCCCACTTGTCTTCACGATAATCATTTTGCGAAAAGGGAGAAGTCCCCAATAGCCACTTCCCAGAATATTGCAAGCAAGACATTTGGCATGGCCCTGAGTGTGGTTGGAGAAGAGCAGACGACTAACACATCAATGCTTGTACCTGTATGGATGTCATCACAGAAATACCCAAGCTGTGAAAAACTTGTTTATGCTCTACTCAATACCCAGAGCAACACAACCTTTGTTGACCAAGTGGTGAGTGAGGCTCTTCAAGTTGACACGTATTCAGCGAGACTTAAATTAACTACTATGGTTGGTAAAGATACAGTGTTGCAGAGTTAGAGAGTGTCTCGGCTGCGGGTAAGAGGTTATGAGTCTGCTAGTTACATTGAACTTCCCCCTGCTTATACTCGGGACTGCATCCCAGTAAATTCTTCTCACATTCCCACCTGCAAAATTGCCAAGTGATGGAATCATCTTGTTGCAATAGCAGATAAAATTCCTCCATTGAAGGACTGTGAAACTGGTCTTTTGATAGGCTTTAACTGATCAAGGGCAATGGCTCCAAGAGAAGTAATCGTAGGTTGTGAAGAAGAGCCCTATGCTGCATGGACAGATTTAGGGTGGATCATCGTAGGGCGTTCATCAACATGTCATTTCCTGCCTAGAGCCAGTGGTCTCTGTCATCATCTTACATGTAAGGAGCTTCCACTTGTCACTCCAATGGATGCCACCCATGTCCTTGAATCAGATTTTAAGGATGCTGATAAAGAGGGAAAGAAAATATCTCAAGATGACATCACTTTTCTGAGCAAGCTGAAAGAAGGCATAAAGAAAAACACTAGTGGACATTCTAAAATGCCTTTACCCTTTAAGGTGAGACCATTTCTCCCTGACAACAAGCAAGTTGCCATGGTCAGACTAAACCATTTAAAAAGGAAGTTAATGAAGGATGAGACACAAAAGACACTATGCTGAGTTAATGAGCAATCTGATAGAAATTACCTTCACTTCCTGTGGTGGGAGAATGGAAATCTGAGCAAGCATCCTCAAGAGTTTTGGATGAAGGTTCACTTGTTTGGTGCTACCTCATCTCCTGGATGTGCAAATTATGGGATGAAACATCTTGCAAGAGAGAACAGCAACCTCAATCCATTAGGGTCTGTGTTTGTGTTGAAAGATTTTTATGTAGATGATGGTGTCACCAGCATTGACGATGGCATCAAACTTACGAAGGAAGCTCGAGAGCTCTGTGCAATGGCTGGACTAAGACTCCACAAATTCATGTCCAATTGCAGAGCTGTACTAGAAGGCATACATTCATCTCAACATGCAATGGATACAAAGGACCTTGAACTGCTATTTGGGGACTTACCATTGGACAGAGCACTTGGTATAAAGTGGCATAGACAATCAGATGTATTCAAATTCCAAGTCAAGCTCAACAATCAGCCTGACACACGCCGGGGCATACTGTCCACAATCGCATCTATTTATGATCCTCTAGGATTCATAGCGCTTTTACTACTGACTGGTAAGAGAATACTCCAAGAAACGTGTAGACACAGCACAGGCTGGGACGATCCAGTGACCAATGACCTTAAACCAAGGTGGGAGCGCTGGAAAAACGACTTGATGTATCTGGAAAAGGTCAACATTTCTCACAGCTACGCACCTACTAACTTTGGGAATGCGGTCAAAGTTCAGCTGCACCATTTTTCGGATGCCAGCAAATATGGATATGGGCAATGCTCCTACATGAAACTCAGTAACATAGAAGGAGATGTGCATTGTGCATTGTGCATTGGTCATAGGGAAATCAAGAGTCTCTACCATTAAAGTTACAACCATTCCCAGATTACAATTAACAGCTGCAGTTGTCTCTGTTAAAGCAAGTAGAATGCTTAAAGAGCAACAGAGTAATAAGGACATTGAGGAATACTTTTGGACTGATTCCATGGTAGTATTGGGCTATATAAACAATGATACATCTTGCTTCCATACCTTTGTCACAAACAGGGTACAAAAATACATTCCTGTACAACACCTCAGCAATGGAGTTATGGTCATACTGATGAGAATCCTGCAGACCACGCTTCAAGGGGTTTATCGGTAGCAGAACTGTTATCCTCAAACTGGTTCACAGGAGCTGAATTTCTCTAGCATATGAGAAGTGATTCCAGAACTATTAGCTGGAGATCCAGAGGTGAAACTGTCATGACATCTGAACACAGGGACAGGAACTACAGAGGTAAGCCTGATTGGTCGTCTTTCTAAATCCTCTTCCTGGTCTAGGGTGATCAGAGCTGTTGCTTGTTTTCTAAGATGAATCAACAAGGACACATCTAACCATCTTGCCAAAGTATCAGAGCATGAGGAAGCAGAAGGAAGCAAAATGTGTCATCATCAAGGGTCTACAGAAAGAGACTTATAAAGAGGAGTTACAGGTGAAAAGCAAGGGAGGTAATGTGTCACTTCAGATTAGATTGTACCCTCTTAATGCCTTCATAGATAAGGAGGGGGTGCTCAAGGTTGGAGGCAGCCTTCAGAATTCAGCCTTTCCAAACTCAGTGAAGCACCCAGAAATAATTTCCATTAGTCATCTAATCACCGAAATGATAATTGAAAGTGTAAAACACCAAGGCAAAGGTCTTACAATTAATGAGATCAGATCAAATAGTTTCTGGGTTCAAGGGTTTAGCAATGTAGTGGAACGTTATATTCAACAGTGTGTTGTTTGCAGAAAATACAGGAGACCCACAGAGGAACAAAAAATGGCTGATCTTCCTGCAGAATGAGTAGAACTATCTGCGCCATTCACGTACTGCGGCATGGATTGCTTCGGTCCATTTCTTTTGATACAGGGATGGAGTCTGCACAAAAGATATGGCCTCTTGTTTACCTGCTTCTGCTCTGGTGCAGTACACATTGAAATGCTCAGTGACAGGTCAACGGATGCTTTTATAAATGGTTTGCGTTGTTTCATTGCCATTCGTGGTACATTATGGCAAATAAAATTGGACCAAGGAAGCAATTTTGTGGGAGCTAGAAATGAGCTGAGAGAAGCGTTGAAGGAAGTAAAGACAGAATGGTTGCCTTCTTGACAGAAAAACAGTGCAAATTTAGCATGAATGTACCACATGCAAGCCACACTGGAGGGGTGTGGGAACAGCAGATCAGAGCAGTCAAGGCTGTCCTAACCTATACTGCTTCTCTATCCTGGGAAGTTAGATGGCTTTTCACTACGGGCCTTCTTATACGAGGCAATGGCAATTGTAACCAATAGGCCTCTTACAGTTGACAACCTTATACCAATCATACCTAACCACTTGCTTATTTTGAAGTTCACTACAGCTTTACCTCCACCACACAATTTTGTAAATGAGGATAAGTACACAAGGAAAAGGTGAAGACATACATTTTCTAGCAGAGCGGTTTTGGAGCTGTTGGCGCAAGGAGTATCTTGCCAATATACCTACTAGACAGCACTGGCATGTAAGAAGAAGAAATATACAGTTTGACAACATAGTGTTGGTGAAGGAGAACGACTTGCCCAGGAATGACTGGCAACTCGGCAGAGTGGTGAAGACCACTATCGATAAAGGTGGACCAAACAGTAGAGCCCAAATATGTGATCGGAAACTAAATGAGAAGGGTGAGAGACTCAGCAAGTCATCAGTGATTGAACTGCCAATTCAAAAATTTGTTTTGATGATGGAGACTGATTAGCGTGTCACTTCCAACTCTCATTACCCTTCAAAGCTAGATGTTCAAAGGTCTTGAAATTTATTATGACATGTACTACGTGTGCTTTACAAGTGTCTCTCAGTAAATGGCCATTTTAGCTGTAGAAATCATTGGTGTCTATGTATACCTTATTTCAATACAGTCATGGTTTGGTGGGAGTGTAAATAGCAGTGAACTGTGTTATTTAGATGTTCCTACTTGATTGTCATCATCCCTTTTTATTTGCAACTTATGTGTTTTCTTTCATGTTCAATTTTGATATGAATGCTGTTATTTTGGCATGTTTTTTTTGGTTCTGCGTGAATACGGCATGTGGCACACTGTTGCTCACGGGAAGGAGAAAGGGGGAAAGTGAGTGGTAATGACAGTTTAAGCGATAAAGAATTTCGGTGCCTGGTTGAAAGGGTGAACAAGGTACAGTGCTTATTTTACTGTACAGTTTAAGTTGTGCAGCAGCGGAATCTAAAGAAAGCTTATTTATGTTTATACGTTGCGGGAATGTGTTTGTTTTAATCTTTATTTTTCCTCTCATTTAGCTCTTACGGTGAATTAATGAAAATAAAGCCTTTTTTTATGAATCATCTGTCCTTGAGCTGTTTCGATAATTCAGCCAGTGAGCTACACTGAGCTATTATGAAAGCACAATTTTGATGTCTGAGAAACCCATAGATTTTCTAACCCTAACCCTAGCCCCAGTTGGCCCACCCTAATTTGGTGATTTATGGTGACACAAAAGGCTATTGGAAAGTATGATATTTCCTATTAATGCTTTTCTTTGACCAATTTCATACAGTTTTCCTTTCTTGTGCTGCAGAAGTCTCTTAGTTTTTATATTGGTTGCATCTGGATTTCAGAAGGTTGCCGTTGGTGATTTTCCTGTTATTGCTGGTGTTAATAACAGGGTCATATGTGCACGTGTGATTGTGCTGACATATGACTCATTTTTCCTGAAGACCGTCAGTAATTGTTTTGTTTGCAGGTTTTAATTCTCCTTATAACACATGCGGTATTTTATGCAAAAATACTGACACGCCACAGCTGAAATTCTCTTAAGAAGAGTGCATTTATTGTTGAAAATTTGAATACTGCGCCCATTTTATCATAAAGGTACCGATTCGTTTTCATTTTTGTTTTCATTCTGACAGTTGTGGCCAGATGTTCCTGTCTAGGCAACTTCCATTGAAAAATTTGGTCCTTTTTAATGAGGGGAGAATTAAGTTCCCTCTTTTGAATACATCACTTTTTGGGAGGCTGCAAATGATGTTTGATGCTTCTATCCAGATTCACTTTTAACTGCAGTTTTAGTGTTCCAATGCCTAGGCAGACTTGCACACAAGGTGTTTCATCTAATGGCATTTGTCTTCCTGATGTATTTTTCCCCCCACAGATGACAGATTTTTTTTTGCCTATACATGTAAACACAATAGGGACAAAAACATTAGTCAATTCCACCACTGCTTCAGCCAAAAAGTCCTGCCCCAGATAACTGGACCTCCAGATACCCACACTTTTGGCCCTCTCCAAGACATGACGGAAAAGGTGCACACGTAACATGTAGAGATGAACTAAGGAGATGTATCATGCTCTTGACAAACAATTTAACACTAACAGGTTGGCATGTCAAGGTCAATGTGAAGGTCAAAGAGCATTAATTTGCAAAGGACGTTGTTGAAAAAAAATCCATATGATGGGCCACATTGATCAGCCTGGTGACGGTATTCTTT
>JAAGVU020000038.1:16864465-16885320 GCA_011763525.2 Mormyrus iriodes
TTTTCTAGAAGAGCTTATCCCGGCTGGGTCGAAGCAGTCTGAAGCTTATCCCTGGAAGCACAGGGATTAATGCAGGTTATAACCCTAGACAGGAGCCTGGGCCCTCTGCAGGACAAGCGTACGTGCATTCATGCACTTGGGGTGCTGTTAAAGGAAATACTTGACTTTTTTAGGCTGAGGAAGGAAGTCAAAAGAAATAAAATAATGCTTTATGTGCAATTTGCACAAAGACAGCTACAGGTACACAGGGATTCTTTAATTTTCGCATATCCCATCTTCTCTCATTTAAAACGCACATACAGTCGAGAGCAAAACTTTGGGTCGGATTGCAGGGTCAGTAGTTTATTCACCACCCCTGGAGCATTTCGGGCCCAACAGAAATGACATTATACTGCTGAAGATGGTATTCAAACCAGCAACCTTCCAATCACAGGCAAGAGTCATGTAAACTCAGAAGGAACATCTAAACCCTACAGTGTCAGGGGTTAGATTTAAACCCTCTACTCCTTCCTGTGAGAAAGATATATGGCATCAAATGATTTTCCCCCTAATTCTACCCAAACACTATCCACCCATCCATCCATCCATCCATCCATCCATCCATCCACCCATCCATACATTTTTTGTAATCGCTTATCCTATTCAGCGTTGCAGGACCCAAACACTAACCTCTACATATATCACCTTTAATAGAAGTGTTTTAATTTATTTAAAATGACTCTCAAAGAAGTGTAATGTATTAATGTACATAATAGTAACAATACTAATAATACTAATGGTACTACTACTACTACTACTACTAATAATCTATACTGCATGTATAGTGTCCTCCCTGGGTTGAACTCCAAGGTCACCATGACTATATACTAGATAAGAGGTAACTGAAGATGGATGGATGGACTCTTATTAAACAAAAACCCCCCAAAACGGGTGGAAGGAGTGGATAGGCAGTTACAGAAATTGATTGGAAAAAGGATGCATTGGTACGTAATAGTAATATATATAATAGCATCTTGCCTTTGAAGAGTTTAATACCCCTTTTTTTGCATGATCAAAAAAGATGGAGGAAAAATAAAAATAAAAAAAAATAAAAAATCTGAGCAGTTTCTGTCTGTCATACCATGAATAATTCCAGGAGAATAATTCCACAATGGACTCCATTTAACATGCAACTCAGTGGAAATGAGAGCGTTTTGTTACGTTATAGCCCCCGCCCCCCACCCACCCCTACCCCAGCCTCACGCATCTCCTGCCTCGCTTATACTTTGACTGATTCTCTGCTTATTGACCTTGAGCAGCCTTCTGGAGCACAAATGATGTCAATGCTGAAGCAGACTGCAAAAATAACGCCAGCAAAATAAGAAATAAGAATCCTACTGGGTGTGTGTGGGGTGGGGGAGGCAGCTGGAGGATAGATTACCGCTTGCACTGGTCAGTATCTGGATGTTTCGGTCGGAAAACTGACCAGAGCTCATTTAACAGGGAGGGAGCGAAGTCCATTTACCACTGATATCAATCTGCTATGGGTTTCCCGGACGGTTCTGCAGCAGTGTGACCAGTGCCAGGCCACCAAAGCCATTAGCCAGCTGTCGCTCTCATTTTGGAGAGTGGCTTTCCAAGGGAATAAGTCGTTTTATAACTAGCCACGCGACAGAGCCATAAAATGGAAGCCAACCTTGCGATGTTAAATCGGGAGTGATGTGGTCTCATTTTACCCACCATCCTCGAGTTGGAAATGCAGGCAGTAATTGCTCTATCACAGATAACCTTTTGAAAATGATATGTATTATCTGTACACATTTATGTACGGACTGTCGTGGCTTAAATGCGTTCAGCTTCAAAAGTTTTTTTTTAATGACTGCCAAAGACAGCTGCTGATGTGACCCGGTAAATCCCATTTCCTCTTCTTTCATTGTTCCAGATCACTATGCTCAATGCTTCACATCAAGCTGAACGTGTGAAACAACCTTGACTCAGTTCTGCGACTGAACGTCAGGGTAACCCAGGCATCACTCAAGGTCTTTAACCCACAGGAATATCTGCTCAAATGAGATCCTTAGCCCAGTGACCAATTAGCACCTGAGAACTTTACTATACCTTTAGAGTGCAGATGCCTACCTCTTCTGTACTGCTCTGCTGTACTGCTCAGTTAACATCTACCCACCTATCAATCTGTTATGATCAAGATCAAAATTACTTTATTGCCATTGCACAGAGTACAATGAAATTGAGTAACAGTCCTTAGGGTGCATTCAAACATAACAAATATCAGTTAAAACCAGAAAGTGTATTTGTGTGGTTATATATATAAATAGAATGTATATTGTCATAATATAAATAGTAGCTGAGATATTACACTTCAGGATGATGGTGGACATCATCCCCAAATCATAGCTAATTCATATCAGAAGTGTAGGATATTGTTTTTCAGTATCACAATGACCCTTTCAATGGATTGGAAAATAAAGTCTAGAATTCTAGAAAATAATTCTATTTTGTCCTATTAATTAAATGGTTATAGTACAATTTTTCTGCCATAAGGTACAAGGGAAAATATATACTTGCTTTGAGGTCTTTGCTTTTGGGTTTTTAGTAAACAACCGTTTGGCTTTCAGAGTCTCCTGAGAGTGTAAGATTAGCCGGTGAGCATTTATATTTTTCCAAAATGTCACCGATTGCAGCCTTGTCAATGAGCAAGCCTGGGGGTGGGGGCCGGGTTTACATCATCACACTGTGTTTCTAGAGAGGCTCAAATTATTTCCTGTAAATGGCATCCCTCTTACGTGGCTTCAGTCCCGTGTTTTTGGGTTGACAGACATGGCACCGGTCATCCATAGCAGGTGCGATCGCAGTAGGTGTCTCGTTGGGGTTCCAGATGGTTGTACGCCTGGTGCTCTAGTAGCTCTACCTCAGCAGAGAGGTGACCTGAGGTGGCATGCTCTATGTTTTTCGAGTGAGCTGTTCTGACCAATCAGGCACGAGTATGGGACCGGGCCATAGGGAGAAGCGTCACCTGATTGGTCCTCGGTCAGGGAGGTGGGCATTTTGGAGAGAGTGGAGAATTTACGGTCATTACAGGAGCATCTGCTCTTCCGTACCGTGGGGGTGTGTGGCCGCTTGTAAGGCCTGATGTTACTTATTTACAAAACAGGCATCAGAGTGCAAGATTGGTGAGGTACGGTTCCATTTTCACCCACATTTTCCACTCCAGTGTGGCAATGAATGACACAGACAGCCCAAGAGACCCATTTAAGTAGCTATTATGAGAATTAGGGAGACAGCAGCGTAATGCCGGTTGTGTCCAATTCAAGAAGCCAATAAGCTCCTAGTTTTCCTTGAGCCGTAAGAGGCTGGGGGCGGCTTGCTCCTGGCCACACATCACATCCGGCCACTTTAGCGCATGGCAAACCCCCCTCGTGAATGTCTGCGTGAAGCTGACAAGGCGGCCGCCCGATGAGACCAGTTACAGGAAGATTAAGTTGTTGAGGACGCTGTAGGTGCCACCTCTTTTATTCCGGTTAGTCACCGGTTAATGCCCGGCAGCGTTATACCTGTGTAATCCTCCATGGTGAAGACTGGGAATACTTAATGCTAAAACAGAAAGCATTATATTCAGAAATGGGGGCTTAATTTTTTTAATCGTTTCGCTTTCCATTTTTCATATCCGACATTTCTTCTTTTATCATGGGATTTTAGCTCCCGGTTGTTAAGTCTCCGCGGCAACACAAGCAGGCAAAGGTCTTTGGCTGGCAAAAAAAAAAAATTAGTTTTCAATGAGTTGGCCCATTGTCGGCTGCGCTGCACCCGGTGGCTGAGACGCAACGTGAGTCTGGAGGAGCTCCATAAAAAGGTCTCTCTGTGGCACCAAGTCCCGCTATTGGCTTCAAATCTGAACCCCCGCCTGGTTAAGAGAGGGGCACTTGACGTCCGTCGTCCAGGGTTTTTGGTTTTAACATTTTAATGAGTTCACATGGCAATCAGGCAGAGAAGAATGACATGCTCCCTGTGTTAATAAGTCTGGATCTCAAAGAAAGAGACAATGGCAATGAATATTGATACGCAGAGCACTTGACATTTGGGATTGACTGAGACAAAGAAACTCAAAGGAACTTCTCTTGCGTTGATTAGCGTTCCTTTTTGGGTAGGTAGATGTTAAAAGTAATACATTTACCTGTAAACTTCAGCAACTGCACAACAGAAGTGTTCTGGGTTGCAAAAACCAAAGCTTTTGTACGTAGCACAGGTTTTGATGTGTTCATCTCACAAAATATTGCAATCTCACATGCTAAATGACAAGGACTTTGTCACCTAGCAACGGGGGAGTGATTTTATGAAGGGTGATAGCTTCCTGGAAGACGTTCGGAAATTTTCCAATGAGCAGCTGTCTGTGGGCGCATCCTTTTGTCTGGTGCAACTTCTGTTCCAGAACTAAACAGCAGCACTGAACAGTCAAATAAATAAATGCATATTTGCAAAGTATTGCACTGTCCACTTGGAAGATAATGCAGACTTACTCACCCGAGCTGGTCATCAGATCACGAGCCTGAATTTCTGTCACACCTCATATATATATATATAGTATCTGCAGTGGTTTGCCCCTAAACTGCATTACTGCTGTCTCCAGGACACAGGCCGAAAGGCCAGTCCTTCCAAGAGATGACTGCTGTTCCATGCTGCCCACATTTGGTACAGAACGGTATTGAGACCTGTTATTAAATTAATTTTAGACCAATTATCTGTGCATAATCATAACATGTTTAATTAACTTTCACAGATATCTGGATATCGTATATTGGTATCTGCAATTTATCAGCTATGTCAATTTTTTTTGTTTCCATCTATGACCATGACACAATATGCATCGCCGTTGTCTTTCTCGTTGAGATGCAGTCTTATTAACACAGTAAACATGTTATTTTTCCACCTTTGCTGTCCTGTTTTCTTGCAAAGTCACAGCCATGAGTGCACAGGGATCCCGCTGGATCTAATGGAATCGATCCGTCTGCTAACCCCCAGTCCTTCGTTTGCCGCATCGCATTTCAGGTGTGTGCATCGATGGGCCCTCCATGTTTGTTTGGTCTGCTTAACTCTGCCCCCACACCCCCCACCCCCCTGACATTCGCTTTAACCTGTTTCAAGGATACAGCTGCTGCCAGTCGGCATGCATCCTGTCATGAATAGTAGTGTTTGGAGGCTTCTGAAAAACAAAAGCAAATATCCACTTAGATTCCGGAGCTGCTCATTAACACCCCCCCCCCACCAGTGTCCTCCCTTGTCACTAGAAAGACCCGTACCCTCCAAAGACATGCCCCCACTGATTCTGCTCACAGTATATACACAGAGAACAATTGAGTCACTCTATGCAGACACCGACACATGTCTCACTGCACCACCCAGACTCTTTTTCCAAAGATACTGCTGGTTTGGGTGGTGTCTGGCTCAGTGGTGGGAGGGGGTTGTTGGATCATTTATTCGTTCATGTGCAGCCTAGCCTACAAGATCTTCAGCATATATTGCCAGCCCCTAGCTAAGAGTGGTGCCATGTGATTGGCTTCACTATTCACCAGTGTATTTTACTTAGCACCAATGGCATCCTGATCGGTCTCCTTACACTCACTATCTGGATCTCTTTTATTAACAGGCATACGAATCAAAGCTGTGAATAGTTTATGCTGCCAAGGAAACTGCCTCATCCTCAGGCTGTCAGTTGTTAGGAAATATCCCAAAATTGTGCTCTTGTCTTTCCATGGCATATAATACATGATTAATGTAATTATAGCACATACACGACTACCTCTCTACATTCAGTTGGATGTTTTGATTTCCTATTTATAGAAAACAATAAGATGCCTTTTTTACATCTTTGGTCTTGGCTCACAGTGGTTCAGGGGGGATTCATTTTGTTATGAAATCTGTTGGTTTTAAGATGTTTTCTGTTCTGGACAGTGCTGTGTTTGAAAGAGAGAGATGGAATTTCGAGCCTTTACAGTGGACTGAGAATCTGTCGAATTTGCACTGATAAAGCTGCTCAGAGAGAAAGAGGCCGCAAAGGCCCCAGCCCACCACGGACCCATCTGAAGTTAATCAAGAGCTCTGCTTGCCAGGGAAATGCTGCTGTGAATGCAGAAGGTCCCAAACTGGTGCACAAAACCAACTTCATATCCACTTTCCCCACAGAGATGGTCAATCAGGCTCCAAATGGACACATTAAGAGGTCAGGGTTCCCCTGCCATGAAGTTTTGATGTTTATGTCGTCCGGTTGGTTGGAGGTAAGAAAAATTGTGACTAGAAAATATATACTTTGTTTTTGAAAATTAACCAGCTCTTTCCCAAATTCCAGTATTCTGTGGCCCGGTAGGGTCAGGAACCCATTATTACAAAGGATCCAGCCATCCTTGTGTGGTCTGAAGTTCGAGCTGCGTCATGGTTCCAGTTGCACACCCACTTATCCAACAGGCCTCAAACCATCTCACTTGAAGATGGACGCATTTCTAAAATTCATGCCGCTCTTGTCCAGTTTTTAGCCCCAATAATGTGGGAACCGACATTTTCAAGCATCCGCTGTGGGGGGGGGGGTATGTCACCGAAAAAGCTGTGATGCAGAGGCACTCACCGGCCGTTCTTCGTAAATCATTGAGCAACACCTCCAGCGTGACTGTGGGGCACCATCTTCAGTTGTTTTCCCTCCTGCCGTCATTAATATTTCAGAACCTTGCCGGTCTCTCGCCGTGAAAGTTAGGGGAATGTGGTATCTTTCTCAGAACGTTTCTCGCTTTCTTGTTTTCCCGTCATGAAAAAGTGAGTAACACAAAGAATCCCACAGCTGCCCGTGTGTCTACAGAACTTCTTATGAAGAAGGTTGCCGTCTCACCTACTGGGGGTGGGAGGGAGAAGCCAGTGATGCTTAGCTACCCCTGCTAGCTCTCATCATGTTCTGCACATGTTTCCATAATATTCCTATGTCCTACACAAGTTCAGATGATGTTCTGATCATCTTCTCTACACAGTCAGTCCAAACCCTTACCACAGTTTATTAATAAAAGATTCATATTCTTGAAATTACACAGTAGTAGACTTTCACTAGGTTTATGCAGAATAGCATTATGCTAGCAAAGCGTTGTGGGTAATTTTGAGGTAGAGTAGGCTGGTCCTTCCCCATGCCTCTGTTAGCGCATCTGAAAGAAGAATTTAATTCCTGCACCGGATCCACCAATAAAAAGCGCTGATTTGCTGCTTCAGATAAAGGAATGAAGGATGCGCTGAGATTTTCATCTGGCCGTATAAGATTTATCTGTGCCCGCCTGTCTGCCAGAGACATGTTCAGTACCTGCTGAGAGACGACACCTCCTCTGCAGTCAGAGCGCATCGTTGAAAAATCCCCTTTCCCAGCTGTCACCACTTCAGTGGCAGCAGTGGCTGTTTTCTTTGCCCACGGTTCTCGTATTTTCCACTGCGGAGATCCCCTCCTCCATCTGGGAGAAAGAAAGAAGGGATGGGGGGAGAAAAACAAGACCCCAAACGCGGCATGTTTTGCCCGGGTTGATTAGTGTCAGCATGAAGAATGTGTAAAAAGCACGAGTCTCGGTCAGGCTAATACCCCTCACAGGCTATACACAAAGCATCGTCTCCAGGTGGGTTCTTAACACGCTTCGGATCGAGCGGTGGGCCAAAGGTGCCATGCAGGGGGTAGGGCGGCACAGAACAGAGCTACCTGCTAGGCTGGGGGCAGCTGTATTGATCCAGTGATTGATGTCAGTTGGGTTTCTACGTTTAACACCGCAAAGCTAAAACTGCACTCCTGCGTCTCTGCAATTGCTAAGAGACAAGCTGCCTTCTGTGTTACATCCATGCAAACACGTCCTACCTACACATCAGTTTTCCTCCTTGAGATGTTCGCCCGTGTGCTACAGTCGGACAAGAACGTGACTGAACGACTTCACCCCTTAACGAAAGCTAGCAAAAATGTGCCGCTATATTTAAGCTGGTCTTCTCTTGCTCAGTCTCGGCAGAGTTACCCATAGTCATTCTGAGTTTCTTATGGCTCAAAAATGTATCTGTGCAGACACAAGAAAATTAGCGTGTTCATCGTAGCTTATCAGTGAATAGTAGATTAAAGCAACGTTTCCCAACCCAGTCCTCAGGAACCCCCAGACAGGTCACGTTCATGCTGTCTCCCAGCTCCCAACACACCTGTACCAGGTATTCGGTGTTTTTGACTGGGTGGGAGCAAAAATTTGGACTGTCTATGGGTCCCCGAGGACCAGGTTGAGGAAAACTAGAGAATGCATAGCTATAGGTAATAAGTTAGTGGATACCAATTCATGGTGCCGTGTTAAACAATGCATTTAAAAATGACAGTGTGCCTGCAGCCTGCTGGGAAGTTTATGTATGCAGTGGTAGAAGCAATGGTTGGATGTCATTAGCTTCAGATATTTCAGCCTCGTTAGATGGGAGTTTTACAGAGTGGGCAAGACAACAGAGGAAAGTACAGAACCTACAGAAGTCATCGTGAACTCTGCCCAGTTGGCCCAGGATAATCCAAATGGAGCAGAAGCGCCTGCTTCTGTGAAACAGAACTCTGTCCAGGTTTGGGCGGCCAGTGCTCATTTTAGTGTGGGAATGGCCCTCGAGAAGGGGCTGCCAGTAGGTCATTTCACCTGTGCCATTGCTCCCAGAACATCTGCGACTTGTATCTGAAAAATTCCCCTATCTTTCAGCAGCCTTAGCAAGATAACGGCCCATTTGTGCATCAGAGCAAGATGGCAGAAAATACACAGAATACTGCAGTTTGATATGGTGATTGCCTATGGAAAAGGCTCAGTTCATGGTGAGGAAATGATGCCCCACAAATACAGACTTTTTGCTCCCCCAACGTTTTCCGTTCATTCAGTTCCTCATCAAGTTGCTTCATAACCAGGTTTTGATCATTCGAATAAAAGTGTGCTTCCAGTTTTAACGAAAGACTATGATTATGCAACTGCTGTGCAAAATCATTCCCCATCTGTTGTAAGTATGATGGACTGTAATTTGTGCATGGCTTTTTTTAATCTCTTTTCTTTGGAGAGGGAATAGATGGGAGGCAGGAACTGAGCGTGCTTAGGCCGTGTAGAGGCCACAAACTTGCTTGTCTAAAACGTGGCCTGCGGTGGAAAGGCTAGGGTAATCCCTTAGTTAGAATTGCACCGTTTATCAGACCCCCAGTGGGTCTGCCTTGCCTACCTTGTCTTCTATCAGGTTTTTTGCACCTACCCCTTGCCTCATTTATTTCAGATTTCTGCCCCCACCCCCCATCTCTTTTTTAATTATCTGTCCCAGCAACCCCTGAAGCAGTGTCAGACATGGTCACAAACTCCAGCCTCGCTGGAGTAAATTCGCAAAACAACAACCACGATGTGTTTTAAATCCATCACCCCTCTTCAGTGGCCTTGGCGGCAGACAGGGGGCAGGTGGTGTGGATAACGCAGCCGGCTCTGATCTTTCGCAGAGATTCCTGTCACCCGGGGATGATCAGCATACAAAATGGGCAAGTGGGCATCCCCAATATACTTGACATCTTCTCGAAGGGGCCAGGCAAGCTCTTTGACCTGCCTTTGATGTGCCTTCATATTAATTAGCTGTCTCGGCTGCGGTAAATCTTTACCTCCCCTTTGAATTTAATCTTTAGCTGAAGGAAAAGCACGATACCACATTTCAAAGCAGCAGCTCTTTTGTTTACTTACCCACAATAATGGATGTGGTAGGAGGTCCGTGCGACATATTGGCTCTAGTCACAAAGTATTCAATGAAATAGTTGCTGTTATACCTACAATATGTCCAATATTCCACATAGACCAGTAACCCCCCACCCAATTTAATTAGATATTACTGTTCTGCTGAAAGCGCTTGAACTATTATATTGCTCTTACATTTTTCCCGCTAATGGTTCACCTGTGCGTCACCTTTGTGGACAGGAACCCTGTTGGAGTATGATGCAGCCGCACTTCAGCTTTCAATAAATAAGGAGAAAGCGGATTCGATGAGAAGGACTGGAATTTTATTCTTCTCTCTCTCTCTCTCTCTCTCTCTCTCTCTCTCTCTCTCTCTCTCTCTTTCTACTCGGTGAAAGAAGGACAAATGTTATAGATGGTAATGGTGCCTGTTGATCCCCCATATGCCATTTTAGTTCCTTTTTCGATCGATTTTTTCCTTCCTCTCGTTATTTGTTCCCTCACTCCGATGACAGAAAACCTACTGATATTTCGAGGGTAATTGATCGCTTTGTTCTTTGCCCTTGCTCTTCCATCACATGACCAGTGTGCCTCCTCTCACCTCTGCCACCATGAAAGAGCAGGGGGAAAAGGAGGGCCTCCCACCCGACTCTCAGCCACCCGATATTAGCCTATTTTTTTGGAAACTGACCTAACGATCATCCAATAAATGGTCACTGTGCCGTATATCAAGATCTCCTGAGACTTAAGGATTTTCCCTGTTATCTCTTGTAGATCGGTATTTGCCAAATTTATGTTAACCTCTATTTTGGCGCTTGAATCGTCTTATTAGGTTCTTGCTTTGTTGGAAGTTGTTGTGTACCTCCTGCTCCAGTACAGCTCACAGTTCTACCTGGCTATTCACTGGCTCAACCTAGCTGCACGTACAACTAGTTGTCTTGTTGACAGCATGATTGTTTGAAATGTGCATCTGCTTTATATATAAATGTAAATGTAATGTAACTACAGCTACAGAAGCCACAGGGATACAAACTGAAAATGTTTTTGCGCAAAAGTTTCCCAGTGCATAGAAAAGGGTGTTTCAGTTTATTATTAGTAACGGAATCATAGTTGGCAGGAACAGACCATTTTTCATTTGATGGTGTGAAAGGCGACGGTTTATTGTGACACAGGCACACTGATGGCACTCGGCAAAATGAGGAAAGGGCAGGAAAGCAGACACTAGTTCCTATTAATGCTTCTCATTGTCCACAGGGCCGTGCCGTCAAGCCGTCTCGACACAGAATGTTTTGTGAGCAGAAGCTAATTGAAACACCAGTAGCTTGTGGATGCAACCGACACCCGCACTGTCTTTTGTGGCTAATTCCTGTCATGTGTTTTCCTCCTTGTCGCGATCTGCAAGCCCACTGCTGCCTCAGCGACCTCTCCCTTGTCTTGTTAATTTGAAAAGAGTAGTCATACCATTGATGAGTGACCCTCTGCACAGTTGAAACAATATCAGAATGCATACATTTGCAATTGATTGCAATTTTCTGTACGTGAGTGAGTTATTTATGGACGATTAACATGGGTATAGATTGTTATAAGACCATTATGATGCTCCCATAACAATTGTGCAACAAACTATCGGAATGTTCACTCATCCAGCACAAGCCACTGTGCTATATGTTATATGATTAAGCTTTCAGGCTTTATAGTACAGAGACTCTAGCCTCCCTCCCTAATGGAGCCCAGACCTTAAACTGACCTGCCAGAAACCACCCACTGCTGTTCACACGTAGCAAAATGAAACTCGCCTTGGTAAAAAAAAAAAAAATGCACTAGAGACCAATGTTATTGGTACTATATGTATTAAGTAGGTGGCTTGCCTGCAATCATCTGTCATTTGTGCCCCTTGTGGTTTTCAGCTAGGTGAACATAAGTGAAGGAAAATATTTCCTGAGGCTAAATAAAGAAAATGTATATCGGCTCTGTCTCATTTTCTTCTTGCTCGGAAACCTGTTGTCACGGCGATGCAGGCCAGGCAGGTTTCACCGGCTTGAACTCTTTAGTACATCCTTCCCAGGGACTCATGCCGGTTTCCTGTTGAGAGAGCAATGACCTAGAAATGGGAAGTGTAATAGAAAGGAGCGCAGAGACATAGTGGCTTGCGACAGTCCAGATACGGATGCAGGGGGGATGGCAGTGAATGGCAACAGTTTGAAACTATAAATCAGTGAAATGCATAGCTGTTCCAGTGAAAATGCGACTAGGAGAGATTAAGAAATGGTGGCTGCACTGCATTATAGATTTTACTTAAAAGCAGCAACTATATAAATGCTGAGTGGCCATAAGGCTGCATTTAGTAATGACTGGTTTCCAGAGGTGGAAAGTTCAGGTTCAGTATGTATAAATCCAGGCCAAGATTTTGTTCCAACCAACCAGTTGCGTATTCTGTGAATGTAACTCTATATGCTCAACTTTTTGATTGAAACAAAATCTTGGTCTGGATTTGTACTTTCTGGACCTGAACTTTCCACCTCGACTGATAACAGATCAGTCAGCTTAGTAGGGATTAATGACCATCCTTGATTCCTAGCAGCTGTAGAATGCTCGTGCTCCTCATGGTCACAGCATTGGTTGCGAAGAGGTGATCTTTCTCGCTAGCACAATGGAAGGGCTTGACGTGCAAACCAGATGCTGAGGCTGATAATGCTGTCAGAGAACTTCCAAGTTTTGGGTGTAATCAAGGGCGATTCTAGGATTTTTTATGGCGTTGGGCTTAAGAGGGACCATCATTCATACAGAGGGGTCAATCTTATCATTAGCCAATGATATGTCTGGAATCTGCGAGTGACAGGGGAGGGAGCACTCCAGAGGCCAATCATCTTCCAGCTGGGGCCCCTGCATTCGCCCCCCAGTCGTGATAAATGTCAAAACCCACTATAAAAACAGGCATTTCTGCAGTGCTGAGTTTTCCAGCGTAATTTAAAGCATGGTCGCTTTAACGTCCATTGTGATGGATGGGCAAAGGTGTGATATGTGCAAACTACTCTGTGTGCAGCGGTAAATCGGGTCTTCATGGTGATTGTCTTATGCCTCCCCATTCAGGGAGAAAGGGCTGGGTTCTGCTGTTAGGTGACACAGTGCCAGTGGCATCACAACGGATGCCTGAGGATCCAGCTGTCCATGGTCAGCCCCTTCTCCGCTGCATAAAGTATGGTGTAATAAACCGACTGCTGGTTATTATGTTAGTGTTTGATAACATAACACATCCATACCGTCGGCACACGCCTCTGGGATGGCGCTGAAGCCGGGCGGGGGTGGGGGGTGCTATTTGGAGGCTAAGCACAGTTCGCTGATGGCCAAGCGTGGGCCAGCGGCGGAGAGGAAGCAGACGGGCACATTGGCTGACGCCCCCCCCCCCCCCCCAAGTCAGGTTGTGCCAGCCCGCTGCTGCCTGCCAGGCAGAGTTCCGCACTGCCCACATCTCGCTCCAGGAAACCCATCTGTAATCACGTTAACATGAGCATCCTGGCATCTCGGTCCATCAGCAGCCAGGCTGACATTCTCACACATGCTGTGTTTTTTCATGCATCTTGTGGGTGGGGTGGGGTGGGGGGGGCGCTATTATTGTCAGTCAAGTATTCCGACTTTGGTTTATATTCAGAAAAGTTACAGTTTGGTTCGTATTGCTATAAAATGAAAATATAATATAATATAATATAATATAATATTTTAGTTTTATTGTTTTGCATTGCATTATTTTTTTCAGTAAAGTATAGGAACTACAGCAGTAATGTATGTTTTCAATCCATATGTCCGACTTCCTAGCACTTGTCCGGTACAGGATCAGTGTGAGCCTGTAGCCTGCCCCTGGAATTACGGGGGAACAAGGCAAGGGAGCATCTTGGATGGAATCCCAGTCCATCACAGAGGCAGATGTTTTCTAAAGTTTTAAATATTTGCTGTATTGGTTCTGTTATTACTCATTAAAATGAATTATTAGGGCGTCTTGCACAGCATCCGTCCCTCTTGGGACCCAGTGCACTGCGAAGGAAACATTTTGTGGTTCTCAGAATTCCGGAACTAAAATAAATAAAAGTAAACAATGAGCTGTTTCCATGATATGCTAGTAAAGTCAAAGTATTGTCTTGTTGTTCTTCTTTTGGATTTTTTTTGGGGGGGGGGGGGTGGAGGTTGCAAAACTGCCAGTCATCTAAAGTTTGAAAAACACCTTGAATCAGCTTGGACTCTTGGGAAACCCTCAGATGCTGTCTGTTCTGGGCCTCTGTGGCATAGAGTTCGATTTGCTTTTAACCCTGTAAACATATCATGCTCTGTATACATATTACATATGGATTTTTCTTTTTTTGTTGAAACAGACTAAGTAAGAAAGTCCTCTACCGTCCAAAAGACTCATTCGACACTCCTGAACCCTTCACAAGATGTGTGCAGAAAGCAGAAAGCCAGCTAAATGCAAAGATGCAAAGAGGGACCTACAGATAGCAGAGCACAGTCTGACAGTGTCCCGTTGTTTGTCTTTTTTCTTATACCTTTGAGTGTCATCCTGGATTGTAATTGGTGAAGGACTTTTGTAGAACAATCAAGATGGGTGCTTATTGGTTTGAAAGCAGTTATCCTTTGGATTATAACTAGCAAATTGCTAACTGAAGTTCTTCAGATACAATTACTGTGAGAGAATTAATGGGGCAACCTACAGAACAATCATTTGAGGCTGGATGTAATGGGGCGGAAGGTTCACTGTCTCACCAGCAGATGAACGTTCGCTTGCTGCTGCGGTGTTTTAGTTGCAGCGCAGCAGCGAGCTCTCAGGCGCTCTCATGCAGCTCGCAAGAATTGATCCCACACAGAATTCATTCCACCAGACTTGCAGCTTCCCTTCATTATACGAGCAGAGTGCATTCGCAGAGATGAATTTGCGTTCTTGTTTGTTTGTTTGTTTGTTTGTTTGCAGTGCTGGGAAATCGGTGTGACTCTAATGACTGCAGAGTATGAATTTCGAAGGCGAGCCGGAGCCTGTGAGGCGACCCGGCACAAGATCAGTGTACAAGGGAGATGGGAAGTTTGAAATATGAAGGTTTAATGTGAAGTCATGGTGTGGTACAGGCCTGAACCTGCCAGCAATCAGGACCCTTAAAGGTCTGTTAGAATGTATTATTCTCTCTGGGTTTTTTTCTGCTGGAGTTTTCTTGTCTGGTCTTTAACAGTGATGTCTCAAGTATGACTGGAAATGTTACTTGACTTCTTCATTTGCAGCAAATCATATAGTAAAGGGACTTGTTTTTATTTTATTAAAAATGAAATCAGCAGGAACCATTTGAGCCTCAGGCCTCGACATCCTTCCTATGACTCTGTGGAGTCTGCGGGATCCCTTAATATTTGGCTATTCTGTTTTCTGAATGGCATGCATTTAGGTGAATTGGCGTCCCTGAATGGTGTTTGAGTGCGCCCTCTGATGGACTGGTGCCACATGCAGGGTGTTCTCTGCCTTGCTTCCTTGATGAATGAACGGGTATGGAATGGATAAATTCCAGTGTACAAACTCCCCACAAAGCTGCCTGATTTTACCTTTCCGAAATGAAATTTTAAAATGCGTGGATTTGCCGAAAGTCACAGAGAAATCATTGCATATCATGAATAGGTGAGGAATTCATTTACATTTATTTGCATTAATTTATTAAGCAGATGCTTTTCTTCCAATGTAACATATAATTAAGGAAGGCAATACATCACAAGTACACAGCTGTAATGGAGACAACTTAGGTACAAATGTTGCTAAGCTGAGTCACCAGTATCAAGTGCAAGATTATGGGAGCAACCATTTAGAAATGCTATACCAAGGTTTGAAATATAAGTGCAAAACTTGTTTCTATATAGATGACCTCCTCCTATGGGAAGATGGACTTTGTAGCTTTCATGCTTACCATATCTGCCTCAGGTGTTAATTTCATAATACTCTGCCGATTCTCCAGGCATTAGGCTGAGGCCACGGACAACGCCCTGTATGCTATGGGCCGTAAATGTGATCCTGTATTGCATACATTTATGGGTGCATTGCGTGGTGTTGTGCAGCTTGCTAAATAACCCATAAGAGGCACTTGGAATGAGTCTCTGAATCGATGCAATGAATTTTCTGCACACGTTACGCTGCACGAATCATTTGCGATCCAGACTTCGACCGCTCTCAGATTTTCCTGCATCGTTGTCAAAGTACCATCATCAGGAAACTTATTTACTCATAAATTAGTTCTTCTCATTACCAGCTCTGAGTAAGTGTTGCCATGCCAGCACAATAGATTTGTCAGCCAGGAGTTATCGCCGATATGGCGTGCAATACCAGAATGTATCTCTAATAGCGTCTGATCCGTGTTGCGCCTCTGTAGCTCTCGTATACCACGTTCACGTCTTTGCACGTTTGTTTTCTATGTTTCTCTATTTTAAGACGTCGACAAAGCACACACTAAAGAGACTCTCCCTATGGCTGGCTTCGGGAGAGGGGAAGTTTTGCCACGGGGGAAATTAAAATGCTGCTTGATAGCTGCAGATGAGCTCAAAACTTCGAGGAAGCAAAGTTTGTCGATGCGTATTGCAAAGTTTGCGTTGGAGATGACTTCATTCGTCTTGACGTTGCCTAATTACCCATAATAAACAATGGCCCTTTGATATGTCTCTGGGCCATTAAAACACACGTACACAGATCCTAATGAAGGGGCCGGTCCCTGTTCCTTCCTTCACTTTTCATGTCATATGCCTCTGTTCACCATCCCACCTCAGAGCTATTCATACAGACCTTAACTTGCAGAAAGACATTCATTCTGGTTTATGCAAAGCTACATTATTCATTCATTTGTTTCTACCATTTTACATTAGAGCTTCTTCCAATTTTATTTGAGTCATTACAGTCTGATTTAGGCTACATTTATTTACACATTATTTGCTTATTAATAAATAGTAATATTTAGTATTATTCACTTACTGTTAATATTAATATTATTAGGCTCCCTGGTCGATTTTATTTGCCTCTGTTTTGCTCTGTGTGGGAATGTGTGAGAGACTCAGCAGGGCAGAATCCCATATATTCACGTGCTTTATGGGATCCGGTTCCTGAACGGGAGGCATATACAGCTCGTAAATACTTCCCGTGAAAACAGCAACGTGCTACAAGCTCTCCGGTACAACAAGTGCAGTGGCAACAGACGGGGAGGGGCCGCTGCCTTCGTAGGAAGCCGCAAATCTGATTAGGGTTTGCGTGGGAGCTCAGAAAGTGGCAGGTACTCAGCCCGACGTCGTCCCGCCGGCCATTCAAGTAAAACATCGCCCCCTTCAGTTTCGAACTATGGGTGCCAATGCACAGGTCTGCGATTGGGCAGATTTGAATGGGGCTTTTTTTGTCAACGTAGTCGACTGTATTCTAATCGGTGCTTAGGCTCACACATTCATTCTCACTAGTGATGGGAGAATGAGCCTTTGGAACCTATAGTGGGTGGAATACCGAGAGCTGTCAGCTGTCAGCTACCGGCCTAACCCACTTCCCAACCAGTGATTTTATTAATTCCCGGTCGCCTTAAAAACAGCCAGTGATTGACAGCGAACAATTACCCCGTCCACTGTGGGTTTCTGACGCCTCATTTGTCTCACTCCGCTTCTTTTAAATGTCTGTTTGGCACACCACGGGCCAGAGATATCATAGTGATAAAGGACGCAGAGCTGTGACTAAACATGTTAACCTGAATTTCTTGGCATTTATGTCCAAATGCATAAATGGGAAACCTGTTTCATGAAGCGGTTCCCTAAGCCGGCTGAATGCTGAAATGCGCCCTCATTTCAATGGAGTTTTTAAATCCAGCACAGAACGTAGCTGTCGATATTTACTTTTAAGGCACGCTCCCAGGCCTGGGTTGAGGCCATCTGGGCACGACCTGGTTGCCATGACGAATTATTGATTGCCAGATTGTCCCCTGGGCCACAGGAGGGACAGATGAAACCTCCACCATGTGCCCCACGCACCCTACCTCCACCAGCCACACCGAACAATCAGCCCCCTGTGTCCAACCCCTCCCCCCTCCTTTGCCGAGTCTGTTTAACAGCCCACCCACCCATCCCTCTGTACGTGCATGGAGGCTTGCAGTTGGCTGTTGTTTCTCTTCTCTATCAACCTATCCCAGGAGCTGTTTTTATCACACCTGAAGTGCAATCCTACGAGGAAGAGGGGGGTGGCGGATGTAGGGCTGAGGATGATCTTGGGCCGGTATGATGTGATCCACTTCACGCTGCACCTCTGCTATTTCTCACCAAGTGAGAGGAGGAGGGACAGGGTTATCCATCTGGACTGAATGGGAAAGCGAGAGGCTGATCCATTGGCAGGCTGCTCTCTCCCAGTGGAGGGGGGTAGGGGGAGGTGTGTATGCAATCTCCCTCGCTTGAGTCCCTGCCCCTGAGAGATCTCCCCACTGCTGTGTGGGTAATGCCTTGTGTATCCCGCCACCCCCTGACGTTTCAGTTTTTTTATGAATCCACATGCTCTAGCATGCAGAAGCTGTAGTTGACTTTACACTTGTGTTCAATTTACCACCTGCAAAGCCTTTTTTTTCATCATTTTACATGGTGAATAATCTCTGTAAGTTTTTCTGGGTAAAAATCCTCTTTGCTTAAAATCTGTCTCTGCACACAGTTTAAAAACACAAAATAAAAAGGAAATTAGCTTCCTGGGTGTGTAAAAATAAATAAACCAGCTTAAGTCATAAGTAGCACCGCCACCTTCATCATAAAAATGTCAAAAATATATTCTCACCAAATGGTACTCCTGCCATTGGTCATGGTTTTGAAACCCGTGGTAGACAGGATTATCATACTCAATCATTGTTTGGTTTGATCTAACGTAAATTGACAATAACGTACCATGGTGTCGGCCAATGTGGGTACGTTAGTCAGTAAAATGCGGTGAGATTTCAGAGTCTCACCTTGGACTAAGTATGTCACAAAGAATGGAACCTATCACCTGTGATTGGCTGCCGTAGCAAAGCATATCCATCCAACCATCCATCCATTTTCTATAACCGCGTATTCCATATGGGTTGCGGGGGGTCCGGAGCCTATCCCGGAGGCTGCGGGCGCAAAGCAAAGCATATCATCATCATTATTATTAATATATCAGTATTTAGTTGACATTTTGATAAAAAGTGACTTTAGCATTTCGGTGTTAAAGAAGGTTAGTTACAACCTGTCAAATAGCGACTCTTAGATATCTTTATCGCTCTGGGTGTGAGCGTTAAACGTGGCATCAACAGTAATGTAAAAATAAGGTTTTCTTTGTCGGCAAAAGAAATAACAGATTGTTCCGGAAGAAAGGAGGCTGTGACTTTGCTTTTCCAAGTACTCTGAGGGTACATCCTGCAGAATTTGAACCTGGGTATGGCGAGGCCATGTTAATGAGGCTTTGCCATCCTCAAAATTCTCCAAACAGGATACCTTTGACACACGGTCTCAGTCAGCTTCTTTCACTTGCGAGGAGGTGGGGCCTTCCTGGAAACAAACTTCCTAATCGTTTCTTGGACTTAACAACCATTAACAGTGTTCTCTGAAGCATTGTAGCATCCTGTTTTCAGTAATGAAAGCATCCTTGAAAAGAGAGGTCCACATTAACTTCAGTAATGAGTGATTATTTCTGGTGAATAATTTTTTCGGTCAAGTACTTCAGTGCATTAACAGGTCAGAACTTGCAAGTAGACCAGTCTGTTTGCAAAGACTGGGGACTTCTGTTTTAATAGGAAGACCTCTCCAAGGTGTTCCAAGTAGGGCTGGATGATGGACAGATGGTTAAATGAATCTGACAGATAGCTGATGCATCTGATTGGTCTGAAGTGGTGAAGTTGGACTGATTCCATATTTTTCAGCAACTTTGTGTGATGGCATGGTAACAAGACCAGAGGATCGGGACCCGCTTCTCCAAACCCACAGGCACATTAGCAAAATGAGCATTGCTCTTTTTTCATTTGCTGAAAAGATCTACAGCAGATGAAGCGCATCTCCTGCAGGTCATTCTAGACAACTGCGGTGTCAATAGTCAATTAGTCAATGGTATGCAAGAGTATCAAAACAGACTATACACTGTAAAACTTCTATGCTGTAGATGACCCAAGCAATCGGGAGCTCTAAATACCTTGCAGGTGTGCTGGGAGCTGGCATAAAACAAAAATGTGGGTCCATACAGTGTGCCTTGACGACTGGTTTGGGGAACACCAAGGCAGATTATGAATTGCGAGGGGTCAACAAAATTCCATTTAATTAATGATATTTAATTTAGGACCTTTCCCAAATTGGCTTCCCCAATTGCTTAAACGAGGGTTTAGTGTCAAAATTACAGTTAACTTTGCATCAGTGACGATCTTAATCAATTACGAACAAAACTGCACTCGGACAAATCCGCCATCAATGTTACACATTAAGATTCACATGGGGACGAAAAAAAAGGTGTGAGGATGCTCTTGTATAAATAAATTCCCTGGTTCATGGAGCTTGAATGTCACAAGCGAACCTTTTCAGAGGTATAAGCCAAGAAATGCATTTGGAATGAAAATATAATCGTCACAAGTTGGTTAACACTTCCTGTTGTCTCTTATGGGTTTTCTTTTTCTGGTTAGCTTTTCAGGCGGGCCGCCTTCTGGCAGCGCGGACATTAAAGACTAGCCGAGCGCGTTTAAACTCCTCGAGAGCCTCGCTGCCCCTGCGCTCAGATGCGGGCGGAAGGCGAGGACTGCATTTAGAGCCAGAGATCGGTCCTTTCATTAGCACAGATTAGCACTTCTGAGGATGGCTCTTTTGTAATGGCTATCCCTGTACATTGTGGTTGGGGGGGTGCTGATGACGGGCTGATGCCAACACGTCTCTAAGCTTCTCTCTTATGTCCCGTTCCCTCAAAGTGCCATTTAAACATCTCTTAATTACGAATAGCGTGGTCTCTTGCTGCCGTTAATATTTGCAGCCAATTGGATTATTGGGCCAGTGCTTCTGACTGAGCCAACAAGAGAGTGTGGGGGGGGGGGGGGGGGGGGGTTGTGTGGGGGGGGGGGGGTGTGGGGGGGGGGGGTGCCCGGTTTGGTTTTTTTTTTGACAAGCCAGCTCGGGTGGGTGGTAAATAATGTTTTT
>JAAGVU020000038.1:16885386-16901462 GCA_011763525.2 Mormyrus iriodes
CGTCTTGTGATTACATGTCGGGTTGTGGCGTGATGGTGGCTTGTGGGGGTTTGTGTCCGACCAGGCTTCTGGCGGGGGATTCCCCTGCTTGTTCTGTTTTTGACAATCCAACTATGGTTGGTTGTAAATGAATGATTTATGCGCACAGAAACTGTCAGAATGTCAATTACAGGGTGTAGAGGTGTTCCGTGGGTCTGCAAATTTATGTGCCCTTGTTTATAACATCCCGGTGAACACAGCTGGGAAAACATAAATTTGTATAAAAATTTGTTCCTTGATTGTGAGACCCGCCATTGTTTCATTTGTGCTGCATTCATCTCACCCCCGACTCCCTCAACACCAGAATCACCCTCACTTCAGTACCTGGACCACTATCTCGATAAATCTGGGAGTCTTCAGGTTTTTAAGGCTCAGCAGACCATCTCACCAGAGGAAAATGGAGTGACAGTTTTCCTGGGGTTGAAAAGTTGGATGACGATGTGAAAATCACGGCTATTTGTCGGCTGCTTGTGGTGTGCTAAGCAGTGCTTCCATCATTTAGCCAATTATTTCTAGAAAAAGATGTTGAATTTAGCCGGTAAATAATATGCTGTATTTAGACATTGTAATGTATAGGGTTGGTTAACTATAGCAGGAGTGGTGTGCAGCTCTCTATACCTGTGTTCAGGAGGTCATTGATTCATATCCCATGGGTGGCAGAGTGATGACATTGTTGGGCCCTTGAGTAAGGCCCTTAAGAGTTGCTCAAGGGACTGGTTGACCCTGCCGTCTGATCCTTATATGAGCATCACATTAGACAAGCCGGCCTGCTAAATCAATAATAACATCAAAGGTGGTTCTCAGAAGTACTGCTTCGGTGTGGATGATTTCTTGAAAAAAGCTCAACCCCACAACATAGTCTGTGCTATTTAAGTGCTTCTCAAATAGAGAAGTGGTTCTTGGAAGCTGGAGCATTCCCAGGCCCAGATCAGCCCAGTAAGCCCACATTGCTGACCAAGGCATGTTGTTGGAAAGGTTCTCAGTTTCTGATTTTCGGATTCTTCTTGATTTCTGATTTTCGGATTCTTCATGGTTTCTGATTGGGGGATTCTTCATGGTTTCTGATTGGGGGATTCTTCATGGTTTCTGATTAGGGTGTGATAGAAGCAAAAAGTATTCTGAGACATTGGGGGCACTGGGATGGGGGCTGTTGATGTGGGAATTAAGAGCTCTCTGGGTTGGGTCACCTCTGAGCGTCTGCTCTTCTAATCACTTCTACAAGTAGAAAAAAACTGCAAACAAAGTGACATGTGCCGCATTGACTTTGGTGTTGCTATGGATTTGTATCATAAAACTAAGTAGGAGTAGACCTGTTCCTCTGATACAGATCAACCAAGCAATACTGAGGTGAGAAACATGCACACAGTCTGGCTCCACCTGTCTCATCTCCCTGCAATTATATAATAATCGCCCTTCAGTCTGGACCTCTACAAGTTTCCTGTCTGTCCCCCATTTACCTTGATGAGTGCTAGAAGCTGGTACTTTTGCTGTCAGGGGTGTCTTTACCCCCCTTTAGCCCCCCCCCCTCAATAAAAGTACACTAATTAGTCTAAATAGCGTGTTCTCATTCATTTGCACTAAAATCAGGCCCCCCTAGGAGAGGCTTAGCCCCAACCTCATAAATCTCTAATGCTGCTTCTGATTTCTGTTCTAATACTACTAATTCTGATAATAATGCATTTAAAATGAAGAATTATACTGATTATTTATGCTGTTTTTTCCATGCGCTTGCTGTAGTTTAGTTTGTTGTTATTACTTTTATATTTAGATTTCA
Source organism: Mormyrus iriodes (assembly GCA_011763525.2). NCBI lineage: Eukaryota > Metazoa > Chordata > Actinopteri > Osteoglossiformes > Mormyridae > Mormyrus > Mormyrus iriodes. Next base: position 16,887,200 of record JAAGVU020000038.1, read on the forward strand.
TGCACTGTGGTTCTTCATCCTCCTGAGTAGGAAAACTGGCTGTAAGTAGGATGTGCGAATGCCTCTTGCACTGTTTCCCACGGGAATCAGAAAAGCAGCTCTCCTCACTGAGGTTCCTTTCAATCAGATGCCGGAGCACACCGTAAGTAGCGATTCATTTAAGATACCAGTCTATCACAGGGCACATGGTAGGGGTACACCCTGGACCGGACCCAGTCTATCGCAGGGCACATACAGCATGAGTAATTAAGAGACTAGCTATAGTAGCCTAATTACATGGACTGTAGCAGGAAATTTGCATCGCTTGGAAAGAACATGCAAACTCCATGTAGGATTCAAACCCCTCACCCAGGTGGTGTGACGCAACAGCACTGCCCCTAGAGCAGCTGTGCCAGCATTGTTTTGAGCCTCCCAGCTTTTAAGGCCTCTAATAGAAGCGGTCGTGCCTTTTGTTAATAGCTGTTCTCGGCTCAGAATGAACCATTAAGGTCAAGCAGAGCAGCACATTTGCCAATCCGTAGGACGCGGCCGGCTGCCACGGGAGATCCGCTTTCCGTTCTTTCTCTGCGTGTTTAAGGGTTCCACGGTTCACCGCTGCTTTCAAAATCCAATGCTGTGTTTTTTCATGTTTTTGTGTTTTTTATTTATGGCCTTTTGTGTGTGTGTGCGCGCGCGTGTGTGTGTGTGTGTGTGTGTGTCACACCTGCTCACAGAGAATGTTGAAATTTCATTATGAAGGGTGGATTTTTCCTTCTTTGTGCATTTTTGAATGGGAACAGTAACTGTTCGCTGTGCCTGATTAGAGAGTGGCTCAGTGCCTCTGGATCACTTAGGTTATGCTCGATGTATCAGTATATTTTTTTGAGATTTAGCTATATCTCGGTTCCCTGTGCCTCTTCTTTGCTTTTAATGCCAGGATGTGAAACTTCCATTTACGTCCTTTAGCTCCTCTCTTCTCTCTTTACACACACACACACACACACACACCCACGTGCGCGCACACACACACACACACACCCACGTGCGCGCGCACACACACACACACAGTTGCTTACCTATCATTATAGAGATCTTCCTTTAACGCTGAGAATAATTTTTAACTACACCCCAGGAAAACTCACAGAAATGTATACGTTGACAAAAAAAAAGCTTTTAGAACTTTCAGTTTTGCACTTTTTCTTTTTAAGATGATCGTTTACCTGCATCACCAACCATTTGTGGACAATTTCTACCAAAAATTCCCACCAACAACAGGACAACATCTATTCACACACATAATGCTACTGAACTTCAATATTTTTATCAAATAGTCTTGCAAGCTGGTATAATTAATGTCCAAAGCTTTTGTTTATGTAACAATGTCCTGTCTTTTTTTTTCCAGTGAACTGCTATATTGTGCAGCAGTTTTTTCCACATAAAAGATGACTTTGACTAGTGTATTTTGCCCTTTTTTTAGCTCAGAATTGTTCCCCCCATGATGAAACCAGAGCAAATCAGATTTTGCACCCTTCTCAATGCTGCATTTCAGCACAATCTCCAGGTTACTAGGCTTTACAGCTGATAAACGATTGTCTGCCATTTTGACTTTTGATGGAATGAATAATTTGTCCCCTGAGTAGTTTCAGCAGAAGATGAGATCAGGAGCCTTTGTGCTGTACCCTCCCTAAATCACGTCTTATCTTCCCTACACTTGTTCTGTTTAACTGTATTGCTGAGGGAGAATTGTTTGATGGGTTTTGCTGTTCAGATAAACAGTTGGAGGAGGGGAAAAAAGGCACCTGAATCATGAACAAAAGAATCTTTATTTTTCTGACATAATGAATGTTTCCAGGGCGAGATGGAGGAGTGGTGACTGACAAATTAAAAGCTTTGCGTGGGCAGTTCATAATGCCGCCAGGTGTGGAATGTGACCTTTAGAACGTTACAAAACCGGTTGGCTCTGCCAGAATTAACGGTTCCGGAATTAAGAACTGCTGCGATTCTGTGTGCATGCGTCTGTGTGCATCTGTGTGTGTGTGCGTGTGTGTACGTGTGTGTGTGTGTGTGAGAGTGTGTGTGTGTGTCGCTGTCAAGTAAAAATTTGAAAAGGTTCATGCTGGTTTATAAAGGTTTTATGAAAGTGAACAGCAGAAAAATCTTAGCGTTGCTACTTTATTATAGTGCACTGGGGCCTATTTGTCGCGAGGATCCTTTCTTCACTTGTCACACAAAGCTGACTGCGCTCGGTAATATGGTCATGAAAACTGAGGGCTAAACAAATTGAACTGTGGGCAGAGAAAAGGAAAATGGGCTATTTCACGGACTTGGACAGCAGTTGCTGCCCGTGGAGTAATGACAAGCACTCCAAAATCTTCTGTGACACGAAAGATGGGCGGACGGCGGATTTGTATGCTGCGGTACAGGTGCGTTTTCTCCTCTGCTTTCGAGAACATTTCCTTCCTCGATCTCCCTTCCTTAATCTCACACACCGGCATGCCACAGTGCCTGTAATCCAATTGTGTTCATAAGGGGAAGAACATTACATTTTTTGGCTATTTAATCTTCTCCATCTGTCCGCGTGTGTGTGTTGGCCTTAGTGAAATACTTCACTGCGCCGGTTTACTGCCGTCAGTATAAATTTACTAACAAAAATCAGAAAAAAAAAAATTATTGTTCGTCTGGTTCCTGGTATGTAGTCTGAGCTCTCTGTATCCAGATTGTATGCCTTGTAATGTTGCTGACTTTAATTCAGTGGTTTTGGAGACAGATTCTTCGAAAGCAATTTACATAGGTTACAATTTCACTCTTCCCACTTAACTAGCTATAGTATAGCTCAGTATAGAGGCTTGCCCGAGGGTAAAATGGCCAAGTTTTCTCCTGAGACTTCATCCTGTAACCTTTCTTGTGCCAAAATCCACATCCCCTATCCGGCAGCCCGCTTTGTACCGTGTGGCAGACTCTGTTCTCACTGCCCATTCCTGGTCTTGACTTTGCTCGAAATGTACGGGAAGTCTTGCCGGTTTTAATGATCTTTAAAATAAGCAGGAGCACAGTACATTTCCCAGAATTTTAAACAGACAGTGAGTGGCAGTTGACAGGTACGAGCCGTACGGGCAGAAGAAGGGGAGCAGGAGGCTGGCTCTCTGTCTGTCTCCTCTTCCCCATCGCACTGTGCTCTTCTGCTTTGTGTGGCAAAGCTCAGTGCCACCAATTCCGCTGAAAGACCAGAGCTGAGTCTGGGTCTGGCTGGACTTGTGACTTGGAGACTAATTTTGCAAATTAAAGCATTAGTGCATTTATCATATATGATAGTTTCTTGTTATGATTGACTTTTCTGAGGAGATTATAGCTGACAAAGCTGTATGAGCAAGCGACAGGCGCAGGGAATGAAATGATCCTTTATTTGCCATTTGCACAAGTAAAGGTGCTTCTTTCTGCATATACTATTTCTGAATAAAAATGTCACCGTAGGCCCCCTTGCATTATTTAATTTCATAATTTCACATATTCAAGTAAAATGCTGCCCCGCCTAAATCTGCCAGGGTATCCATTCCCCTACTACACCTCTGCTTGGAGAGAAGTACCTGCAACTCCCACCTTCGTCCCTGTAGTGCCCCCTTCTGGTCAGACAGTGTAGGTGGCGGGTAGGATTGGGGGGGTGAACTTAACCCTCACGTAAGCACTGTTTTCCTGCACTGCATTTCAAAGGAGAACCACACACCCAGGAACAGAAGGGGCTACCTCCCCCCCAGCACAGCGTAACCGAGACAAGGAAGGCTTGTCAGCGCTCTCTCTGTCAGAGACGGGGGGCGCCGCAGCGCTGTGCCGCGGCTCTCTGACCCACGGCCAGACCTTGCCCACGAGGGACTCATAGCAAATGTCAACATGGAAGGCTGGGTCTCCGGAACGTGCCCAGGCTGTCGGGGAGGCTCACTCCCCTTAACCGGTCACTTTGGATGTGGGGATGTGACTGGAATAACAGTCCAAGTCAGAGCTTTCCAGGGAGAGAATAACCTTGGTCAAAATTCAAGTCACCCTTAGTAATTTTGTCAAGTAGAAGCATTAGTCTATTTATGAAATAGGAATTTTCTTTTTAGGATTGACTTTTCTGGGGAGATTATAGCTTACAAAGCTACATGAGCAGGCAAAGAACTCTGGGAATGAAACAGCACTTCATTAGCCATGGGCATGAGTACAGGGACATCGGGGCGTCTCCTTTTGAAACATTCCATCACTCTCCCATGCAACATCCAGGTGAGAGCAAAGAGTTAGCCATTCACCTAGCATTCTATGGGCTTACAAGCCTTGTTATTCAGCTCAAGATGGGACTTGAACCAGCAACCTTCTGATCACAGACACACAGAGACCTAACCTACTGAGCCAAGCACCTTGGACAGGGCTCCCCTCCAGCCCAGTACCGATGTACGATTGTTCTCAATAAGGGGCAGGTCACTAGTCGGTATCACTGTCGCTTTTTGGAGATTGCATGTACCCCCCCCCCCCCATGTCAGTGTCCTTCAGCTACTCCCGCTTCCCTCTGCAGTTAAAAAAATGCAGTTGAAGTTTTCTCATAGTGTGACTGCGTGTCCTGTGACAGATTGGCATCTCATACAGGCTGTTCCCCTGCATCATGTGCTTCTTGGGAATCTATCCCGGCTCACAGCAGCTCTGCATTGGACAAGCAGCTGTGGGTAATGGACGGCTGGATGAATGGATGTTCTTGAGAAAATGGGCAATGACTGCTTATACACAGCATAACCAGGCATTCTGAACAAACTGCATCCATCAGCATGAAGGGAAATGAAACAAAGTCATTATTTTCCATATTATTTTCTATATTAAAGATTCATTATTTGCCATTTGCACAAGTGTGAGTACAGGTCCATCGGAGTGCTTTTCACATATCCCATCACGCTATCCTTTGAAACACATGCACACACAGACATTTCTTTACCTATCATTAAAGAGACCTCACATTGGCTCTTCCTATATAATAATAATACTCTCTGCTTGTCCATCTTGTGTAATATGTTACATGTCAGTCATGTGTGCATGCACCAAGACAAAATCCTTATATGTGTAACATATTTGGCGAAATAAAATGAATCTGATTTTGATATATGAGTGAAGCTTTGGGTATGAGCACATGACTAGGCATTTTATCCGGTGCCCCTGGAACATTTCGGGGTCGACCCACCCCCCAAGCTGCTTCAAGTATGAACTCGCCGGTATTTTCTCCATCTTTCATCAAAGACACAGCCTTTATTCTGGCCATGATGCAGGTGAGAGACTCATGGGTCACAGTCAGCAATAACATGGACCCTGGCATTCCACTTTGTTTGTGCGGGACATTTTTTTGTCAAACCCAGCAATGTTGACCCACCAGCCATTTGGGAAAAGATAACCCCCTGCACTTCTTTGCAGCATAAAACGTGCAGTTTCCAAACCAGCTTATAATTGGCAATTAGCTTTGGTTCGGAGTTTTCACTTGTATTGCAGCTCATTTAATCTTCCGTTGTACCTGAGCATTTTTTGCCTAACTGTTCAGCTCCAAGGCCTTTGGAGACCCACTCTGCATCGGGGAACGTAATTTGTTCAGGAAACTACTTCATGAGGGCCATTTTAAAAATCTCAGAAATGTATATGTGACAATAGCTAAATGGAAGTTCGTTTTCAGGAACTGCATGGCGCAGACGGAACATTTGTCACAGACTTAAGTGTACAGTCCACAATTTAGGCATTAAATCATATAGAAGGACTCGGACAACCGCGGTAATCTTCCTGTAAACACATTTGCAGTTAATCCGTAAATAGTAGTGGTCCTAGATAAAAAAAAAATTTAAAAAAAAAAACTGACCCCAAAATATAAACTCAAGAAGGGAAAAAATACATTAGGAAAGAGGAGACAGAGTCACCCCTCTGGCTTAATAATAAATGGGTGATTTGTCTGGAATTTTATTTATGTGTTTCATTCTGGCAGTGTGCTCAACTCTGTCTGGAGAAGAGCATATAGATAAACTGTAATGTATACAGAGTAATTTCACTCATGAATGATCACTCATAGTCATTTAAAATCTGCCCCGTTTCCCCATTCTGGGAAGACAGGTAGTATTATCCTCACGTTGCGTCTGCATGAAAGTGATGTAATGAAAGGTGCTTGGAAGGGTCGGGGGGGGTGTGGGGTTGGTGTAGAAGGTGGTGATGGGAAGTCAGTGAGGAAGGCATTGACAAGCACCCCCCATCTTGTGCTGGGCCTGTGCTCATCCGCAGCGGGGAGGAGAAGATGCTTGAACTTCAGTTTCTTTAACGCGGCTCGTAATTCGATCTGAGTGGCCGAATTATCCTTGAGAGTTTTGCTTTGTTTGTTTATTCAATTTCGCAGATGCCACCGCAGCCCCTTGTGTGCGATCCAGAGCAAGGTAATCTGGCGAAAGACTTTTAAGTTACACAGATCTCCGGTAATGTGGAAAATAAATGGCTTTGTCCATATGAGTTTTTCACTCCTTGTTTGCGGCTAAACACACTGATGGGCCCTGTTCGTTTGGTAAATCGTCATTCAGGGAAGATGTGAAAAGGTCAATGCTGAAGCAGAGAGTGCCACGGCGGTAATGCTTCATGCACTGACACCGCAGCGGTTGAGGGCCTCTGCAGGGCTCTAATCCAATAGAAATTGCTTGGAGCTGCAGTGGGTGGGTCACAAACCTGACATCACATGCATGACTCTAGACAAGAAGTACACTTAAATGAGCAAAATTAAACCTCAGGTTCGACTCTTGGTTCGAGTTCCAAACAGACTGAGGGTCCATTTGTTGTTTGTAGAGAATGGAGACTACATGTAGAATGACTGCTGCCTGATTAAATCTTATTTTTATGTCAAAATCATTACAATTTCTTGGAAGAGTACTTTGTAACGCATATTTGTACAAAACAATTTCATAATCGCCTTTTAACTCTTTTCATAAATATTCATATCTGAGCATGGTGGCTGAAAGTTCCCTAATTTAGGAGGGTTTTGGTTTTTTTTTTCCCCTGTTATCATTGCTGGTTATGAATATTTATAAGTGCTTACAAATGACATTATGTTCTGTGCCACTTCTGAGGGGCTTGTAGTGTTACGTAAAGGACCCTCCAAATGAAGCGTTACCAAATTGGATTAATTTGTTTTGTCTAGTGCCTTCATGGAACAGGAAAGTGTGTTCACTTCCGGCACCAAGGTGCCGGCTGTTGTATCAGTTTTTAAAAATACTGATGAACGAAACTTGCCCAACACTTCATATTGCAAAAAAAAAAGGTTTTTGTTACTGATGTTTTGAATAATCCAAATAGTTACAAAATGTTAAAAATGTTAAAAATGCACAAAAAAGTTAAAAAATATTGTCTTTGATGCAGAGATAAAATAGAAAGCGAAATTATGGATGTCATTCCTGGAAGATGTAAGGAAGCAGAGAATGTCTGCAGTCATTTGTAAAATGCAGTCTCCTCCCAAGGCTCGCCAGAGGACAGCTGGCTGCTTAGAAAATGATAAACTCCTCTGTAATGACACCGAGATGGGCTGCACCACCCTGCTCCTTTTTCAAAATATTTACAGCCATGTTATGTAAACCACTCCCCTCTTACAGCTGATTGGTTAACATTCAGCCTCGCCTCCCAATCTATTTGGGATGCCAGAGGATTCTGGTGCTGATGGACATAGCCCACTCCTTGAGCCTTATTGTCATCCTAGGTCCTGGGTGTGATTCACTGTCAGTCCACTAGCCAGAGAGGGCCACCTCACTCTCGCAGTAATTCCGGGCCATGAGGAGATGAACCCTCCCCCCCCCCAGGTAGGCAGGACTGTCCCCCTCCAGCTGGTAAACTCCCCTCCACCCATGCTAACACTAACCTCTTCACGGTTCGCTGCATAATAATTCGCCCCTTGTGTCCTATTTGGGCCGTGTTCTTCGTCATACTTCAGTCCTCTTGAAATAGGTTTCAGATCACTGGGGCCCTAACTGAATAAACAGATTGGGGAAATGAAAAGATAGTCGCTGTGTTTTTTGTCGGCTTGGTTTGAGGAGTATGGAAGCTGACTGATGTGCCAGGGGTCAAAATCATCATGCTGAATAGTGTTTATTAGAAGGTCACATTATTCATCGATGCTGGAGGGAAAAGGAGACAAACATTTGTGGTGCTCTAGAGAACCATTAGGAAAAAACAGCAAATTGCAGTTACTTTCCTGAATCAGAATCTTTATTGTCACATGACCAAGGCCGGTGGAAGTCTTTACTGGCACAGCTTGCTACTGCTGGAGACACCATGACAATAGACAACTAAAGATTAAAGCATAACATCTGCAGAAATAAATGAAGGAAAAACTAGCAAATACAACAGGGGTCCAGCACTGCGTGTTGGACCCCTAAAGATACACAATAGAGAGGTAAACGCAAGGCATGTAATAAACACAGTCACTTATGTTTCTTACTAATATTGTGTTTGTTCCCAGTTTTCCCCTTCTGTTTATTTGTCCCCAGTTCTCTGTCTACGGATGACTAAACAATATCACCTCCAGCATCCCTTCCAAGCTGACAGCTTCCTTTACACTGTCCCGGGCAGGACCTCTGGTGCATTGTGGGAGGTGCCGGTACCATGGCCAATGGAAACACCTCTGCCAGTTCACACCCACAGCCCCCAGTCCAGCTCACCTTCACCGTACCCCCCCGCTGCCACCCCAAATTCAGAATGTCACAATCACAAGCAAATTTAATTCACTGAAATAGAGAGAAACTTAGCAAAAGATATTTACACTTTTCCATTCCCTCGTAATTAACACCCACCTCACAGTGCAGAAATGGCTTCTTTGATGGAGATGAGACCTCTTCCGCTCGCAAGGGTCTCCCGCGATGTGGAGAACAATTGTGGTAAGGTTCACGTCATCTTTTTGGCAGAGTCGAGCTCCCCATACCTGGCTGCCTGCAGCGTGGGCTAAAAAATTCGTTCTATGAATAAAAAGGATTGGAGTGGGGGGACCTGCCTTGGAGTGCCAAGTAATGAAGCACAGAGGGCCAGGGGCCGGGAGGGAGGTGTTGAAAAAGAAATAAAAAGCCACTTCTAAACCAGGCCTTAAGGGACATGACTGCTGTGTGCCCCATGCTGGATACCACTGGTCAATTGAGAAGTGTGACTGGCACAACAGCCAATTAGGGAAGAGTAAACCCTAATTGTCCCTCCCCCTTCAACCCTGCTGTAATATTCTTAATTCATACTCTAGTGTCTAACTAAGAAATGAACCACACTGAATTGATATTGACTCTCTTTACTTAACACCATGGTATTAATGGACAAACTAACATGTACAATTTAGGGATATGGCTGATATGCAAATTAATATATTGCATGTGCAATCACTGCAAGTCTTAGGTCTAATCAGAAGATGTGACAGAACATCTTGGCCGTCATGTACTTCCACAGCAGTCCACTTGGCCACCCTCAAATGCCCAATTCTAGCCCGTCAGAGATAATCTGGCACCAGAACATTTCAGACACCCCTGTCTCCTTGTTATTACTCATCGCTAGACTCTGCAGAAAATGATCATTTTGCCAACGGACATCTCTGTTTATCTCCCTCTCAGTCTTTCTGATCCTTGCAAATATTTCATCTTATTCTGTGGACTCAAAATTGACAGCAAGTAAATCTCTTTTACTTTTTTGCTTTGCTGTATTTTTATTCTTTATTTATTCCTCATTTTTATTATTTCTTAGTATAGCAGAAATGATGCCGGCTCGCATTAAAATTGAATTTGAAGCTGTTTTTTTTTTTTCATTGTTACGAGAGAGAAGAACAGATACAAAGTTGTTGTCATCTGCAAGAGATACTAGGGGAGGCCAACCTGCTATAACTGATGCGAGATTTACACGGCCGCTGAAATGCAGCTGAATTCTGACGCCCACCTGTTGCCCCCCATCTCTGGAAAATGTTCATATCGCCGCCCTGGGGTGGCCATTTTTTAATTTTGTCTCCAGCAAACATTGAGCGGCGCTTGTGGCAGATTATTAAACAGATTTATAAGCATATCTGAGCAGTTTTCATCCCAAAGCAAAGGCCTGGCAACAAAAGGGGTTCCATTAAGAAAAATCCTCACAGGATTTGAAATCGGCCCTATTGTCACGGCCCGGTGTTCCCAGTGTGGGCTCTCCTCACTAACACCATGCTGACAAGGACCCCAAGACCCCAGGAAATGGGACATGTGCCGATGGCTTCTGTTCTGTAATTGAAACGAGCCCCATTGTGGATGCAGATGTGGCCATGATTGAAATGTGTAAAAGCTGGGGGGAAATGAGGGCACGGGGGCCTGCATATACTTGAAAACGGTGCCGACGGAAAAACAGCCCTTTCAAAGCTCTGTTTACTTTTTTAATGTGCATGTTTGAAGGCCCTGTATCGTTGTTTTCTTTGGGCCTTTCTCGGTGGTAATTATTTCTGGGTACACAGAGGAATTGGCGCGTGCCTTATGATGTATTGATTCTTCAGTCGAAGAAGCCTTTTATCTCTGTTTTTTTGTTTTTTTTTGTCTTGTAAATGAGTTGGTTTTGTGGAGGGTCCACCTCGCAGCACGGCTGCCCACAACATGTGCCACACAGCCCCCCACTGGGACCCCACCACAGCGACCAGACGACTAATACAGTTTTCTCCCAAATGCCTTTTTGCATTCGGACCATACAGCCACCTCGCCGGTTAGTAAGAACCTCTTGACCCTATTCACCTCTGGTTAAAAAATAATTTTAAAAAACTATAAAAAACTAATAAAAAACAAATAAAAATACATAGAGGATCTCCTGTGGCTTCCTGGAAGCCTGTGAAATGATGCTAGCGATGACACCTGTACTTGGTGACCTTTGAACTTTGGTGACCCTCTGGCTCCTTCGAGAGCTGCGGTCGGTCTCCTATTTCTGAGCCCAAGGCATTTAGAAGCCGGTCTCTAAAAGGTCTCATAGCCTTGGGAGATTCTGGTATAATTTATAGGGGAATTTCCACTAGGGCCCCGTGTGTTACTGCGGCTTTTATTTCCTCAGGAAATTAAAAAAATAGGGCTCTCCTTATGCACTGTTCACAAAGTGGCTCGCAGGCATGGTAAACAAGCAGTTCCAAGCAGTAATTAATTATGTATGATTATGTGACCGTTACCTTTGTTTGCTGATTATCAAACAATAGTCTGTTCTTATCCAGGCCTGAGTCTTCTGAATGTGGAAAATGAAAATCCTGCAAAGTGTTAATTGGACATCACAGGCCGAGTAAAACTGAAAACAAACTCAGACGAATTAAACAGCTGGTTTCAGCACCTCCGGATTGCCTTTTTCTGCTTGTTATGGATGTAGCGTCAGATCAAAACTGTGCCATGCATGTAAGGAAGGATGGGAGTATTAACTCTTTGGTTGAGATTAATTTTACAGATTAATTCTTTAAAAAAAATATACATCAGCTTTTGATTAAAAAAAAAAAACAGACATATGCAGATACTGAACACCTCTTTCTGTGAAAAATGCAAGAGATATCGCTTGCTATTTAGCCAGACTAGTCACTTAATCAATACATCTATTACTTCCTGTCTGCTAATGTTTGTAGCTGTTCAATATAAAATATACCTCTGCTTATAACAGGAATTTCAGCCTGGTATTTATTAGCCTCTCCTAAACAGATTGTGTATCACCAAAGTGTACACTGGGACAGCACAAAGGGAAGTTTGCAATTAGTTCAGTTTTAATTTCTATAATGTAATGAGAGGAAGAATTAGTAGCTCAGGATGTTTCTGTAACTGTACACCATCTTTCTGAGTGTCCCAGAGCCTGTGCGATTCACAAGGCATCATGGGAGGGCAGCGGCCCCCGTTTATGATCAAGCAGAGCTGAAAGTCAGCCAATGCAACTCATCATCAGGACATGACTTCAGCAAGAAATTCAGAGTGCCTTCCCCTCATTACCTTCTCTCCGGTGTTGTTTTCTGTCACAGCAAATTGTCTTTAGCGGGCTGGGCTTAGTTCAGGCTCCTGCCGCGTGATATATGTGCGCACATGACTTTTGCAGGAACAAGATGAAAACAAACAATGGAACGATCGTGATTAGCGATAGCTTGTCGTAGACTTGTACAATTCCGCATGGAATCTGCCACAACTGACCATGAACGTCCCAGCCCACAATTCACAAGCGGCGCTTTCACAGTGCAGGAATTTTTTTATGGAGCCAGAACCTTTTTCCAGAACCAGGTACTTCTGTTGTGTTCACACCACAGGAACTTGGCCCAATTTTTGCTCCTCAAAAGCTGTTTCTGAGACTTTGTTTAGTACCTTCTCCATAGTAGGTACTTTGGTTCAAATACAAACTATAAAGAAGGCGGTTACAGTGATAACTTGCTGATTGGTTGACCACAAGCATGCGTTGAATACATTTTTTGCTTGCGTTTCCATACTTCTGCATCGGAAAATTTGATCGATAGCCAACATACTTTCGTATATTGCTGGTGCCGACAGTGAATCTTGCCACTACTTATTAGCAGGATAACGTTACATCATCTTTTTATTCCGTGGAAATCAAAAGAGTCAGATTTAATGGGAGTCAAAACAGCCCGTTTCCTGATTTGATCTCAAATCGATCCACCCAGTAACAAATAACCTATAAAAACATCCTCCATTTTTTTGGCATTGTGGTGTAGTTTTATAGAAAATTCTGAACACTGGTGCCCACCTATCCTACCCAAATAACCCATCCCCATGATGGCAGCCTGGTAACGCTACTGTCACGGCAGCGGACAGAGCAGCGAGGCATGGTGCCGGGCAAAAGAAAGCAGGAGGCAGTGTATGCAGGTGAACCCCGTCAGGGGACTATTTCGTGCGTGAGCACAAGTAGGGAGAGGGGACACGCAAACATGCACTTCACAATGACCGACAAGGAACCACAGGACAGGAAAGCTTATATAAGGGAAACAGGGAGGAATGAACGAGGGGCACCTGTGGGTGATTAACACAGGGAAAGAACATGAGGTAACTAGGCAACACTCAACAGGCATGGCTGCTACCCAGCCCCGCCTGTGGGGAAACACTGACCGGGAAGGGCTGGACATCACCTAACCCCCCCCAACGGCGCACTCTCCGGGTGCGTCATCCAGATCGAGGGGGAGCCCGAGGGGCCAAGAACAAGATTGGCACACCGGATAAGGACATCAGGGGCAGACGTTGGACCCAGGCAGACTTGGACGAGCGACAGGAACAGGACCTGGGGAAAAAACCTAAACAGGACGTGGTTAAACTCACAAGCAACAGGACTAGGATGGACCCTGACCAAAACAGTAGACTGGACGAGGAGGGACGAAGGATAGGACCCAAACCAAGACTAACCGTGGAACCAAGACAGACCAGGAAAACTCACCAACTAGGAAACCCGACAGGACAGAGGGATCAAGGGACAAAATGACACTGGATGGGACGAGACCGGACCGGGGCAGGATCAGAGACCACAGGGATCAGGCACGGAGGACCCAAGGAGGGGACTGACGTCACACATCCAGGGGGACAGATAGGACAGAACACCAGACAGGACCTGGAGGGACTACAGACACCACCTAGGAGACAGACAGAAACTGACTGCACACAGACAGACCAGGGGAACTCACCGGGGACCAGGCAGAACACATAACAGGAGGGATACCAAAACACTGGACACGACAGACAGGCAGGAGGACAGCAGTGGAACGATGGACAGGGGAGACAAGAGGCCAAGCGGAAAGGACCATTGCTGAGGGTACAGGAACAGGGACTCCAGGGGCAATGGGGACGGAGCCCCTGGAGCTACGGTAGGGACTGACAGTGAAGGATAGGGGCCAAAGGAAGGGACCGGAGGGACCAGGGGCTGTGCACCGCGAACGAAGGGCGGGACCGGAGGGAAAGCCCGAAGGCGGGACCTGGGAAGCCATGGTACGGCCTGGTGGCCACTTAGGGGAAGGACTCGGCACCCCCGGGTTGGGGCCTGGTAATGGTACCCAGGGAGCAGCGGCCGGGAAATGGGAAGGGACCAGAGGGAGCGTGGCAGGATGATGAGGGACACGGCGCCTTGCGGGTAGGGGACCCACCGGAGCCCGCTGGGGTAGCAGGCTCAGGATACCGGAAGGACGGGACCGGGTAGGAGAGGTGTGGGGAGCTGAGGTGGTCGTAGGGTGCGACTGTGGGAGACGAGGGAACCGGAGGACTGGGACTGGAGGGCAAGGAGACCAAAGGGCCGGGACTGGCAGGACACGAGGAGAGCACTGAGAGAGGGAGCT
>JAAGVU020000038.1:16908722-16919657 GCA_011763525.2 Mormyrus iriodes
ACAGTGTGTTATAAGTTAAGTTATGGGTAAGCTAAACTGAAATAATAGGTCTTCAGTCGAGATTTAAAGACTGAGACTGAGTAAAACTGAAGACTGAGACTGAGTAAAAAGTAAAAAATTACTTTTTACTCTGGACTTTTCAGTTCTTTTCATTTTATCGGCATGAAGATATTTGGTACACTCCATTACTGAAGTAGGCTTGGGTGTGTTTCACACTAAACATGATTGGTTTTGGGATTTTACATTCCATCTCATTCACACGCAAGATTTATAGCTGCGTAAAGCTGAAACGAAAATCCGCCTGAAGTTTATTTTCTTGCTTTTATGCAGAAACTGGAGTGAATTAGCAAAATAATGGATTATAGATTTAAGTAATAGACTGTTTCCATCTAAGGCCATGTAGTCACTTCAAGAGTAGGATTTCCAAAGTAAAAATGAAAGGCTACCAAGCTCTGTGATATTTTGAGTTGTTTCTACAATGTGTGTCATATTCGATTTAAATGGAAAAAATTTTTGTGAATCATTATATCTACTCTGTACCATGGTGCATTTGTGATACGGGTACAACAGAGAAGGCCAGCAACCAAAGAAAGCTATTTAATCGGCGTGAAAAAATACAAGTAAATAACAAGCACTTTTCTCTGATCCCTTAATGTTACAGTCCTCTGCTTTTTCCTATTTTTGTGCAAAGTACTTGTAGGTTAATGGAATACATTATCTTCTAAGATTGGCGCACAGACATAATTTTAACATTGTCAGAGTTTGTGAAACACCATTTTGCCTCCAGATCCCTTTTAGGAAATAGAAATTTAAATTTAATAGAAATAAAAATAATAATAATAAATGTATATGTACTTTTTTTAAACCTGGCCAGTTGGCCCAGCATATGCTTAGTTGGTAATCAGCCTTATTATAGCCAGCTGGGTTTCATTAATCAAGGTGACTATTGGCATATAGCTAGCGATTACTCACCATAACAACACAAAAATCGCCAAAAACCAATCTCCTTTCTATGCTTTTCCCAGGCAGAAAGACTTTCTTATAATCAACCGGATTAAAATGTGCCAAGAAGCTGTTCATTAGTGGCGTATCCATTGACTTCCATTTTGCACATTTTGAAGATGCGAACTGAAAATCCATTAACGGAACTACCAATTTAAAGAAAAAAGTACAAAAGAATGAAGGAATTCGCAAAACTGTAATAGAAATAGAATTTACAAATTAGCAGATACATAGATAATTAGTTCTTCTAGAGCTACTAACTAGAGCTTAAGGTCCATGTTGAATTTTTGAGACGTCAATTTTAATCCGCATGACATTCATTAATGGAAACACACCCTATTCGCAGTTTCATTTTGTCATCATCAGAAAATTTTGCTTATATGTGCAAAACTTTAAAGGAAACACAGCTATTGAAAATCAATCAGGATTCATCCTAAAATCATTTCAATCCATCACATTAAAGTAAGGCAGAGAAAATGATGATAACTTTCACCACAAGAAATAAATGAAATGTTTTCCATCCTTTTTCAGCTGTGTTTTTAGGGTTTGCTAGCTTTGACCTACATATTTGTGAGACTGGTGATGTCAGTAGAGTCCTCCTGAATGTGTCTCTGTGTGCTGACATACATACAGTCTCAGACTGACATATCTGGTCATTAACTGACATTAGCTGGTTTTAATTAAATCCTAGTGGATCTATGCCAAGCAAACAATTTCAGGGAAAGGATGTGGGGTATAGCTCTGCACGTGTGTTCAGAAGGTCACTGGTTTGAATCCCATGCTTAGTAGACAAGTTATGTTTCTGCCTGGGCCCTTATGCAAGGCCATAATCTCCTTTAAAAATGAGCTGGGGTGCTCGATGGATGGTTGACCCTGAACACAGTTCCCAAGTTTGATCTTTACCAGCCTGTGTCCCTCCAAGCTGTCAGTGTATATTAATCTGAGGACTGACAGGCAGTGCCATGTGTTTTTTTAATTCCTATATTGTCCAAAGTGCTGTTTTTTTGCTTTCATTTGCCAGCTGAGATATAAGATGCGACTCCTGCATCTAAGCCCCATCTAGGGTCCAGCCCCTTGCTTAATTAAGCCGCTTTACTTAAATTACTTCATTATGTTTTCCTTGGAAACTGTGACACCATATCAGTTGATGAGGGGTTGCAGTGGACAGCAAGACAGAACAATTAATCTTAGTCTGGTCAGGCCTAGCATGAGTGGGGATTCACTGGGGTAGCAGCGCATCATAGACCCCCAACAAGGCTGAGCATCATTTTTGAGGAGATCAAGGGCAAATCTAGGATTTTTAAGGGGGAGGGGCATAAGAGGAGCCAACCTTACCATTGGCCAATAATATGTTTTGAGTCTGTGAATCACAGAGGAGGGGGGGCAGTGCCTCTCTGACCCCACCGTTGTATACGCCCATAGAGGAGTTCCCTCGAAGCTGCCATCGAAGCTGCTCTCTGTAATCTGCCCATGCTGAGTGCATGGGGAAAGAACATTGGCCTACGTCCCCTGCTAGCCTTTGACCTTCCTCTAATTTGCATTCTGCAATTAAGGTCTTTCGAAGTGACTTCCCCTCATCTTCAGGGTAGGCCAGTTTGCAGGTTGCCCCTCTGCACACGTACTGAGCTATTGATGTTCTCAAGCCGTAACCTTTAGAAACAGACCTCTATGTAAATCAATGGATCTTTCATAAGACAGAAAAACCTGCCTCGCTGAGCTTACTGTCAGCTTTGAAATGAAAGACGGAAATAAGCACTAGGACTCATGCATGTATTATGATAAGTATAAGGACAGTATCATTTTACTCTTATTTGCATTCATGTATTCATTCCAATACTTTCTACACTGTCTGAGCCTTCCCACAATTATGTAACCCTTTTATCCAGTACTTTCAGTTTTCATAACGCCCAGGTGCAGGATAATTTAGTAACCTATTAAAAGATACAGCCTCTTTGTGGTTTTTCCCCCAGAGACACCCAGATAGTTGTAGATAGATGCAGTCCTGTATATCTAGCTGCATTTCTGACAGAATTTCTAAGGAAACAAAACAAAACGTACAGTATTAATTCGCAGAGAGAGTGTCTATACAGAGGCACAGCATAACACCTGTAGTTCACAAAATATGGAGATGTCTGAATCCCGATTACTCATTCAGTTTGATACGTATGGATTTGATGGCTCATTTGAAAAACTGGTGGGAAAGTTCAACAGCAGTATCCATGCTAACCTTGTAGATAAAGGTCCAGGGTACTCAAGCTTGGTCTTCTTCATTTGTTCTCCTGCACCGTATTTTGGTGCTTGAATTGTATCCGTAACAATAGTGTACATACTAATGAGACATTCTATTGCAGCATATCTGCGGGAGTATCGCAATTATTCCTGCACGCATTAAAAATGAAGTTGTTAATTTATATTAATGCTGACTCTCCATGACCTGTTCATTCGTAAATCTAAAAGGAAGGCTAATACAGCGATGCCCCCCGATTTTGGTGCACGTGTCCTGCGATTTCACACCCAAGTGTGGCCCAGCCCATGCACACTCTCTGCCCTCCTCTGGCATAGCTCTCACTCGTCATGCTCCTTGCAGATCAAAGGCATCGATTGACGCTGCCTTGGCCGCCATCGCCCAAAATGTCTCTCGTGTTCCATCCACGTTGGGGAAATCTTCCTCGCGTTTTAGGAGCACAAAAGAAGGGGAAACGGCAGGGATTAATCCATCAGATTCCTTTTTTATTTTTTTTCTGTATAGAATAGGTGATTCTATAAAGTTTGCCAAATCCAATGGACAGGGCCGCAGGTAGTCTCTGCCAATGAGGCCTCTAACAAATGTCAGAGCTCTTGAGTAATTTCTTATGGAGTTCTTTGTAGCTCACTGGTTATCGTGAGACATGGAGGGGACACCCATGACTAGATGGATTGTGCTGTTCGTTTGCTAATGATTTCCCCCTCCTTTCAACTTGCTTTTTCCCAGCAGGCCTTGCCAGAGCTCACCTATTCACACGGGCAATGGTTTGAAACGGACAGCTACAAAGCTATCAGCTTATCCGGCGCTGTTTCTAATCATGCTGCTTTGATATTAATGATCAGAGGCCTGCCGCAAGGTGTTTAATTGCCTCCCAAATTTTGAGCGACTCAAGACGAGCTCTGGTCAGCCCTCCTGCTTGATTTCAATTTGGGGTTACACGTCAGTCGCTCCTCTCTCATGCTGAACATTTCCCCACCCCCACCTGTAATGTGTCAGGAAGAATCCCATCTTTACAATAGTAAAATTCTATTTTTTCATTGTATGTATACAATTCACTAATAATAATAATAATAATATATTCTATGATGTATTATTATAATATATTATATAATATAATAATATGTATTTTTTTTTATATTTATTTCATTAATGATCTATTATATTCTGTTTTTCAGGATGTTCAGTTTGTTTACCAAATACTTCGTAATTTGTTTGCTCCATGTTTACTTGTTGCACTTGGTTACTGTCTCTGCACTATATGCGTGTTCGTCTGTGCTCTATGCCATTTGCTGCTGTAAGGGCAGGACTGTCCTGTAGGGATCAGTAAGGTTTGTTTAGTATAATCTAAAGTGGATCTAATATTGGATGTATAGCATGTCAGTGAGTATGTTGGTAAGCCTAAAACGAGGGTGTCAATGAGCATCGTGTGTGTAAATCGTGTCAGTGTGTAGTATATGACAAGTCATTTCACATACATGAAAAGGATTCAGTTCCTGCAGAGCGTCAGATAGAGCAAAGGGCAGCTTAACAAATAATGAGTAATGAATACTGAATATACATATATATACACGTGTGTGTGTGTGTGTATATATATATAATACATATACAGGCTGTTTTGCTTATGTGTTTCCATGTACCCCTGTGTTGGCTGCAAGTTTTGTGTTTTTTTCTGTGAAAGCAAGTCTTGTTGTCTTGATCTTAGCAGGGATTGATGAGTTATTCTTACTCCACTTTCAGGGTTATCTTTTTAACAGAAGTAACCTTTGAATTTGTGTGTGGAAAACAAAATTGGAAAAACTCGACATAAATTAAAAGTGCTCTGAAACACACTATCTTGTGTCCTCCTGAATAAAGGAAGACAAGTGCCCCCTTTTCAGTGGCATTAAAACAGAATATACCCACAGATAATTGACATGGGGAAATAATTAGCAGGAGCATCAAAGCTCCACCACTGTCTACAGCAATGTATTTTTATCGTGTGTGAGTGTGCTGTGTATCGGACTCTCAGCTCATGGGCTTGTCAGGGTCTTGATGAGTCTCTTAGTAGATTGTCCTTGGGAACTCATCAAGAATAGAGAAATTGTGAAAACGCTTCACAATGCTACTTTGTCACTTTGTTGACAGTTGCCTGTTTGTTCATACTGGGACTGAAAGACTAAAGTTCAATCACAGTAAATATGACCCCATACAACCTAGTTGCAGGAACCATTGTTGGTTGAAGGGTATACAACACTGAAGTCTTCAAAACACAATAATTGTGCCAGCAGGTTTGGACAGCTGGACTCTAGAGCTTCATAACAATGCTTGACAATAGCACAGAGCACCTACAGGTTTTGCTGAATGGCGAGTACAGCTACACCTTGTTCTTGCCCTCTGATAGCAAAGAGATTTAAGGACATCCTAGTGTGTCCAAGAGGTGCTGTCAGTTTGAGCCTCAGCTGGGGTCACTTTAAGTATCACTTATGTTGTATCTGGTTTATGGTAAATGAATGTAGACTCTTTTCAGAGTATGCTGAAGCTGTTTGTTCCTTGTGGCTACAGAAGCCACTTTCTTACTATAATTCAGACCTTGGATTTTGCAGTCCAGCTCCTTAACCACCACACCATCTGCCGCCATACCCCCCCCCCCCCCCGCAGCCGGAATTTCTTTCATATGGGCCCATTCTGCCCTCTGCTGGTCACAGTAAGCTTCTCACTTAGTGCCCCCACACTGGGGGGGAGGGGGGGTGTATTGTGCTGTAATAGCTCACAGGCAGTGCTCTTAGGGGTCAATGCACAGCTTTTATCACGGGCCTCCATCTCTTTCTCTATCCCACTTTCGCTCCTTATTCCCTTGACACTCAGTAGCGTTGAGCTCTTTGCTCACTTTATTCGAGTGGAAGGAGACCCCTGCCTATTTATCAAATGGGATGCCCGATCGTGGGGGCCCTGCCAGGCTTATCGTACTACAGCAGGCACTTTGCAGCAAGACTGGTGTCACATGAATTGTCCAGCACCTTCGTTTAGGAGGAGGACCGTTACCTGACAAGCTTTTTACAGTCTACAGAATGAGCCAGATGCCCGGGTCCAGCTGGAGATTCAGGTCATCTGAGTATAACAGACCCAAGCTTTGTTTTCTGAAGCTGATGAACGTTTCATCACCCTGAATCAACTGGTTTTAATGCCACGGTGTAGCCGGGGCCGTGTGGTTTGTTTGTGCTGAGGTTTAATTCCCAGCATTCCTCATGTCGCATGCTGCCTTGAGAGGCAATAGTGCCGCTAATGGAAGACAGCGTCTGCATTCCCACGGTAGCTGTAAAATACACAACGGCAATCTTGTGAAGCAAGAGAACAAATGAGGCGAGTATGCTGTGATTATGGAAAGCGTGGCCGTTGAAATGCCCCCTTATCCCACCCCACCCACCTCCTCTCCGAAGGCTGTGATCGGCTTCCGCGGGTCGCTGGCAGAACGAGCCGCTAGCACTCCTGGCCTCCCACGCCACCTTCGCTGCACACAGAGACTCTATGCGCCCTATGAGTGTTGCGATCGGACACTCGGATGAATGTAACTCTGGTTTCACGGTCTGGAGCAAAAATGAGCCAGGCCCTCCTCAGGCCCGCTCAGCTTCAAGCAATTTAAATTGAGGCCGGCAGCTAATTCCCAGCAGGTCACCAGCACCAGAGCTGGTGCCATAGGGCCACAAGAGAGAGATGGGCTAGGGGATGATGTTGTAGAGAGGTCACCGCTGTCCTTCATTGGTATGCAGCAGGGTCTACACATCAGCCAGAGAGCCCAGCGGTGATATTGCCTTTGCCTCTTCATGCTGTGGTTGCCGTAGTCAGCTTTTACGGCTGTACCCAAGATTTGCTTAACAGAGCAAATGCACGCTATTGTTGCAGTTTACTATCTTTTTGTTTTTTTTCCCTCTCTTTTGTGGAGTTGACAGTGTGCCAGTGGGACCAGATCCTTAAACATCCCACTCTAAATGGTGTTTGGTCTTTCAGAAGTGGTTACAGCCCTGTAGAGAGGTTGTCCAAGTCACCGTGTTTGGACAGTGTGTTGCTGAATGTTAGGGGAAGCTGGGAATTATCCCACCAGAGGATAGTGCATGCTTTCAATGAGTGTGAATGATTTCTTTTTCCCTCTGTGACGCTTTTATAAAACCTCAAAGCAACATGCAATTTTACCTATACACACAGCTGGGTATTTTACCAGCCTGGTTTAGATTAAGTCATAATAGAAGGGCCCCTTCTGGGACCTGAACCAACAAAATTCCAATTGGTGTTCATGACCCCCATAATCCCAGCTAGTCTGCAGGGCCCAGCCCATTCTGTCCTGTTCAGGTAACATGGTAGCTAATCTCCATGGCACTTGACACATGGGGGGGGAGACCATCGTAGTTTCCATGGTAACAGTCCCTAATGCAGGCTCATGTGCTCCTTGGAGGCATTGTGCTGGTGGTGGAAGGAGGCATGCACAAGTACCCAGAAGGCATTGTGCAGGAGTTTGAGACACGTCTCTGCCAGCAAGTGCCCAGAAGATATGTACGTCTTTTGTGGCCGACGATCAGATTCATGGTACATTTTTGAAATTGTACCCAGGTCACATGTTCAGAATCCAGTAAATACACCAATCCGGTGTATTTGTCAATTGTCATATCACGACCGTGCCACAACTCATTACTAATTTCAGCAGGTACCTCGACATTGCTCATCCCCGAGGAACCAAACATTACATTCCTACTATGTGCATCGCTGTGTGAAGCTTATTTGTGCTGCTGTTACACTGCCTCCCATCGCGATTTATTCCAGTCGTTTGATTTTTTTGAGCAGATAAAAGACAAGCGTCTCACCAACAATGCGACACTAAATGCTTTGGGGATAATTATTTACGGGATTTTCACACCACGTCGAAGTTGGACGGTTTAATGAACATGTCGCTTGTTCAAACAGCCATCCCCCGACTGACAGATTAATGCGTTATGTGCCCATGCATGAGTCTCATTAATCTCTGTTCCCCCATTATTAGTTAATCCTGTGACAGCAAGCTTGTCGCAATGGGCAGCTGAATAAGAGATCACTGTCACCTTCGTTCGGCATCTGTGTCCCCTTTGTGTGGGCTGGTCCTCCAAAACCCCTCCCCTTGACAAAGCATTGCATTTACTTAGCAAGTGCTTTTTATCCAAAGAAGGCAGGGTCAACCAGTCCCTGGAACAACTGGCATTAAGGGCCAAGCTCAAAGGCCAAATGCTCATAGGAGTTTCATGTATGCAAAAATGTTCTGAGGGCAGAACAAAAAAAATCATTGGTTCAAAGAGATAACCAATAAGATTGAAGAGGAGGCGAAACCAATCAATCAGATGTCTTGGTCCAGCCTCCTCTAGATGCTTGGACTCACCTCTTCTGTGATCTGACTGGTTATCTCTCTGAACCTATCATTTTTTTGTCCTGTCTTCAGAACATTTTTGTGTAAGTAAAACTCCCACGAGCAGGCCAAACAGTCTAGTCGCTCTGCAGACTCTGGGATTTGAGCCGGTGACCTTCTGATCACAGGCACACACCGACCCATTACAGACCCAGCTGTGGGCCTCTTTGGGGGAAGCCATCGCTCATAAGGAAATAACACCAATCCATTTAATGGGTCACTCCACAGCCAGGATCCCTGCTGAGATATCTGCAGTCCAGCTGCTCATACTCCAGTTCAGGGTCTTCCTACAACTAGTAGATTATGTGGCACACACTTCTTTATTAACCCATTTCTTAATTACACTGGTCAACACATTTTGACTTTCTTATTGTCACACAAATCAAAACAGGTTCATCTTACAGAATTAGTTTTTGCTAAACTGGGTTATCTAATCGGAATTTCCGTGTCACACTAGAATTTTAAGTGAAGCGACAAATTGTCATTGCTGACACATCACAACAAAATGTGCTCTCTGTATTTAACCAAAATGCCACATAGCAGTGGGTGGCTATTATTTAGTGCGTGGGGGCAGTACCTTGCTGCGGGTACCCCAGTGGTACCTTGTTGACTGGGGATTTAAACCAGTAACCTTTCAGTCACAAGCACACTTCCCTAACCATTAGGCCACCACTGCCCTTGAACTTTGCACTATACGTATATTTACAGTATATGTGCATGGTGGAGCTGACTCATCTAAAAGGTAGAAATGTATGATTTTCTGCTGTACTTGCCCTCAGGAACATCCCTCTAAAGGGTCCAGCAGAAGTTAGTATGCATACTGGGACTTGCTTTAATATCATTTTTCTCTATCAGAAATGTCCTGATGACATGTTCAAATGTGTTACAGCCAGTAAACTCTAGCAAAACAGACTACACCCTTCTGTTAAGTCTTAAAAATGCTCACAAATAGAAATGAATGCATTTTTCCTAAATGATACTTTAGTATACCAGAGCATTCTTAATAAGGGACTGTTTAAAATCAACATAACCTAAAAATGGCATCACTCAAAAATTATGGGTGATAGCAAAATTCTGAGTGCATTTCCAAAATTCCCTACTTTATTTACTTATTAGGTTGTCTGATGTGAGCAATGTCATTCTGACCCAGGGACAGTGACGTCAGATGCCTAAATTCAATCAGAGGAACTTTTGGTCCAACAGGTTCTTGGGCTGCTGACTGACACTAACTGCTTTGAGTCACCATCTCTAAAGGCTGTTGTTTCTACTAATTGCCCGGGTTTGGCTTGTAACGTCACTGTTGTGTTATAAAGAGGACAGATATGGTGAGGAGGGAGCGCTCGCATACATCACAGCTGGACAACTTGCAGGAGAAATTCTGGCATAAAGAAGAGGTCTCAAGCTCAGTCTTCAGGTTACAAGTCCAGTCCACCAGGTCTATTTTTCAAATCATAAGATAAGATAATTAAATAAAAGAAGAGAGCCGACCATGCAGGGGAAGATCATGTGACCAGTGGCAGCATGCTGATTCATTCTTTCTGCCCAGTTGATCCAGTGATGTAAATTGTGTGTATAAATTGATGTAATCCAGGGGAAGCCACAACCCACGTAGCCTGGCCGGCCTGTTCCATAAATGCAGGCAGGTAGAAGCTCCTATGTTCCCCATCCCGTCTCTTCCAATTCATTTTCAGTCCTCCACAAAACATCTTCTTCTCCTGTGACTGTCTGATTGTTCCCCTCTCAGTCCTGTTTCCCAAAATAAAGACGTTGCTTCCTGCCCAAACCGTGTCATGTGGTTCTGCTCACTGTCCCAAGTAGAGACTGTTTCTTCATAATATACATAATGTATCATAATGCAAGCGGGACTCAGTTGAATTTAACTGAATTGAAGGTGGCAGTTCTTTTACAATCACACCATTTCCTGCCCCGCTTGGCCCCTCCCACCCCCACCCCCTTCCTCCATGTGTCTCCTTCAAGTCAGGAAACGCCACTCTTTCTTCTCTCCTCTTTCCACCAGCGGATGGCAGAACATCTCCTTGATGGCTTCCACAGCAACGGCATCGCCTCCACGCTCCATCAGCACCAAACCACAGCAGCGTGGAGAATGTCAGCCTTTAGAAAACGGGGCAACTCAGGACGCCATAAAAAAAAAAAACACACTTGTTTTTGTTATATGTTGTTGTATGTGCCATGGCAACTTTAATATTTGTTATATATATATACACTCACCTAAAGGATTATTAGGAACACCTGTTCAATTTCTCATTAATGCAATTATCTAATC
>JAAGVU020000038.1:16919757-16959116 GCA_011763525.2 Mormyrus iriodes
CGAAAGGGGGTCAAACACCGTATTAGTATGGTGTTCCTAATAATCCTTTAGGTGAGTGTATATATATATATATATATGTATATGCCTTACATCATTGAAAATCCGGTAACACTTGTGTATTACAGGCATGTCTTGCTCCTACTCTTTACAAAAATGCTTGTAAATTGCTTGCAAATATAAATCAATGAGTTAGTAAGGATACTCAGAAATGAACATTTATAAGCTATTTAGTAAATACTTTGTGAGACAGGAGTAAGCTCTTTTTTGTAGTAGATTTCTAAATTTGATTGTAAGTGAATATTTTTATTTACTGATATATTATCAAATTATCAGAAACAGGTAATTATTAGTTAAGGAGCAGACCTTAAACTAGTGTGTTATGGAAAATTCTGACA
Organism: Mormyrus iriodes; assembly: GCA_011763525.2. Classification (NCBI taxonomy): domain Eukaryota; kingdom Metazoa; phylum Chordata; class Actinopteri; order Osteoglossiformes; family Mormyridae; genus Mormyrus; species Mormyrus iriodes. The sequence goes on from JAAGVU020000038.1 coordinate 16,920,153, forward strand.
TCGTGATTTTGTCTAGTTCCATTTGTCCCCAGTTCAGCAAGGGAGGAGCTTGCGTTTCACTGCTTCAACCAACCACCATCTTCGTCAAATGACATCACCGCATTGGTCTCTTCTCATTTCTCATTCGTTCTTCTTCTTTTCTCTTTTTCAAACTGCTTCCAGCCATCCAGCCGTCAGGCCAGGGGCTGTGAAACTCAGCAGGCTAAGCCTCTGTACTTCTGATCAGAAGGTTCTGGTTAAAGCTTTATTATTACTATTATCACCGTGAAATAAAGACACACCCTTATATTGCTCCATACAGCCTTTGCAGGTCAGCATATTCCTATGTTTTCTATCTATGACATCTCCCTTAACAAAAGGAATACACAATAAAAAGGGTACTATACAAATCTGTGCACCTTGCCGCTTAACAGAAAACACTGATTTTAAATGTGGTGATGTCATATGATGAAGACTGTGATTGGTTAAAGAAGTGAAACACAAGCCCCTTCCTTGTTGACCCAGGGACATAACAAACTCCGCAAAATCAGGATGTGCTGGAAAATTCCTTTCTTGCAGACATAAGTTTAAAAGAAGAACATAACTACAGACTGTGTCAATAAGGCGTTTCTGACAGGAATGTGAGTTTGGGGCTCACATTCCGAAGCTGGGAGCATGTTTATGGAGATGAATTGGAAAAATGCACTGCAAGGTGAAGCAAATAGGGGAGGAGAGGCCCCTTAAGCATCACAGTAATTATTTAAGCCGAGAGACCTTGGTAAGGCTGAAGGATCTCAGACGCTTTGTTTTTGTGTTTGCATGGATTCCGGAGTGCCATCGGGCGCCCACGAGTACTCGTGGCTGGTGTCATGGCCGCGAATGCTCAGTCCAGGCCGATTACACTCGGCCTCATGCCTGCGGTGCTGAACGACGCCCCCCTCTCTGGCAGATTGCTGAGTCGTGGGCCTCACTTGACAGTAATCTGCACCGACTCCTAGGCACTGGGAAGCGAACGGAAGCCTCCGGGCATCAGAGAGGCTCCGAAACGTCAGCAGTTGGATTCCTGAAGCTAGCAGTGCAGTGTATATCAGGCTTCTGGGAAAATTACCTAGTAAACCGTAGAAGTTGCCCCATACTCCCCCCCCCCAATATTTACAAACCCCATCGTTCACTCCTCCTTAGCAGTTTGATGTCAGAAATCCCCCAGAAGCTTGTTGAGGAAAAACTCAGCCTTCACTCCCATCAAAGAAGCGGCCGATTGGATTTCATTCACAGAATTTTCATGAGCCAAAGAAAAATGCTTTGCAACAGATTCTCTGGATGGAAATTAAAAAGCAAAAAAATCTAAAATGAAAAAAAATCTGATAAATGTCCCCTTGTAATCACTAGTATTTTTTTACAGATATTTCTTTATCAGTTGAATTCAGCTATCAGTATTGCCTCTTACTTTTCTGTAGAACTAAGAAAGCTGTATGTTTAAGATGATAGTGCCTTCCTCATCACCTCCCACAGAGCTTCAATGCCTGAGATGAGGTGCAGATGAAGTGCCAGACATCCAAAAGAAATGTCCACTAACATTAGCTAGGCCTAATCTGTCCCCACGCAGTGTTATACACGTCTGCATCCGAGTTGCATAATTGATTGCGGTATAATAATAAGAGACGCCTCTCAACTCTACGCCGCTGCTAGGCCGATTTGGCCCCGTAGTTGTAGCTTCAGTCCTCAGTAACATGGGAAGTGGCTCTATCCTAATCAAGAGCAGGTGGGTGGCACATACCGCACCGTACGGATGCAAATTGCCATCCGCCACGACGTGTGAGGCTGTTACCGATCGATGGCTAACACAGCCTGAAGTAAAGCCAATGGAGTCCAGGCTGCCTTTTTAATTTAGATCCACTTAAAAAGAGAATAAAGACATTTCTTTTTACGTGCGTGTGAGAAGAGGAAACCCCTTTTGGGTGAGGCTTGAGGGAGCAAAAAATGTGGTTCTCTATTTGTGGACAATTTTTGCTTGCCCTGGGGCAATTCTAGGATTTAAGGTGTTGGAAATAAGAAGGGTCATAATTCATAGAGAGACTCCAACCTTATCATTAGCCAATGACATAGTTTGAATCGACGAGCGACAGGTGAGAGGGCACTCCAGGGGCCAATCAGCTTTCAGCTGGGGCCAGGGGTCCGCTGGCCCCGCCCCTGCATACATCCCTTTACTCATCTTAAAGCTAAGCAGATCTCCTTACCTCCTCCCTAACAGGCAGTCTCCACCCTAGAAAGACAGAACCCTTTAGCCACGCCCACCCAAACCGTGCTCCCTTTTAAAGTCCATGATTAGGTTCTGTTCATTTATTAAAAATGGTAAGCAGACAGAAGGTTGAGTAAAAAAGGTGAGAATTAAATCAGTTTCAATGATAATTGGGTAATTAATACCTGTGGAGAGTAAGCTGAAGTTGCGGGGGGGGGGGACCTGAATGGGGTACACATTGCTTCTGCCCTCTAGTTTAAACCCCATTTTTTGCCTCTTTAATAAAGACCTCAGCCCCATCCCTCCTGGTTTTGCTCACTGCTCATTAACACTAGGTAGAGCTTTGTTAACAAAACAAGTTATTATTCATTTACTGGCTTAATTCCCTGTGAGTGTGTTGGGTTGTCTTCTAGAAACATTGTTATTCCATTCAAGGAATTTTATATTCAAACAGTAAAGCGACTGGTTAAACAGAACACATTTCAAAGTCAAGCCAGGTCAAAGTCAAAATGTCTTTATTGTAGGGTGTCCAGGGTGGACACTTTGAGCTAGGACAGGATTTGTAAACTGCCATTTCGATTAAAAGGACCTGGATTTCACTTTAGCACTTCTTGCTGAGTGCTAATTGGTCCTATAATCATGCATGCGTCACAAAGGTTAATGTTAAATAGCTGGATGAGTCTTTCAATCAAGGAAACAAAGCAGTCAAAGCAGAAGAAGAATTGAATTACTTAGCCAAGCACATGAACCTTTCAGCTTTAAAGTAGTTTGTAAAACCTGAAGTAGCTCAAAGCGTCCCTGACGTAGATTACCTGGTCATCCTGGTTTATCACCATCTTTAGCTATATGATCCAAAGATCTGAAATACGCGGAGATGGTCATCGTGCAAGAAAAACAGTGACAAATACAATGTAAATATGAATGTGACAGACATTTCTTTTGTGGCAAGGTTTTAGAGCAGGGGTGGGGAGCCTGTTCCATGGAGGGCTGGTGTGGGGGTGTGGGAATTTTGGGATGACCTCTCAATCAGCTAATAATAGAACAGCGGTTCTCAAATCCAGTCTTGGGGACCCACTGTTATTGGCTGATTGAGAGGTAATCCCAAAAACCTGCACCCAAACACTAGCCCTCCATGGAACAGGTTCCCCAACCCTGTTTTAGTGTAAATGGTAAAAATATATTTTATTAACAGAGGTACACAGTCCTGCACTCAATGTAGGAGTGGAACACGTGGGGATTTACATCCATCTGCTCTACTATCCTGGGTGTCCATCTATTCATCACCTGTCTGTGTTTACAAGATGTAAGCAGTATGTCATATCTCTGCTGTCTGGTTAGGAAGAAAAAGTTCAGGTTTGAATACCATCTCACTGGAGGCGTAGACCCCGATGGAGGCAGGTTAAGCAGCCTCCAACCCGGGGTCAGATTTTGATGGAGGGGCATTTTGTGGGCCTGGGTCCCATGTGGAGGTATGTTGTTTTACATGCTGGAGTGGTGCATTGTGGGAGCGGCATATCTCACCTGGTAAGACCTGGCTAGCTGGCGAGCATACTAGTTTCCCAGTCCGCTTTGGAAAGCTGACCTGTGTCGTGCCTTTCTGGAGCTGTCTGGGTCCATCTGAGGGGGTCTGCCCTCCATCTGTTCTGAAATGAGATACCTCAGCTGCCCTCCCCATATGGAAATGCATCCAGTAAGGAAGGCCTGCCCACAGCATAATTCTGATTCACTCAGAAATCCAGCTAAATGTTAGCATTTTATTAGGAGGCCTGTAACTCTACTTCAGCACTGTGCCACTAAAAAATCATTAATGAAATCCCTGCTGAGAATTCCTCTTAAACAATTAGATCGTTTGTTTGGGGGCTTTCATTCCTCACTTTGGAAAGCTCTATAATATGGTTTTCCTTGTAGTTATATACAGTACAACCTTGGAACTCAAACGCCTCTTAACTTGACCAATTCAGACGTCGAACGGGTCTTTCGCATCTTTGCTGACTTGTACGTCGACTGAAATCTCGGAACTCTACCATTCCTGCTAAAACTTGTACGGGTCGAGACGCGTTCAGCTCTACCAATTCGGACCTCAAGCGGGTCGTTGAGAAAAATCTAGCCGCAACTCGACCGAAAATTTGGAACATGACAAAACAAAACAGACCTGCTAAAACGGATGGAGACGTGTCTCCCCTTCCAAACCATAACCCCTCTAACCCTCCTCATCTCCACCTGCCATTCCCAGTGTGCCATCAGCTTACCTCAATACAGGTAAAGTGCTCATATAATGTCATTTATTTCATGTTTATTGCATTTGTATGTGTGCTTTTCATGTATGTATCAGTTTTATACGGATTGTTAATGTTAATATCATTAAGTAGGTGGATAGGTTTAAGTAGGCAATCATTTGGGGGTCCGTAATTGTTTAAATTCATTTACATTATTTCTTATGGGGAAATTCAACTTGGACCTTGACCAAATTGTAACTCAACCAGCCTTCTGGAACGAAATAAGTTCGCGTTCCAAGGTACCACTTGATATTTATGTGTAAGATATATGATATAGTGTATTTATATACACATTTTCAGGCAGCATTGATCTTGATCAGGTTTGTATCTAATGGCCTCCACCTCATCTCTGATGCCACAAACTGATCTTTTTTCTGACATATGTCCTCCTAAGTCATTTAGCATCCATTTTGTTGATCACCAGTCTGCAGTAAAATATCCATCTATCATCCATCCATCCATCCATTCATCCATTCATCCAATCATCCAACCATCCAACCATCCATCTTCCAACTGCTAACCCTGTGAGGGTCACAAATGAGCTTTTAGCCTATAGCACAGGGCACATGCCTGGGGTGCGCTGTGGGTGGGAAGCCAGAGCTGCCATATTTTCATCAGTATTTGCCTATGTGGAGTGGCACAGTGGCACAGTGGTGCCTCGCACCTCTGAGACCAAGGTTCAAGTTTCCTCCGTGGCTCCAAGTGTGTGAAGTTTGCATGTTCTCCCAGTATTGTCGTGGGGTTTCCACCAAGTACCCCGGTTTTCCACTACAGTCCAAAAACCCTCTGAGGTTAATTGGAGTTACTTAATTGGTCGTGAGTGTGTTCTGTGATGGGTTGGGGCCCCGTCCTGGGTTGTCCCCTGCCTGATGACCACCCAAATGTGAACAGGACAATCAGATACAGAACATGGATGGATGGACAGATGGATTTTTCTTCGCAATAAGAGAAAGTGCTGTGCTGTTCACACCAGAGTCTGTTGTCTTTGAGATAGATACAGCCACAGCCCCAAAGGGTTCCATTGTTGGTATTCCTCCAAAGCCCTCAAACTAAATCGATGTCCTTTGCACTATAGTCACTGTTCCCCTGTTCACAAAGGTCAGCCCATTATCTGTCTGTCGGGGGAAAAAATCATATATCATAACCTTGTGTGTCCAATCCTCGTTGTCTTGACACAGCAGCCAGAATCCGTGATGTTTGCAGGTGTGAACAGAGGGGAACGTGACATCATGATTCTAGACAATGTATCTGGCCAGATATCTGCCTCTCTCTACCCCACAATGGCTGTTCAGGCCCAGTAATGTCAATATAAGCTAGAGGATCTTACCCTAGCATTCCATCCACCTTTAACCCTCCTGGCCCTGGAGCAAAGCATGCTGGGAAAACCTTTCAACTTGCTTCATTACCTTACCTAATCATGTCTTACCAAGACGTTGTATGACAAGCTTCACTCACCTCCGAGGCCTAGCCAGCATCCCACGGAGCGGGACGTGAAATTTTCTTTATGATGGACGACCCTGAAAACTTGCGCAAACTCAGCTTCGTTGCTCTTAATTAACACAAAGTGATGCAACACTCGCCTTGCAAAGAGAACGCTATTAGCGGTAATTAACAGCAGAGACACTAGAAAACACGTTATTAGGTGTGTTCTGCGAAATGATCTGCTGGCTAATTATTTTTCAGGTGTTGGCCAGTTGTAATTTTGATTCATTTGTTTAAGCAAATTAACTTGAGTTATCTACAGCCTTCCACCAGTAAGTAGCCCTTTCCTCCAGATGAACAATTAAGTTAACCATAAAACAGTATCATATTGTTCAAAAAAAGCTTCACAATTAAAACTCTCTCATTAAAAATGCTGATATTGTGGGTTGAGTTGTTAGAAGGTATTTGATTTTTTTTTTTGGCCAATATCATTAGTCATACTGGGCTTGCCGTGTGAGACTGTGGGGTGGTGGGGGGGGGTTAGCCTTTTGGGGCCCCCACTGACAACAAAGAGTCTTCTTTTTTCTCACATCACTTCACCAAGATGAATGTGCATCAGCAAGCCGGCTGTGTTTTATTGAGTAGGGGCTATTTAATGAGGATGACAGCCCTGTTCTGCAAGGAGCCGAACTTGTTCCTGTTGTATCGAATGTTTGCCTTGTAAAGCAAATTAAATAGTTAAAGACAAATATCAAGTACAGGTGTCCTTGTTTTATAAATGTGGGCTGGTGAGAAATGAACGGGCTTAAATATTAGGTAACATTTTATTTAAAGCACCCATGTATAATGCATTATAATGGCTTGTACTGAGCATTATAATGCATTATGAAGGTATCTATAGTGCATTATAGACAAGAGCTTCATAAGGCAGTCAAAATGTATAATAAACATGGATATAACGTGTTATGCCTTTTTATAAATTCTTATAGCATTGTTCATAATACTTTATGAATGCGTTATAATGCATTATGAAGGGAGCTATAATGCATCATGATGACTGCTTTAAGTAAAGTTATATTGTATATTGCAATTTTTTATAACTTTCATTTTAATATTCATGCTTTTGTCTTCCTCACATTGTGGTCAGTAAAAATGTTTTATGTATTTTTATTTACAAAAATACTTCCCCACAAAACATAGTTGTTGAAAAAGATGCCAATTCAATTATATATAACTTTTGTTTAGAAGAAAGCCTTGTCAATATGGTATGTGCTCAAAATAATTCCTAAAGCAATAGTTTTGAAAATGATTGGGGTTGCAGAAAAGAGCTTTTCTGCTTTTCTGTCCTGCATAAAATGTATCTCCAACTCTGACTATTATTTATTATCTTCATTATTTACCTTATTTATAGAATCTCTATTCATTCCCTTCTATCTCACCTGTCATTTCCACACTATTAGCAAGTGACATTTGTGCTGGGCTCACTGCACCCTCTGCTGTAAGGCAGAAGAACTGCAGGAAATGTTTGTGGACAGCTTGCCTTGGTCAGCACCCTGTTTTGTCTTCCCTGCCCAGTCTGCGCTCCCATCTGGCCCCTCGGCCTATTTGCATGTGTAAGCACGGCACGGAGGTCAGAGTCTGCATGCACCAGTTCAGTCACGGTTTCAAAGCCCCCCGGCCCCCCCCACCCTCTACGTATCTGCCCTGTACTTTCTGTGATGGTGGACCGGACCGACCCAAAGTTCCTAAGGGGCATGATGCTGGCGAGGGGCATCACCACCTCTGCGATCCACTCGCCCCCTGCTGCCTCAGGAAGTCTCCTAGCCCAATACCGCCGCCTCTTTCCTCATTAATCACTTTATTTGCTCCTCTTCATGGCTCGTTAGCCATTAGCTGGTGTTCATCTTCCAGTTTTCAGCTATGACCCGACTTCATCACAGGCCGGCAGGGGTAAAATCCCACAGCCAGTTACAAAGTGAACATCGCGGATGACGTTTCCTGGACCCGCCGCGGTAAATCTAACAGTAATTACCCACACTACGGCAGTGAGGATCACTTTGCTCTCTAACCTCTTAAATGGCCATTTTGCCATAATGGAAGCTCCGTCTGACTTTCCCAAAGCACCATGTAATCATGGGAATCGACTTAAAAATTTGGATAATCTTCTTTAGCTCCCTCAGTCCTATTACTGGATTATTCAAATGAACTGCAGTTGAAATCCAGTATCTGTATCACTGATGCTGTGGAGAATGATTCCGGATGGGGGGCGGGGGGGTTGGGGGGGGGCAAGTTTGGCGTGTAATTTCTTTTTGTTCAAGGTTTGCACTTCTTGTCGGGGCATGGTGTTGAGCTGTTTCTTGTCTGTTTGTCTCTCGCCTTTGTTGTGAAGGCAAGCTGGGAGATTTCTTTCGGAAACACTCCGATTTTACCTTCCAAACGCGCCACATCTGCTGCCTTTTGTTTTATTTTCCCCGTGTCGTTTTAAGCGCTACCTTCAAGGTCACCACGCTCTCTCTCATCCTCTCCTGCCAGTGCCATGCTATATATTTACTTGCTTGTACATCTTGCCATGTTGCCTTTGTTTGGCGATTTTATTTATGCTTCGCTCCTTCTTGCTCGTCTTGTTTGTTTTATCGGACGGTTGAAGTTTCTGACATCGCCCGCCCACTCCCTTGCACGTCCTCCACTCCTTTTGTTTTCAAACGGAAGCTGTGAACTGAGAGCTAGCTCATGTGCTACAGATTTATCGGAGGGCAGACTGGGAGAGAGGTCACATGTTTTCTCGGAGAGAGCTTCAGGTAGGTCCAGGTCAGCTGACCTGAGTTTGGCACCAATCCAAACAATGCCATCCCCATATAGACCCCCTTCCACCTCCCTCACATGCCCCAAAACATTTATAAAACATATTTCATATTTCATCCCAAATACGAGACTAAAAATACAATCACTGGTATCATTGTGTCATAGCCATCAGTAGTGACAGGGCTGCCAGCTCTCACGCATCTGGCGTGACGCTTTCAGACTCCCACACCCACACAAGGAATCTGCTGGGAGAAAACTGCAAATATGTAATATTCCATTATAAACCTAAAATTAGGGTAGTTTACAAACCCTACAGACTATTTACAAGGTAATAAACCTGTTACATACATGTAAATGTGTATGCAGACTTGTCTCATATTGAAAATCTCACGACAGCCGGCTGACCGAAGTTAGCAACCCTGCAGTGATATTGTTCCCGCGTTTGGAGATGCATTCCGCCGTGTCGCCTTAAGAGTTAAATGAATGTTCTTGGCGAGGCACCAAGTTAGCGAGAAGCACAAAACAGAATATAAATCTGTACTATAATACATTACACTCCATAGATAAAATCTCTTCTTTCTCCATATAGAGAATAAAAAAACCTCGGTGTAGTTCAGAAATATGAGAAATATGGATTTTATATTAAGATGGAAGAGGTGTAGCACAGATGTTCCAAGTAGCCTTGTGTGCCCCTTTTTAGCCCTTATGATGAATTGGAAAGGGGGGTGGAGTAGAGAGATGGACTGTGCCATGGAACTAAGCACTCAGCCCCAGGTCTGCGTGCTGAAATTGGTCCCCGTAGGCATTGGCTGAGCCTTGCTTACAGTGCAGGTCACATCTGTGCTTCCTCCTTCAGCATCATGCTAGTGTGGTGGGATCAGGACACAATTCACTGCAAGCCTTTCACTGCACACCTTGGACTGAAGGCCTCTCACTGCACACCTCAGACCAAAGGCCTCGTATTGCACGTCTTTTACTACACACCTCGTACCGAAGGCCTCTTACTGCACGCCTTTCACTGCATGTGCCTGCTGGTCCCATATGTGTACTTGTGAGGAGTGCACACATGGCACTATGTACACAAGCCCTTGTGTCCAGCCCCCATGTTTAGCACTGTCCCGTGTTATTTCATTGTAAGTACTGTGAAAATCCTCCCCCTGTCCCGGCTATTATATGTTGTATCGTGATCCTGGGGAAATTCCTGTATACCTACATATGGATGAATATAACAATGAAGCTCATTTCACTTCACTTGATCCACATACAGGAATTGTGGGTCCTGTCTTTGCTTTTTGGTGATGATGGTGATGATGATGATGATGATGATGATGATGATGGTGATGACACTGTTGTCACTTTTTGCAAAAAATAAATAAATAGATAGATAGATAAAGGAATACATTCATTATTATTATTATTATTATTATTATTATTATTATTATTATACTGCGTAATAATGATGATGATGATGATGATGATAATAATAGTAGCAACAACAGGTGCTGCAATAGTAGGTGGTGCAGTGGTTAGCATTGTTGTCTCACACCTCTGGGACCCTCATACCAGGGTTCTGCGTGTAGAATTTGTATGTTCTCCCTGTGTTGTTGTGGGGTTTCCTCTGGGTACTTTGGTCCCCCCCCATGTCGAGGTTAATTGGAGTTACCAAATTGCCCATAGGTATGTGTGAGTGAGTGTGCCATCTGATAAGCCGGCACCACACTCCCGGGTTATTTTCTATCTTGTGCCTGTTGCTTCCCGGATTGGCGCCAGACCCCCACAACCCTGAATTGGACAAGCAGGCACAAAAATATGAATGAATAATACCAACAGTGACTCCTGGAAAGGCAGACCTGAGGCCGTCATTGCTGTTTCACAATATTTTTACAAGCACACTTTTGACCAAAAGACCTTCATGGGCTGAAGCAACTGAGCAAGACAAACAGGCAGTGCATTAATGGGGGAAAAAACCTTTGAATAATGGAGACATCCAAACAGGGGCAGCAAATATGCCATATGGTTGAGGTTCAGACGATTGCATCGGATCACCGATATTAGATACCAGAAACCATCAATTGATAAAGCTGAAGTAGCCCAGTCATTTAACGAATTGCCCCTCCCCTGGGCTTTGGGGACAGTGGTAGGGACAGAGGCATGGGAACAAGCTGGCTGACAGCTGAGGGGGTGGCAGAGAGGTAGGAAGGCAGTTGCACACTGCCTCAATGTCGTCCCCAGCCCCCAAGGCCACCACACGTTCTAACTACAGCATACGCTATGCTCTAGTTGGCAACAGTGATACCCGTGGCGAGCCAAAAGCCGTCATACACAGCGAAAGACTGAATGATATGTCGCAGGCGGATAGGAGCCAGCTGCCGGGCTGCTCTGTTAATAGGACCATGGGATATCGCATGCCATATAACGCAACATTGAAACTGTACGCACACACAATGCACAGACACATATAAACAAATACCTGCCATAATAAAACACCAATGAGAAAATGTTGGCATAGGGTCAGTATCAGGATCTTACCCAGTGTCTGTGTGGTCCAAGTGGTCATGACATGGAGACTTGCCATTCCCATGTCCATCAAACCATTTAATGACCAGTCATGCCCCAAGGATGAAAGCATTATCATCTGGAACATTCCATTCCCAGTTAGACAAAGGTGTTTCACCGTTTGATAAAGTCAGAATTGGCTTGACATTTACCTTGCCCACTGCGTCATTGAATAGACAGAGGAAACCATCCCAGAGGTATGCAACCCACGCAAGAACAGAATCACTAGAAGCTGACATCGTGAGAAACATTCATTCAAGGTTCTGGAGTTTTCTTGGCATGTTCCACCAAGGTATTCATCTACTGAGAGCAAGATGAAGGATGACTCATCTACCCATATGACTTTACTTATTTCTTTAATAGATCATTTCTTGCCTTCAAAAAAGCATTTCTAGGTGTAATTGGGGGCTTATGCACTGCAGCATCTCTTTGTAGACCTTGATGGGCTGTACTGCTTACTTGTACCTTAAATTGACTTTTGCAGCAATCTGATTCAGAGTTGCTCACCTTGCATCAGATCTCAAACCAATTGAAGGACATCACATTCACAGAGTAAGCAATCTTGTTCACAGTTGTCTCTTTCTTGTGATGTCATTCCCTCAGGATATAAACAACTTCTTAGCCACCATCCTCTTAAAACACTGTAAGGTCAGCAGTCTGAGGCCCTTGAATCTCCTTTTGAACACAATTGCCCTCAATCTTCACTTACTGTCTTCTGATTGGATGATAGTTACTAACTTTATTAAATCATGTCTATATTTTTGGTAACATTCATTTACCAGAATGTATCTTGCATTTTGCCAGTTATTTTTACATGTAGCAAGTGTGGACTGGCCATCGGGAAGTTCACGAATTTTCCTGGTGGACCAGTATAATTAGGGTTAATATGAAGTGGGGGACTCCCCCTCCCCAGTTGGCAGCAAAACATACCAAGAGGGACCCCTAGAAAATATCAAATTGTGGCCCTCTTGACAGCAAATTCCCAGCCCATTCCGCAAAAGGTACAATTGCTGTTGGTCCCGTCATTGCGATTGTTCCAATTAGCTGTGCCAAGGCAGCTTCAATAATGCACTGCAGAAAGTCTTGGGATAAACATGGCCGACCCAACTGTTTGTTCCGAGTCACACAGCTACCGTTTTCATTCAATCTCATGCCCACAAAATGATATTTTTAAGACTGACCACGACTGGCCGGAGCTAAAATGGATGGTGGTGAGCCAGTTTACATTAGCCATTTCCTACACTTCTCTCACTCATCTGTTTGGGCTTGAGGCTTATTTTTCCTGTCAGTTAAGTGTGTGCCAAAGGCTTGTCTCCACCTTTCCCAGCTGCCAGATTTTAACAGGCCTCCGGATTTAAATGTAGGCCTCTTCTTGTCGGTCATAATATAGGAGCGCGACGAGAGAGCCCATTTTTACTGGAGTTAAGCCTGGGGCAAGACATCTGAGAAGGCAACAACATTGCTAATCTCCATGTGAAAGTCCTGGAAGATAAAAAAAGACAGGGAAGGCAAGTGAAAAAAAGTTGAGATATGTAAAGGTAGGTGTTGTTCGGTATGCTCAACGACGTTAAAAGTATTTGATACTTGCAAATATGTTGGTAATGCTGTGTTTGTCATTGTGAATTCATGCACAGTCGTGTGTGAGTTTTCTTTTTTAGAATAAGTGTTCTTCTGGGGCTTCTTTATTGCAATAACAAGCAAGTACTCATAAGACCCCTAGTGCTTATTATGTGCTTTTCTCATTTACATGGCAGATTCCCTTATCTAGCGGATGTTTTGCATACCACCCATTGGTACCATTGGATGTTATACTTGAAAATCAGGATTAAGAAGCTTTATAGACCACAACAGCATTCATTATTCTCCAGAGATTATCAGTGTTACCCTACTGTAATACCTTCAGGGCGTTACGCTAGGAAGATACAATGTCGTCATCCTAATCATTGTCATCATCACAGCATGAGACGCGCATATGGGCCTAATATGCCCATTTGCATTTACCAGCATGCCTGTGTCGGCTAAATTATATTTTTATGCTTTTCATTTTGAATCCCAGTTTATGTACCTGGGTTTTATGTACAGCCTTTGAAACAGTGTAGTAGGGTTTCACTGAGGTTAACTGAGGGCTTCTGGCATTTAAACGGAAAGACTTTTGTCTTGTGGCTTGACCATTTATTAACACAATCATGTTGTGTTAATTAATTTCACAGTGGACACATCTTTGAAGCAGGTTACATAGCTTAGAGTTGTCTTTTTAAGATACGGCGATGCGAAATGTATAAAAGTAAGCTTCCGTACCTGGGGTGGTACATACCATAGACGCACCCAGATTTAAAGTAAATCCCAAGGCAGTATGTCCCCAACTGACCCACTCTATCTGATAGTCCACCATGGCAGTGTACCTGAAGTCAATATTCTGGGGGTCTTGCTGGTTCCCTGCCGGGGGGCGGATGGTGCAAGTGATGGCAGGGATGTCATGTTCACGGATGAGCCATGAAACATTTAGCACTGTCTATCAATATTTCATTACCCGCAGAAAGACGAGACAAAATTATGTAAGGCTGATAAATGGGGGTGCAGTGAAAGTTACAGCAAGGCAAATGCTGTACTGGATTCATATGCATGTTAAACGCCCTCCTGTTTCTTAGTGAATTTGCTTAAAGGGCCGGTCTGAAATCCACACCCCTGTGGCTTAGGTAGAACTGCCTGATGGGGGACAATGGAAGTCAATCACATCGTTGAGTATCATTGAGAATCATTGAGAATCATTCATGACAGGACAGATATTACAGGGCTATGCATGCACAACAACAACAACAACAACAACAACAACAATAATAATAATAATAATAATAATAATTTAATAAAATATAATAATTAATACTTAAAAGTGTTGTTATTATTATTATGCCTATTATTATTAGTAGTAGTAGTAGTAATAGCAGTATTGTTGTTGTTGTTGTTGTTATTGTAACACTTTCTATGAATGCCATGTTTATAAGAACAACAGCTGTAATAACACATTGTAATGCATTCATAAAGCATTATAAAGATGGCTATAAATATTTATAAAAAGGCATAACACATTATATAATGCATTATGCAATACCACCGCATTATGTGATGAAACCTAGTTACATTTAGTCGAGTTATTACGTGATGCTGTGTCATTATTATATAATATTTTGTTACACAAACCCATGTGGGACTTTCATACATTACAGTGCCTAGATCAGTGGTCCCCAACTGGCTTAGCCTCAGGACCCAATTGTAGAATTTCTCTCTGGGATAAATAAAGTTCATTCCAATTCTAATACTAATGTGTCGGGGGGTGGGGAGGGGGATATTATTGGCGACAGTAATAGTTGTTCTTTTCAAACCACGCCCTACTGTAAATTGCATCCCACCAGTTGATAAACACTGCTCTAGAGTGTCTACAGGAAATGGTGCAATGGACAAAAATTGTGAAGTCAATGGCTGGTTTGTGAGCAAAAATACCTTTTGTTGCGAAAGCTGAATGGTCAAAATACTTAACAGGAATTTGGGCTTCTCTGAATGCACAGCTCAGCTACCCTTGACGCAGTTCTGGTGGCAAAAGTGGGTCCTACCTAGTACTCACTCAGTATATATAATGAAGGAGTATATATTCTTCCAGTGGATTTTAATACCTTGTGTTTTCTTAGATGAGCTGTCTAATGGGAAGATCAAACAGGTTGTTGTACTCTGCATCTTCACCGAAGCCTTGTTTTTTTCCTGTTGTGTGACTGGCACAGACTCTTGACCGATTCACCTCTGCCATGTGTGCCTGTCAACGTTTCATTTGTTTACCATAATTATTTTTGAAACTATTGTAGAAGTGGCCTCCAGCGACTTGTCTCCTGCAGATGCTAAGAGGAGCGCAGCGAAGAGGAGCGGGACATGGGTGACATTGTAAACACTCTGACCAACTCATGGGGGGCGTCTGTCACATACGCTAAGAGTCCTGAGCAGGTAACAGCAGTTTTGGCTGGGGGTGCCACAGATGGGAGAGGCAGCCTATCAATCATCTTAATTAAACTGCTATCTATGCTACATGTCAGTGAACATATTGGAGGGTGTGCATGCTTGCAAGCATGTATGTGTGACTGTCCCTGATATCAGCTGGTGTGTCTTTGAATTAACACGTCAAGCCTATTTAAAGTCTTAAAAACTCATCAAAGCACTTGGCTATTTAATTAATTCAAGTTAATTCAGGTAAAGTGTGCAAATTAGGACCGGCGCGCTGAGGGATGCCTCTAGCTGTCTAGGGTGCGCAAAGCATGCATCGACCAACCTTGAAGGAGTTTTCAAAGTGTGATTATTGGTTCACAGACCTTGAGCTTGACTTTATTTCTTGTCACAATTTTGAGAAAATTTCACTCCAGTAACCAGTTAGTTTAATATGTCACTTATTAATCATAACAAACGCAACAAAATAAAATGGTATTTTGGCAGATAAAGACAACATATACTTCACTCATAGGTGTGGCCTGGAATAGATGGACACAATGACAGTCAGTGACATCATCACAACATCTGAGTCATCTGTGAAGGTTCACTTGTAGAAAAAAGTTTTTGTTTTCAAGGACAGATTTATTGTTTTTGAACTGATTATTCTTTAAGGAATAAAAGCTCAATGGGTTGTCTCCCACAGATATTTCTATGTATAATCATAATTTAGCTATAAAAGGATATTAAATGTTTTGTTTTTTATTTATGTGTTATTCAGAAAAAAGTTCAAAATCTAGATAAATATAGCTCACAGGGTCTTACATCAAGAGGCTCTTAGCTGCAAGTTGTCTGTTGAGAATAGGAAAAAGATGAGGCTGAGAGAGTCATGCTCATGCTCCTCATGAAGTTCATGTCCATAGTGATGCAGAACAATCATACCCATAATGTTTCCATGACCTCAAGCCTCTGGTAAGATAACCACACAGATTTTGGGTTCAGAACTGGGGGAGACTTGCCTAAATCCTGGGATTTCGATGCAGATTTAAGCATGTGCCAATCTAGTACTGCACAAAACCAACAATCTAGCTCTGTTCCATTCCTTGTGTGTTTAGGTCATTGTATGTTTGAATGTGGGGCAAAGGGACCTGTTGGATCTGCCCACTTTCTCTTTAGCAATGGAAAGGGCACACTGACCTGCCTTCAGGCAATGGGCGACAGAATCTGCATCCGTTCAAAACAAGGGCATTGGCAGGCTTATTCAGTGTTTGGAGGAAGCTGAACAGTTTCATTCATTCTTAGTATCTAAAAAAAGACCTTCAAAAGCACCATAACCTTGTGAACTTGTTTCTCTTCACTAACAGTGAATAATCAGTGGCCACTTCGCTACGTATACCTAGCTAATATAGGGCATGACTGGCTGAAAGTACTGTTGATGCACACCGCAGTACTGAGCTGTTACTTTTGCACTTGTAGCCTTCCTGTAAGTTTTAAGAAATCTGACTATTCTTCTATGACATGAGCAAGGTGTATTCTATCACAGAACTGGCACCAACTGGATGTTATTTTGTTTATTGCATCATTCTCTGTACACTTTAACTAGTTTGTAAAAATTCCAAGAAAGCAGCTGTCTCTGAGATGCTAGAACCACCCTTGAGGTGAATTTGTATGTATGTATGTATGTATGTATGCATGTATCTATGTATCTATCTATCTATCTATCTATCTATCTATCTAAATACAACAGATACAGTAGATACAGTCCACAGGCACAATAATATAATCTTGTTAATCATACCATACATATAGTGTTCTTGTTTATCATTCTACCGTACGTGACATGCAATCGTTTATGACAACAATGAATGTTAACCAATCAAATTGTAGAGGAGGTAGGTCCAAGCAACCAATGGAGAGGGGTCCAACCAATGAGATGTCTTGGTCCCACCTCCTGTAATTGATTGAGCCAACCTCTTCTGCAATCTGATTGGTTATCTCTCTGAACCAATCATTTTTCTTTCTGCCCTCAGAACATTTTTTTGTAAATAAAACTCCCACAAGCACTGACCACACAGTAGCTAAGGTGGTTAAAGGGAAGGAAAGAATCCACTAGTGGGCAGTTTTAGCTAGGGTATAATGGTACCACAAATGTTCTTTCAAAAGATGCCCTTTATGACTTCAGAAAGTCAGCACATCCGTTTTATGCCTCATCCCAAGGACGACACCATTTTTACAGCACAGTGTCCGCCTTACTGGACTGGGGCATTTGGATCCACACAGACCAGAGGACAGCTTACCTCTTGGCCACACCAACACCTCCTCCAGCAGCAACCCAGCTTTCCTAGTCAGCTTCCCATCCAAGTACCACCCAGGCCCAATTCTGTTTAGCTTCAGACGGATTACCTAATCTGAACCACAAGGAGTATGGCGTCTGACTTTCTCCTCTCAAACTGATAATACATAATTGTATAAACTCATATGTAGAATTACACTGCCATTGCTGCGTGAATGGATTCCTATGAACAAAAGCAACAAGAAAGCAAACAAATAAGAAACTGGCGGCGTGCTATTTGTCAAAACAGAGATGCACATGAGGCATAGTCAGAGAGGTCCTGAAACAGAGAGTTGGTATAAGCAGCAACCTTCTATAGTTTGGAGTCCACCACTCATTGCATAAGCATAAGACAACAGCAAAACCTTTCAGAAAGGCAGTATTCCTAAGGCCACTGGTATACCTACCATAATTTCACCATTGCAACTTTATATTAATCATTAGTATCGTTAGGCAAAGCCTTATGAAGGGTAGTACAATTAAAGATGAATATCAAGTCTGAGGTGCATCTGCATGTTAATTCATTTTTAGAAAGGTACTTTTAGTGACCACGTGTGCTTAAGAACCTATGGATTAAGGGAGAATGAAAAAAACTTGAGGCCACAGCAGATTAAATCCATTATTAATGCCCAAAGCCAGCTGTAAATGGATAAAAGCAATTTGTTTTGCTAGGTTGGCCATGATTTCAGAGCATGCTAAAAACAGTAATTAAATGAAAGGTCACTACCCACCCCCCATTGGTTGCTAGCAAAAATCTTCCACCTCAGCCCATAACACCAACATCATAGTCTTGAGTAGCAAAATTTGGCGGCAACGAGGAGGAGTGGGAGTGGAAGAACAAGGGATAGGAAGGTTCCGGAACAGCCAGAGAAACAAAGCCAGATGGCAGGTCCACCCCCCCATTTTGTCAATAGATCAATGACGGCAGAGTAATTTAACCAGAATGGAGGGAGAACAAAACATTTCAGCAAAGCAAATCAATCTGACATGTTGGGCATCAAGAAGCCCACCGGATTACGAAACACCTGTTTACTCACAGCCAATCATTGACAGGCTTGGACTGAAAAGACAGACCCCCAGCTGATGGACTGAAACGACATTTGTAATTCTGTGTTCCTGGGAATCTACCAATGACTTACATTTCAAGACAACTGAAGGGCAAATTTCCAAAATGTACTCAGTCCAATAGATACATCGATGGGATCAGTTCATAGGTAAGTACCATTTCTGTGGACTAATGAGAAAAAAAGGAAATTTAATAGAAGTTCTTGTTTGGATTTTATGAGGACTGAGTGAGTTTTGGTTCCCAGCACTGCACCATGTGATGAGGAAGCCTGACTTTAGGTCACTGGCGTCTCATCTCAAAGACAACAAAAAACGGACTGAGTCAGTTTTGCAAATTTGCTCTTTAATTAAGACCTGATACCAAACTAATAAACTGTACAAACAGACCAAAAATAATGATAAATTTAACAATGCTACTGCTTTTTGTGGGGTGGTGCAGTGGTTAGCACTGCTGCCTCTGGGTCTGGACCCCCATAACCCTGAGAGAACAAATACAAAATACTATATATGGGGCTATGTGAGAGAAATCAGTTGTTTTTTTTCAGAATTTTCCAGTGTTTCTGGGGACATTTTCTCAAAATTTGCAAACTATTAATACACCTATGAGCTGAACACCAGACGGCGCCTCCCCGACTCTGCAGGGGGCTTTGGGGGACAGATTCGCAACAGCAGGCTTTTGTGTTTTAAAAAATTGTCAAACCAACCTTGGTTCTTATTGATCCTGATGGAAACCTAAATCCATCCGTGCATCCAAACAAACACATCGAACACCCACCTTTCTGCCCCAGAGCAGTCTCCTCTTTCCTCCTTGCTAATTATTGCGATGTGCAATACAGGACCTCCTCTGTGCCCCTATAGTAGTGCCTCTGTTATCGGCAATCCATTCAACTGGGTCTAAAGTGCACTGAGTCAGGTTGGAGAGTAGAGTGAAGAGGTTGGGTGGGGGAGGCAAGGGGGGCATGGGTAAAAGGGTATAGAGGTAGTGAAGGCTGACTGATTGCTGCACCCCCCTCAGGTGTTTTTTTTTCCCTCCCACACACAAACTCTCCATTTCCTGCCATTTCCCATGATGTGCTTTAATATGTTCTCGGAATAACAGCAGTAGTACATGTAAAAGTCAATACCACTTTCATTTGCATGGCATTCGCTCTCAAAAGCAATACATTGTCACAGTATTGTGACAGACCGCCATCATGCACAACTTGCACCATTCCCTTCCTTTGTCTTGGCCCACCACATAAAGACAAAAAAGAATCACGCGCAGTCATCATGAAGCCAGTTCATAAATAACCTGGTTCTTTGTGTCGGGGAAGAGATCCATGGGACTTTGCGATTGGTGGATAGAACGTGGTGTCTTTGTTAGCATCCTTCGAGCAAAATCTGCAGGCGAAGCTGGCGACATACAATACACCATGCTGCTCTCTAAGTTATACAAGCAAATCAGCATGGGCATATACAGGGGCGGGGCCACAGGTGCGCAGGCCCCAACTGAAAGCTGATTGGCCCCTAGAGTACACCTTCCCCTGTCACTCACTAGTTCAAAACATTTCATTGGCTAATTATATGATCCACATGAATTATAGCCCCCTCTTATACACCCTACCCTAAAAAATCCTACAATTGCGCTGGGTTACAGGTGCACAGAGGGGCTTGTCCCCTACTAGGGTTAGAGCAGGGTCTAGAAAGCAGCCTGTCCTCACAAACATTGCAGGACTTCGATCCTTTGTGTGCCTGCATCCCCAAGTCTCAGGATGGATTTACTGCTGGCTTAAAGGAGGAAGCAGGCTGTTTAAGGACACACGGGCATAAGGTTATTAATTTTAATTATTTGCATTTAGTTGCTTAGCCGACAGTTTGAGTCACAGCAACCTTCAGCTTTTACCCTGTTATTCAGCTGGATACTTTGCCGGAGCATTTCAGGTTAACTACCTTGCTTGAGGGTAGAACAGCTGAAGCTCTCCTGGGACATAAACTAGACACCTTGTGGTCGTAAGCCCGTGCTCTTTAACCACTATGCCACCCACTGAGCCATGAAATGCCCTTGAGGTGGCAGATATTCCTCATAAGGTTGCTTTGAGGCACATTACCCGAGCTGCATTCCGGAGATGTCTGTAGGGACAGATTTGCTTTAACGGCATGTGACTGAAAAAAAGGAAAAATCTGGAAAGACCTTTATGTTGTCTGGCAGTTGCTAGGCTGAGCCCTTGATTTACTGTATGTGATATTGCGTTTACTTTTTATAGCTCTTAGTAATTTGTTGCATTAATGCAAATCTCACACGAAAATTGTCCCAGTTAAAATAAAGATGTTTTGCTATTTACCCAGTAATCAGTTTGTTTTCAGGATACACAGTAGGTGCAAGTTCAAGTCAAAAGTTTCACATGTGCAAAGCTGTTTGGGATGTTGTTGTTTTCTAAAGCAGCCCTGAGATATCAGTCCTGATTAAAATACATATTTTAGGAGATCAGAGGTGCACTATATTGGCGGTAAATAAAGCTACCCCCCCCACCTCACCATTTCAGCACCCCTCAGCCCAAAAAGTAGACTCATTTGAGGACTGTTTAATTGAGTTTGAAAGAAAAGTTTTGTTCGAGCAAAACTTAAATGGTTCTATTTGTGGGTGGAATAAGACAGTCTTTAATCGAAGCTGGAGTTCCAAAATTACCATAATACCCAACCACTCCCATCCTCCTCCACAAAAACACCCCCCCCCCACCAAATCCTCAGACAAGCTTTTCATTGGGCCCTAGTTTATCTCCCACATATTAACCTTATTTCCTTACAGTTATTTCCACGTTAGCACCCACACATGCATCGACACTTACCTCTAGACATTCCCTGCTTTGCACACATTGGCTGCCCTGCAACGTAAACTGCAAAAGCGCACGACTCATGTCGCCCGGCCCATCCTTTACAGCCCTCTGTCAGAAGGAGTCCAGCGTCGACAATGTTACCGTCTGCCAAAGTAGCTCATTAGTGCAAAGGGGCATTACCCTCACTCCCAGCTTTTCTGACACTTCCTGTGCCACCTGCGCCAAGGATAATTGCAGCTGCCGCTTGACAAATAACTTTCGGACGGGCCGGCTAATGGGGAACCGGGTGACTGTTGTTGCTACAGACATCTCGCGTGGGCCTTGCAGACAATACTGATGGCGATTAAGTTGTCTTCCTTTCCTAATTTACCCACAAATGTCTCCCAGGAGTGAACAGGAACACCAAATTACCAACCGTCTTCCCCGGTGCGTGTGCTTTTATTAACCTGCGACATGCTGCTAGCGCCGCAAACGGCGTTGCGTAAGCCGCGCGTGCCGTCTGTCGTTTCCCTCCCACGCGCGCATGCGCACGTGAAGATGGCGCGCCCTCGTGGCTGCCCAGAGAATTCCATCACCCTCATGGCAACCACAGACAAGGTGTTACAGCCAGGGGATCACTAAGGATAATAGAGGGGAGATGGGCGGAATCCAGCAGCATACAAGGCCGTAGGCTTTAACGTCACGGAAGCTCGATTGGCTGAAGTGCAGAAGGTCCCTGTCAGCACACAGGTGCTTAAAGCCTGATATATATGGGCATCATGTGCCAGGGTCACTGTGACACACGCTTAGAGAGCATATGAAAGGCAGTCATGTACAGCGGAACAACATACAAGCTTATTTTTCATTATTCCTGGGATAGAATGTGACTAATCCACAAGCTTTAGAATTCCTCTTTTCCCATTTTTTTAGTACAGCTGTAAACAAAAGTGTCAATCACAACAACCACATGAAGCTCATTACCATGGCTGCCGGCTGAAGATGGACAAAAGCTTAGAAACGCAGCTAGGCACTAAATCGCCCTTTGCGTTGGGTTTGCTCTAACCTTGCTAGACCATTTTTACATTTTAAGCCTAGCTAGGGTTGCCACTTTCGTTCTAAAGATATCCGAGACCTCAAAACACCACACAGAAATTCATATTTCAATACAATCCCTCAACATACAAGACAGGTGGCAACTGTAGCCCCATTTGGCCGCTCTGTGTTCTTGCTGTGCAGCCACAACAGCGGAGACGTGAATACATAAATCCACACTGTTTGCTGAACATGCTTTAGCGTAATGTGGAGGAGGTCAAGAATGACGGGAGACAGCAAAGGAGCACGGTGAAGAAGAGGAAGACAATATCAAAGTGTCGAACAGGGAAGATGACGTGTGCTGTGTGTCTGCTGGTTAAGGATAAACCAGAGCAGAGGGGTCACCGGACTTCCGGAGAGAGACAGACAAAAAGCATTACTTAGTTTGATGGCCACCGACTCCACATTAACTAGGAAACAGTTTAAAGGAAACACACTACAATGACGTGCCCTTGTTAGCAAAGCACCAACACAAAATGGTAGAAACATGAACTGCTGGCCACAAATAAACCAGACAGGGGCATAGGAACAGGAGGGGCGGTGGGGATGTGCACCCCCCAATATTACATTTGGCTGCATTCGCCCCTCCCAAAAAAAAGACCATTACGTTTAAATTATTAAGGTGCATCCCCCCAGTATCAAATTCACTCCTGTGCCCATGAAACCAGGTAATTAAATTGTTTGGCGCCGTGTGGATGGGTGGTGCTTGCTGTGCTGTGATGTCCCTGCTGGCTGGTGCCCCCACGGTTCTGCTAGTCGGACGTGAGGCAGATTGGCTCAAGTCCTGGTTCCATTTGAGGCTTCCGGGGCGAATGCACGACTGAGATTCCAGCACTTGGTTTTTGCTGCCCCTCAGTAACCGTCAGAGTCCATGTTGTTAGTGTCATTCTCTGCACACAATTTTAACACGCCATTACAAATGCTTAAAATATGTGGTGGATATTAGTGCGACTTTATCCAAAGTTAACAGTTATTTGCATTGGATTCATTTATGTTGATGCAAATTTCTTTGGCAGGCATTTTCCAAGCAGAGTACATGCAGTAGTAAGGGCCTTATATGGGAGACAATGGCTCTGAGCACATGCACATAATTACTGAGTGCAGTAGATTTCATGCACCACTGCTTCCTATAACGGATGGTAATATGCAATACTGTAAACAGGGGGTCACTGTTTGGGTGTTCATTTCAGTGCCAAAATTAATCATAACAGATCGGCGTATTAATCCAAGCTGAGGCAATAAGGGTAATTAGGATAAAATGCATTGATTATGTTTATTGTATTATTGTATAAAATGTATTGACTGGTAGCTCCAAATCCTGCCTCTGGTTCTAGTACCTTCCATGTTTTCATGCATTTACTTCTGGTCCTCCTGTTTCCTCCCAAAGTCACCAAACTTGTAGTCAGGTGAATCAGTGTCTCAGTGCCCATAGTGTTTCAATGAGTATCCCACAATGCACTGGCACCATGTACATGGTTACCCATGATTCCTGTGTTTCCAGGGAAGGGCTAATTATTACCCTGCCCAGGATAAACAGTATGGATGGATGGATGGATGGATGGAATGGCGAAGGAGAGAGTTTTATATTGGGGGGGACACACAGCGGAATAATATAAAGACATGGGTCTATTTATAGTAGGGATGAATAAATACAAATTAAATATTAGGGGGTACATGTCGCAACCTGGCCCCCCCGAGTGCCCCCTCCCCTGTCACTCACCAGTTCTAAACGTATCATTGGCTAATGATAAGGTGGGCCCTTCTTATGCTGCCCAGCTTAAAAATTCTTAGACTCTCCCCTCCCTACAGTGTCAATGAGGACCTGATCTGCATGAATTTGTCGGTCGCATTACCTTAAATCCACATTGATGTGCAGACATTTAAAAGCAGGCTGGCCATTTTATGCGAACCACAAACGCACATATAATAATGAACCTGAACAATGGGTCCTATGTGAATGATCTTATGGTTATCAGCAAAACGTATCCCAAAAGGAACTGACTAGTGCCATCCCTGTTACAGGTACACCATTTTGTACTCTGCCTTGTGTACAGGACTATGAAATGTGACGATCTGTATGGAATGTTGTTTTGAGGCCCTGTGGGTCATAGTAATGTTAGTTCTGTGGTGATGGCTGGTATTTTTTGCTGTCTGTATCTTACGGTCTCTCCCTCTGACGCTGAATATCAACTTCTCATCCTCTCTGATGTTGAATATCAACTCCCCTCCAATTTCTTGTCCCCCACCTTTGCTTGGAATGGAACTTTCCAGACAGTTGTTTAAGAAAATTGTTTTACTGTATGTGTTGACATATTTGGTTTAGTTTTTTGTATTAGGCTCACACTGGATGGCTAAAATAGGCATATATTAAAATAGTCAATTTTATTCCAAGCAGCTTGGACTTCTTTAAATGTATTTATTAATTAGGCTGGTTATTTAAATGTTATCATGGTCCTACGGTAGCAGTGATCCGCTTGTCATTTCAGTCCAGCAGTCCATGGGGTGAGGGGGTGGCTGTTTATAATGCATAAAAGAAGGTAAGTGCATTTGAGTAAAACCATCCGTCCCTTACATCAACAGGAACCATTAAACCTGCATTCTCACCCTTTTATTCTGATCTCTTGCCATGATATTTTATTATATAATTATTTAACACATACTTGTTTGCTGATAATCTGTATGGTTTGCTGTTTTTTAAGCAGATTCATCAATCCATCTGCTATATCCAGGGCATCCCCTGTCCTTTTCTGGAACCTAAGCAAAATTTGATTAACCACAGGGGTCATTATCAAGTTGTCATCGCTCGTGGGCATTTTATTTACACAAACATATCCTGAGGGCAGAAAGAAAAATGACTTGTTCAGAGAGATAACCAATTAGATTGTAGAAAAAGTGGGTCCAAGCAACCTGAGGAAGTGGGACCAAGACATCTGATTGGTTGGTTCCATCTCCTCTAGTTGCTTGGAACCACCAATCATTTTTCATTCCACCCTCAGAACATTTTTGTGTAAGTAAAACTCCCATGAGCTTTGTCATCTTCTTTCCTAATTCTGACAGACTGATCAGATGGATGTTGGGGCCCCCTGGTGGCCATTTGGCCCTAAGCTCAGTTCACTTATGCCTTGGGCCGGCCCTGGCTAAATCTCTTATCCAGTACGGGGCCTTTTATCCTAGGAAGCACAGAGCAGGGTCACTCTGAGTGGGATATCAGTGGGAGGAAATCGGAGTATCCCAAGGAAACCCCTGTAAACTTCATACAACAGCAAGGACTGGGATTAAAACCTCCAGCCATGCAAGTGCAAAGCAACAGTGCTATGCACTCAGCTGCTACACCCTGCAAAGACAGCAGCTGGCTTTAAAATTAAATTCTCACTCAAAGACAATGTCTGTACTTTAGTGAATATGTAACAGTGACAGTAGTCCCAAATCATTACATAACAAAACATTTCACTGAAGTGCTATCAGAGTGGATAGGAACCACCTAATTAGCCCCTAATTTAGGATATGTCTTCTGTAACTTGCTAGCAGATCCAAATCTCTGGAATACCCAGTTGTACCTGTGAACAAAAGACTTTAGAGAAATAATTCACATTATGTAAATCGCTGTGAATGAAATTATTTGCAAAGCTAATTAAACTAAGAGAGAAGGCAGATAGGCCTGGTCAGATCCCCGCCCCCCACCCACCATACTTACTGACCCAAAAAATTAGTACTGTGTTCCTGTTCGTCCCCTGAACTCATCCTGGAACATCATCTTGCCCCTCCGGTCATGGTCTCGAATCACAGGAGTTGCTGTATCAGGATTGTGAAAGTGATGAGGCCTCAAAAGTCACTGTTTAGCCTTGAAAGGAATCGTTATGCCTTTAAAGTGTCCTTCATCGGTACAATTCCATATCAAACACTGATCTCTCCTCATTGATTCTTAACAGCAAATAGAAGATCACTTCTGCTGCGTCTGCTCTGGATGTCAGTCCCATGAAAATATTTACCATCTCCCAATGCTAATTGATTGATCTTGATCATACATATACTTCTCTTTTTTTATTTTCTGCATCGTTTGTTCCTTTATTCCATGGTCTGTGTCAGCTACACCCAGTGTACTTTGAGTAATTCTTATTCAGCCGTAAGAGTCAAAATGCAGTGGGTGCTGAAACCTTTTCATGCATTGATTTGAAGTGATAGGGTCATATGAGAAAGATGGTTTGACTCAGCAAAACCAAAAAATCAAAAGCAAAAGTGAAGGAGCGGATTCACACTGTGGCTTTTCAGTCTTTTATGTGGAACAGTACTTGTACAGCAATAGGACAGTAGCCGAGTAATTACAAAGCAGCTGCAGAGTAGCTATAAGGTAGAAGAGCAACTGTAGAGTACTTAAGGAGTAGCAGACCAAGTACTCAATAGCATAGAGCAGTTGAAGAGGAGTGTAGCATTGTGAATACTCATGGAGTAGTGTAGTAGTTACACAAGAGTATAGAGCAGTTGTGGTGGAGTGTAGTTTTGTGAGTACTCATGGAGTAGTGGAGCAAGTACTCAAGAGTATAGAGCCATTGTAGAGGAGTGTAGTGTTGTGAGTACTCATGGAATAGTGGAGCAGTTACTCAAGAGTATACAGCAATTGTAGAGGAGTTGCAGTCCTGTTAAATTTATACAGCAGCTGTAGTAACATTTGTAACGGCTGCAGGGTTGGGTAACAACTTCACAGATAATAAAAGGATAATAATAATCATTTTTGTGTTGGGGTATTGGCATGCAGGTCAGTTCAGGGGCCATCCCAAGACTTCCGTGAGGAGAATGCATACATCTCACGGATCCAGTTCCGGCTACTTTTTAAAATTGGGGTATGCTCGCTTTGAAGTTGCTTGCGTTCATCTGAGGACTCCACAATGCAGACACCAAAGGTTGCCATTTTCTCAGCTGCCACTCAGTGAGCAGGAAGTGATCGCCCCTGCAGTTTGCACTCACTAGAGTATTTGAGTGACAGTCACTATTGGCAACAGTTGCCGCAGAGTATAAGATATTGGATGTGTGTCCATGTGGTATGAAACCCAAGTGGGGATTTGCTACTCTTTTTCCTCAAAGGAAGGCACTTAACTTGGACTTAACCTGCCATGGTCTACCAGTCTAAACCAGCATAGTATTAAATGTGTTTGTACATTGCTGAAGTTGGAGATATCTGTCTAGCCAACAAACAACCGTTGAAAAAAATACTGAAAATGCAAACTTTTTCTGGCACATATTTACATTTGGTATTTAGTATTAAACTAACTTTATGCCCACGACAAGTACTTGAAGGAGGTACTGTTTCCTTTCCTGGGTGTGGTGTTATCTCCTGCTTAGCCCTGGAGCCCATCCAATCGACTTCCTGTTGGAGCCCTGAAGAGAGTGCGCATATCTTCTCTGGATTATTTCATTCGCCCTTCAGCTTTCTACCAGCCTGTGCCTTTCTTTACACACACACGGGTATTAGTACTATGGAAACAGTCGAGATTTATTCACCAGCATTTCTTCACATTTTATTTTTTCGTTAAATTTCTTTTTATCCAAACCTGTCTCTTCTGGGGGAGTGCTTCATCTTCTTATTGTACCATAATTCGGTTTTCCTACTCTGGAAAAGCCATTGTGTGTCCAAGAGGCCCAGCATGACTCAGGTTGCGCCTCCCAATTACCTGTTTGCCCACAGCTGTGGCACAGTATGCTCTGCCACAGACAATCTTTTAGCTATCTATAAAGCATCTGTCCTATTTCAGCAGGCATTTGGGTTCCTCTCATTCATTGGGAGGGATTGGGATATATGACATCTGAGGAGGTCTCTTAGCACGGCACAGCACGAAATGTATTTGTCAGTTTGGCCAAAAGAGGCAGCGATCACATGCTCTATAGTCGTTCCCAAGCCTTTCCACCAATCAGAGTAGCTCTGAGCTGACTTTGCGTTCAGTTTTGGAAGTTTCCCTCAAGAAACTTCATCACGTTCAGTTCAGCAAAATCAACACTAGGGGCCATAAACTGGGGACATCAACATAGATGTTAAAGCTCCTATAACGTTCTTAGCACTCTGCTCCATCTTTGTTTATTTGAACCGAGGCCACCACCTCCAAATCTGGGAACTCCAGGATGAATACAATACACTTCTTTATTCCCTTCTTCTGGCAGAGAAGCTGCCAAGGATATTCATTACTGTAGCCTTATTCAGAAGACAGGTGGATGTGGCAGCTAGAAATCCATGTTCCAAGAGGCTAAAGGCTAACTACCGGCAAAGCATCATTTGTTGGGTCTGGACATGAAAAGCTTTGTGTAACATGTCTTCTCTCTGGATCTGTATGCCATTACTTTCTGCTAAGAAGTGGTAGAAATGTCTCCTGGTGAAATCGCTCTGCATATATTTGCTACTAAGTAAAGTTCAGAGAGAGCTCTGGGATTTGATTGTTCCAGCCTGTTCCTTCTAATATCCTTCCCTTGGTTTTTTTTTTATCTCCTCATTCTCAGCGAGCTGTCTCTTTAAATACAGATGCTTTGAAGTTGGTTTTAATCACTGATGGAAGTCATCTGCCTCTGAACACTGTTGTCTGGGTATTTGTGCAACAGGGGCATGTTCAGCAGGGTATCTACACAAAGCAACATTAGTGAAATTGGGCAAAGGGTCCTAACCAAGAAATACTGATGTCATCTAAGACTGTTCACGGTTAAAACGTGGGGGGGGGGGGGGTACAGCTATGATAAAGGGCGTGTTTTCTTCCATCGTTAAAATAACATCAATGGCATTAAAATGTCACCACAAGAAGCTATCCAGTTCCACTGTCTTGAGGTAATGTATTACGGGCATCATTATGTTAGGCTTAATGAAGCATCAACAGAGACTTAACAACTATATATTCAATAAAAGCTCTTTGGAAAGTTAATCTGCCTTAGACTATGGCTTTTAAGTTAATTAAATTTGCTTAAAGTTTAATAGCTGTTTAATAATTATGTTTTAATTTTAAGGTTAAGATATTTTTTATAATTACATTTTTAGTGACAGTCTTACAAGGTCGTCATGTGACATGCTTGGGAAGCAGGCGGGCCTACTGCAGGCTGTTGCCCGGTAACCGTCTTGGTTTTTCTGTATGCTGTTTCATCATAAGTCAGCAGTCATAAACTGCTGAAATATCACACAGCCCCTGCCCATGTCATTTTATGGGATGGAAAATATATGTTTCAGATGTTCACCAGAATTTATCTCCGACACTCCACTGAGGCACTCCTTTTCTTCCCAGTCCTGTTTTCTGTTAGGCCTCTGTTGTCATAGGAGATAGAAGTGAATGGGCTTCCCCTGGGGAGGTCACAGCAGAGAGCGTCACCTCTCCCAGCACCGACGGGACCTCCCAGCCATCGAGCACCTGGAGCTCCACCAGCCATGCATCTTCAACCATGACACGAATCTGCCCGGTAATCAGCACTGCTGACTGACTGAGTACCTAATCTGATGGTTCGACAGACATATGTAACTCATGCAGGGTGACAGTATAACAGCAGTGAGATTTGGGTAACATAAAGGGTGGACTTAAGCTTTCTTCACACTCATGGGAGTTTTACTTACACAAAAATGTTGTGAGGGCAGAAGGAAAAATTATTGGTTCAGAGAGATAACCAATCAGAGGGTAGAGGAGGTGGGTCCAAGCAACTAGAGGAGGCGGGACCAAGACATCTGATTGGTTAGTACCACCTCCTCTACAATCTGATTGGTTAACTCTCTAAACCACACATTTTTCCTTCTGCCCTCACAACATTTTTGTGTAAATAAAATTCCCATGAGCTTTTTTCACTGGACATTTTAACCCTACTGGACCCAGCTCATTTCTGCTGCTATTACATCAAAATATATTACTCACACTGACAAGTGATATTAAACTTATAATGGGGAGGGCTGGAACTATCAAAGGGCTCATTCAATTTCCTATGGTTTCTACATAACTGCATTGTACAACGCCTTCAGTCCTTACAGGAGTTTCTCCAGCAAAATTTCTATGAGGATTTTTTAATAAACTAGCCTAAGAATTATTATGATACTGGGGATATTATGAAACTAATTGCATCTGTGCTTTCTTTTTAGTTTGTACAACAAAACTATTAAAGTTAGGAAATTATTATAATTATTTTTCTTTAATATTCCACATAATAGAGATGAGCAGCATGGTGGCACAGTGGATAGCACTGTGATCTCCCTCTAGAGTCACATCCCTAGAGCTGTGTATTTGATTTACAAGTTCTCTGTCAATCCATGCAGGATTCCTCTAACAGTCCAGAAACCTGGGCTTTAGGTAGATTGGTCTCTCAGAACTGCCTTTTGTGTGTGTGCCCTGTGACGGGCTGGCATCCTGTCCAGGGTGTCAGCTGCCTTGTGTGCCTGGGCTAGGCTCCAGACTCACCGTGATGCTATACCAGATTGGGGTTATAGAAAATGGATGGATATATAGGTCAATTAGAAGTTCACGATTCAAGCATTGACTATAATAGAGCAGTACAGCCATCATTCATGATTATAATCACCACAGACAGACAGACTGGCAGCGTTTAATGATCATGGCAGGCTGGGAAGCTAATCAGCGGCGTTGTGCAAACTTCAGATTTCTTTAAGACTGCGAAACTTTTCTGAAATAAAGAAACAGAAAATGTGCCTTATAACCGCTATAAATGTGGCACAGCTTAAAAGACGACGCAAATTCGGAAACCACGATAATCAGTGGGGATAGAGCTTCGAGCAACGCAGATATGGTAAGGCATCATTGAGATATTACCGGATAAAGATTATATTATGCCGGCACGGCAATGGGTCTCGTAGGGTTAACAGATAAACCCCTTTTGGGCACCAACACAAAAGCAGAGCTCCGAACCCAACTCAGAGCCAACTGAACACGTTTTGTCTTATCATCTTCCCCTGCTCCCCCAACACTGCAGAATGTTTTAAATAGACTCTAACACACAGCACCTGGTTTCCTCTGGTCTCCACGAGCCCCGAGGCAGGTGCCGGCTCTGGAGGGCACCTGGATGTGCCACGGAGTTGTTTGATTCGGTTTCCTTTCCTTTCATGGAGGAGAAAAAAGGACTGGCCGCTGGCGGCACCGAAGAAGGACACCTGGTTCACGTCCAGGCCGGCCTTGGCCTGTGTTCACTAGAGACCCGCGCCCGGCACACACGCTCGGACACAGAGCACAGCACCCAGCTGCTCCATCTCACGCGATTGGCTCCGCGGCTCCTGCTACATCACGGATGGAGACGAGACGTGCTGTCGGGCAGCCCGCCACATGGGCGGCAATATGTCGCTCAGACCACATTTCCCCCCTAACCTGGTAAGTCTGTGTGCATGAGGCATTGCATCTAGAATCTGGGCTTTTCTGTGTCGGTGACATTGATCTGCGAAACTATTTTTCCTCATTCCCTTGTGCAGGTAAAGAGGAAAGGCTTCAAATGGCCAAATGGTAGAAAAAGTGAAGTAAAAGAAGCAATTTAGCTAAGCAGAAATTAATTTATTATGTAAGGCCATCTACTGAACTATTTGAGATCTTTAACCTTTTCTAATGGAAATGGCGAATAAAAACAAGACTGTTCAAGTGGGAGAGAATTTTTATGCGATATGAATCATGCAACACTAGATAGTTCAAGTGACACTAAATATTGATGCTATTTGTTTAAATTCACGAGCTCCGATCCAGCATGGTGTTCCGGCTTTGAGGGGCAGCTTGCTGGAAGCCTCCTGTGTCGGGGGCCCGCGAGGGTGTCAGACCTTTCCAGCGAGTCCTAGGGGGGCACCGGAAAAGGCGGGGGATTAACTCGAAGGTGACGTGCTGGGCCGGGGCGTTTGAAAACACGCCCAGGCAGCGTGAAAGGGCTCACAGTCAAAAGGGAGCCGAAATCCCTGGTGATGAGATGGGTTAGGCGTCTGACATGTGGTGTCCCACTGCGCTGTGTTCTACTGGGCTTGGGGTAGAGGCGGGGGGGGGCTTCTCTGTGTCCCATAATCCTGGAACACCTTTCCGCCAGCCAGCTTTATATTACTCACCTTGGCAAAAGCTCTGATCTTAGTCGCCTCGTAATATGTTTCTATAAAAGCAATTCCCATGATTCACAACGTTGCCCCTTCATGGAGATTTATGTTTAAAGGTCCAATGGTACCATTTAGGAGAAGAGGCCACCTCCCCTGTCTGTAGCCCCTGTCTCTCCATTTGGGGAAGTCAAACAAAAACCCTTCTGATGACTCTAAAATGTATTTGAGGCTCAGTGGCCATATGCTGTCAGATAAAAAGTACCAATCTGTACCTTTGATGGCATAATTACTTGTCACTGGAGCTGTACCCTCAAGGGTCTGCCAATTGTACCCTAGCTGTAGATAAATGTACCTTTTAAGAAATGGACTCTGAGGAACATTTTTGTACCATTGTAGGTACATTAATGTTGTTTATACCTTGGGGAACCAAACTGGCTGTACCCTTTTCTCTAACAGTGCATGTTACTGCAAAAGGAATGCAGACCTCCTTCCCCTTTCGTTTTGCCATGATTTCTCTCTATTTCTCTAATGAAAGACAAAATTTCCTTCGTAGTTTGAAGATGTCAATCTTAATGATGTGTTATCAGGGGTCTGTCTCACTGGAAAGTGTTTTTTTTTATATTCAGTATATGGCCTAAAGTATTTGGACGCCCCTATTATTCAGAGGAATTCACCAATTGAGCCACACTCATTTTTGATACAAGTGTATAGTTAAGCAGACAGCCATGCAGTCTCCTGCAACAAACATTGGCAGCAGAATGCACAGACATACAGAAGAGGTTAGTGACTTTTATCTTGGCACCGTCATATTTCCAGCAAGTCAGTTCGCCAAATGTCTGTCCTACTAGAGCTGCCTTAGTCAACCGCAAGTGAAGTAATTGTGAAGTGGAAATGCCTGGGAGCAAGTTCAGCTGTGAAGTGGTGGCCCAACAGAAAAAGACCTGATCACTTAACATCAATACCCAACCTGAATGGCAGTAAGTCCCACCAGCAATGTTCCAGCATTTAATGGAAAGCCTTCCCAGAACAGTAGAAACTGTTATAGCAATAATGGACCAATGAGATTTATATTAACACCATTTATTTGAAATGAGATGTTGGACAAGCTGGTGTCCAAATGCTGTTAGTAATATAGCATAAGATAAGAAATGATAAGGTTTTCTTTGGGCCCAGGAACATTACAGATAAGACATTAGTTGGATTAATGTGGTGCAAGTTAGCAGAATAGGGGCATGTAGATTGGGAGCCATCGCGGTGCTCGCTTGTCCACCTTAGATAGATGAGCCTGTGACTGAAGGTGCTACTCGAATGCATCAGCTCTTTGTTGAGGGGACTCAC
This sequence comes from Mormyrus iriodes, assembly GCA_011763525.2. Taxonomy (NCBI): domain Eukaryota; kingdom Metazoa; phylum Chordata; class Actinopteri; order Osteoglossiformes; family Mormyridae; genus Mormyrus; species Mormyrus iriodes. The sequence goes on from JAAGVU020000038.1 coordinate 16,954,030, forward strand.
ATGTCCTTAGGAATGGAGCAAAGTGTGGGTACCATTGTTACCCCCACCACTGCTTCTAAAGAGTCCATATTCAGTCCTTTGATACAAGTATCTTTCCTTAAAAGTTTGTTCAGCCTATCAGTCACCCCCAATCAGTTACCCCCAAAAAAAAAGGAGTAAGACTCATAGTGCTGGCTATGCCATCCGGTCCAACATCTTAGTTCCCTCAGGAAAAACAGTCCACTCTGTCTGCACTTGTAGACTCCATTCATAGTGTCATGCTATGTCATTGGCTTAGATGCTGAGGTACTTGCAACACTGTACCATTTTTACTTTCCCTCCTTGAATCGAGACAGTGGTCAGTGGCTAGAAACTCCACCTGATGTCCAGCTACTTTGTTTTTCTGACAGTGTGCTGCAGGTGGCTCTTCCTTCGCCACCTAACAAAACTCTCCACCAGATATCTGTACTGCCCATTGCATCCTTCACTGATACATCCCCTAACTTGGCATGAGCCAGACTTGCACCTGAAGTCAGTGGTACAAAGAGTAAACAGAATAAAAGCACTGTCCCCTGTGCTCCCCCCATGTTTCCCAGCGCCACATCAGATATGCTGTTACTGAGATGGACTGTGGCCAGTTGCTAAGATGATCAGTCATGCTGGCAACCACGGGATCTGTAACCTGCATAACCTTAGCTTCTTCTCAAGTGGTTGAAGCTGGACAGTGTTAAACACACTGGAGAAGTCAAAGAATAGTATCCTCGTGATGTCACTCGACTTGTCAAGGTCTATGTAGGCTCTCTGAAGTGTATATTTGATAGCATCTTCAACAATTATGTCTGCCTGCTATGCAAAATGTATTGAGTCTGTATCCCAGAGCTCTCAAAAGTTGAAAAGCTGGTGCTTTTCAAATCTAACTTCTTGTGATATCTTCACTTCTGAAGAATATTCTAGATTAACCGGCTATGTCTTTAATATGTAATATTTGCCAAAATTGAGTGACATTACAGATGACTTAAGGAAGCGATTATGCTAACATTATGAGATATTTGATGAAATATTTCTGTTATGGCTTTCTCTGCAGACGCAGGTGCCACTGATATAGTTAGAGCAATAACTAATTAATCAATTACTAAAACAGAGCCATATGGACATGATAATTCATAATGACAGTTTTCATCTTTTGTGAATCAATTACGAAATGCTAATGAGAAACTAATCAGGTTAAGGAGATTTGATTTAAGGGAGATATTTTGAACAATTGATTTAGCGATGCATTGATTAATCGCCTGTTCCAGCCGAGACGGCCAAAACGCCTCTCCCTCTGCTCAGGTGGCCATTAGATTGCAGCGTCCGGAGGACTGTCGTCATGTATGAGCAGGCTGACGTCATTTTCATCTTGAAGTTTCACCCTTCACTGAACTACTGGCAGAGGCCTTGCTAGATATTTTGGGCCCCTTGAGTCCCCTAGCCCAATGTTACATAAAATTTTACAGATCAAGGGCCCCTGCGAAGCTCTGGGCCCCCTAAATCTGCCAGGGTGCCCATGCCCCTACTGCACCCCTGCCTACAGGAGCCACATATATGTCACGGGATCACTCAGAAAGTATACTTAATCTACTCTTTCGACTTTCCTCTCTCTGTCCCTATCTCTCTGCTTCTCTCACTCTCTCTTTCTTTGTTTCCTGCCATTGTCAGGACTGAAAGCTTTGGTCAGCTGGCTGCAGTGAAATTTTCAGTTCGAGACAAGTCTACACAAGCATTTACGTGTATGTAACCATTTTATTATCATGTAAATAGTCTGTAGGGTTTGCAAACTACCACAACCCTTTTGATGTAGCTAATTTTAGGTTTATAATGGAATATTATAGACTTGCCATAAAATTTCTTGCGTGAGCATGGGAGTCTGAAAGCATCTTTCTCAAATTATCTTTCTGACTGCCTTCTATCTCTTTCTTCTCACTATTTCTCCCTGCTTCTCTCTTCTCTTTCTGTCTCATCCCTTTGTCCTCTGTCTTTCTTTCTCTCCTCTATCTCTCACTTCTCTCTGTCTCTCCTCTCTCACTCTCTCCCATCCATTCCTCATCCTCTCATTCCTCGGTGGCACGTCCATCGGTGTTGGATTGCTTTTCCTTTGGCTCCTGCCCACTTCCACTCACATCTGCTACTCTGCCTTCATTTACACAGCGGACTCCAGCCAGGGGGGACAGATGCACGCCCCCCCCAACACACACACACAAACACACACACACATGCCCCAGCAATTAGCTTTAATGAGTTAAGACAAATGATCCACATCTGGAGAGAACTGTCTGGGAGAGCTCATCAAATAGGCACCAGGACCAGGTGTGTCTGCATGTGACACCCATAACAAGAACAATTCAGTGGGGATTACAGACCTGCGACTGCATCTCCGGCGCTGCTGAAATGTCCGTAAAATTCCTTATCAGCTACGAATGAACGATGCAGCTTGACTCTCGCTACTCCTGACTGCTAAAACATTTGCTTCCTATCAACCAGATGACCTGAGAATTTGAAAATTTGGTCCAGCATAGAATGTCCAGCAGGCCAAGGATTTTACCAAATCAAATCAAAGTTTTATTTATGAAATGCACAACAGTACAACATACAGCAGTACATGCAGGCAATGAAATGAGCTTCCCTGAGAGCTCCCTGTAGCGAAGTAATAAGCCAAAAAAGTAAATAAATAAAACAGTAAAAGAAAAGAATTGAAATGTGCAAATTGTCTATACTAATAGCCTGAACAGATATTGAGTAGCCTTATGGCCTGAGGGTAGAAGCTTTTATGAAGCCTTTTTGCCTATGCGGAGCACAGAGACAGAACAGAGGCTGCTGGGGCAGGGTGACGGAGGGCATTTGCATTGAAAAGGCGCTCGGATGGCGATCAGTGGCGGGCGGAGGACCTGGATGGTGACATAAAGTAGCATGACAGCGAAACACATTTAATTGGCCGCATTGGCGTTTGAGGTGACTGTCATTACACAGAGTGACAGCAATAACAATGGGAAAATGAAATGCTGGCTGACTGACTTCTCCCCACACAGAGGGCGCAAAATTGGTGGTGTTTGCCCTGAAACAGCTATTTACCAAGGTGTTGGTGGGGGGTGGGGGGAGGATGGAAGGGCCCAATTAAGAAAGGAAAAGGACGACCCTTAAAGGAACAACATGTGAGGACACAGGAAAGTCTCGTCCACGAGACAGAGAAACAATGTTCATAAAGTGGATTATCAACACACACACACACACACACACACACACATACACACACACACACACACATACATGCGCTTACATGCAGATAATGCAGCATATACACATTCTGGGTATGATTTTTTAAGGCCTGCTATGCTGCATTGCTGACTTATCTTACGTTTATTTAACACTTCTTGGAGATAAGTCACTTCCACCAACATCTATTCATACCCCTGACATGAGATCATAGCGTAATGTATTATTTAATCATTATCACACCAGGGGACATTTTATTCTTCTTTTTCCCTATTGCACAGGTCTGAATAAAGTCTCGTCTCTAGTATATTGTTGGCCGAAAATCATATGCAACTGACAACCGACCCCCTCCCCCAAATCAGTGCTGCACCCCAACAGGGCCCAGAAACAATTTCAATCTCGGATTTTCCAGCATCCCAATTATAGTAGCCAGCTGCACAAATTTTGGACAGGGTTACTGCTGCAGTAGAAATGCGAGCCAGATTATTACGTTATAATTTCCCCTCCGAATGTGACTTCCCATTGTAGCTCTTCATTAGACCAGGACTCCATTATTATGTCACTAATCAATTGCCATTCGACGACAAGCAGTGAAGCCATCAGCCTGCGTGTAATAGCATAATAAACAAAGCTGTCCAAATTAGCAGCTTCCTCTTCTTGATTATCCGGCAATTTCTACATGATAATATGCAAAAAGAAGGTAAATCACCAGAGAGATTTAAAAGCTCATTTCTGTGGTTATGCATTTCATTAATGCATGTAAACGAAAGTACGTTTACAGTAAGAGATGCTGGAAGAAAACCTTACCATTAATAAAAGGTGGCCTCTTAGTTACAGTCTTAGTAGCTTTGTGCCTGCCAGTATCATCCTTTGTGAAAAATAATGGGTGTCTTTTCCTTGCGTTGCACTGTTTGGTGTAGACAGTGTGAGAGGCGTCGATCCAGCCGTCAGACTGCGATCAAACAAACCAAAGTTAAGTCTGAATAAGAAAAGGACAAATCAATTATCCTGTGCTTCTTTTTAACGAGATGATTAAGATGATTCTTGGAAATGGTTTTTTGTTCGGATAGAAACTGCAATTTTTTGGACCGACAATGAGTAACCTGGAAAAAGTACATATGCAGTACATATCAGACAATTATGAACACCCATAGTCCAGAAGGACAGCCAAACCCTAGGACAATTACGCTGGAAATACATCTATGCAACTCAGATGCTCGTAGGCTGAGTTGGGGTTTGTTACCGCTCTTTGGGCACTGCCATACTGTGCAACAGCACTGGGGTGATGTCAGAAAGGATTGAAAGCAGGGAGGGGGCGGAAGATGGGGGGGTTATAATGAGAGAGGGAGTCAAGGGTGTGGGGAGAGGACGGATCGAGAGAAAAGGCAGTGGGCGATGGATGCAGGGGCCAGCAGGGGGTGGGGTACGGGGGCGGATTCTGGGCGGGAGAATAAGCAAGGATACAGCGGAATGGCAGGGGAAGGTGGCAAGCAGAGGATGGGGAAAAGGGGGATGAAAGAGAAGAAATGTAGCAAATGTGTGAGAGAGGAAAAGGTGACACTCAAGAAAATGCCGGCACGTTTCAAGAAAAGGAAACTTGCCTAACGCTCAATGCTAAATAAATAGGACCTATTTTTGTTTTGCTTTTAAGGCCTCATATGTTTGTTTTTATGATGTGATTCTCATTTTATTTTCCCAATGTTGCCACGTTTCTTGCCCACTGCACAGCGACGCCCTTCGTTGTGTTTTAATTTGCTCTGTTTTCCGGGAGCCCACGCTGCGCATTAAACACCTTGCAGCGTATTCAAAATGCTGCAGCTCAAATCGTCACCAGGAGCAGGAAGTTTGAACACATAACC
>JAAGVU020000038.1:16959216-16972103 GCA_011763525.2 Mormyrus iriodes
TCTCTGCCTTCCCCCATGTCTGGGTGGTGTCCAGGGAGTGCACCATCTGAGCTGGAGTCCTGGTTCGGTCCCATGGATGGGTGACATTGTGGATGTGACTTACGAACTGTAACATCGTGGGTGCAGTCTCCAGTCTGCCACCGTACACAGGCCAGCGTGGAGCACAGACTCAATGTTGGACTTTGGCATGATCATAATCACAGCTTACATTCTGCTTTTAGCAAGTAAGCCTATTATTTTCTGTGCAATAATTTTAGCATACCCAGGGGGCTGGGCAGTCAGTTGACCTTGGACCACCAGAAGTTTTTTTTCACCTTACTTGGGAGTTTTCGGTTCCTCTCCTCCATTGTCATCTGGCCTTCCTTCTTTCTTTAATTTCTTTGTCTTTCCTTTTCCTATTTTATTCCTGTTCTCTCAATATCATATAAAGTGCTTTGGGGTGACTCTGTTCTGAGAGGCGCTATATAAAAATAAATTGAATTGAATTGAATTGAATTGAATTTGCATTCACCGGCAGGGAAGAATTAAGGTGCACGGATGCTCAGTGGGTAGCAGTGTCATCTCGCAGCTTCAGGTTTGCAGGTTCAAGTTCTGCCCCCTTCTTTGGGCATGGGGTTTGTACATAATCTGCACATTCATTGGATTTCCTTTGGCTCCTCCTGTCTCCTCATCCATGGTGACCATCCAGGATAGAGCTCTTCCTTTTGCCCTATGCTGCCTGAGATAGGTAGGCCCCTCCCCCTTCTGCAATTCTGATCAGTGTAAATGGATGGAAACAGATATAAAGCTGGAAAATGGATGGAAAACAGATGTGATGGTAGAAGCAGCATGGGCAGAGACAGCTCATTTGTGGGCCTGCTGTATGTCTTGGCCCAGTTCTCTACCTGAATTCCGGAATTGAATTCCTGAATTGTATGCCATCATGAATGAGAGGCCCCGCCAAGTGCATGAATCATGCATGTCGAACAACGTAGACCCATCTTCTGGTGGAAGAGAGATGGGCCGAGTAAAGCATGCAGCACCTCTACAGGGAACGTCTGTATTAATATGTGCTGTGGAAGAATCTGTTTACAAGCTTCTAGGTTAGAACTTATTCAAGAGCCTTCACCAGGGATTTCTTCAGGCAAGTGGACAGGATCGATAACCTGTCGGATCAGACGCCACTGAAGTCTTCGTTCCTTTCCTTTGTGCCTTCTTTTTTCTCCACGTCAGTCAGTACAGACCCCAAGCTATCAAGCGGTCCGGCACGCCTGCCTTCTAACGCATCGTTGTCAAGGTTAGCCTGACATTCACCGGCGGGACTTGGGACAAAGACGAAATGGAAGTCTACCATCAGATCAGCTTTCAGGCTTCACGCAAGGTTCTCCCCCTAACAAAAGAGAGAGCTAATCTGCGGCTGTCACAGCCGATTCAGCCGAGGCTCACCGCCTACACAAAGTCGGCAGCAAAGATTTGGCTGAATTAATCATTAATTGTGATACCATGGAATAAAGATCAGTTAAACCCGGACATCTTCAGAATCCACTTCTCCAAACTCCTAGTGGGCACAAAAGGCCATTCCAGCTTATTTATGTTGCAAGAATTATCCTGTGCATCCAGTACAACCTTAGCAAAATATTTAGCTTGCGGCTATTTTTGTAGCGTGGGGAACTTTGGGCCTTCAGTTAAAGTTGTTCTTTGGGTTTTTTTGTGGTTTACTTCTTATTTCAGTTCTGTCATCACACCGTCAGCCATTCCAGATAACTGGAGCCTGAGCTGACACCCTTTCGCGGGAGGACGTGGAAAAACTTTTTTTTTGCCACTTGCTACGAAATCGCGCCTTTCGGTAATACTTTTTTTTCTGGTGGGTTATCAGCTCCCGGCTCTGTCTTTCGATCAAAGGCAGGGAGGCAATTATGAACCGCCACCACCAGATAGCAACAGTGAACCCACAGCAGGCTGAGACTCGCTGGCCTGTTTTGCAGTGGAGGCTGGGAGCAAGCGTGCTCCTCTCCTATTGTGTAGGTATGTGGTGCAGGGAAAGAGTTGCATTAGCAGAAGTGGAACATCTCATCTAATTCACCAAGCTGTAAATTCCAGAATGTTCTTCTTAATTGTCCTCTTGCCCTCCTTTCATCCTCTCAGGCCCCGGCATTTGTTGATCCAACACAAAAGGTTCTGGGTGCGTGTGCTGGGTGTTGGCAGCAGGGGTCACCGGTTCTCATTTTCTGGGCCATCGGGTCCCAGTTCCTGATAGAATTTTACCCCGTCATTTACCCTGTACTTCAAAGTGAGGTGCACTCACCTGCTCTGTGGATCCATTTATTCGATTCGGCGCGACAGACCCAGTATGAGACAACAATCAAAGGACACGAACGTGGCTGTGTGTTTAATGACCAGGCAAAATGCTAAAGGCTGAGGTGGAGCGATTTCAGCCCAATCCGGGCACCACAGCTGACACCTAACACAGCACGGTGTCACTTTCAATCCAGGGTTATCCAGTCATGTTCTTTTACCATCAGCCACAATGGAGCTGTCACATATTGATTAAAGGCTGGCACCTGGCCTTCTTTGCAGATATCCCCAGACGATCACGCATGCGAGCGGCCGCATGTGACGGTCGGTCGCTCCTTCCTTATGTAGTCCACCCAGATACAGCAGCTGTTGTTTGTGTCTCTATCTTTGGATCCATCTCTGCCTCTTTCCTTATTCGGGTCTCGTATGTCTGTGCTGCTCTACATTTCCGTCTTGCTTTAAACCCTGCAGGAAACAAGAGTTTTGTGCATATGTGCCTCAGTCATGCACGCACATTAAAAGGAATGTGTGAAGATATCTTGGTATTTGGATCCATGCAAAAAGACAGCTGTGTGGACTTTTGTGTACTACGTCAAAGTACCCCAATTAAAATGTTGTTTCCCTGTCTATTAATTCCCAGGGACAGCCCTTTACTGTTTAACTTTATAGTTGTAACATTAAGTTTAATTATTATGACAGTTATAAGAGACAAACTGTATGGCGATTTGTATAAGCGATTTGGTGTATTAATCACATAATTTTTTCTATTCATATTTAAGTTACTGCCCTTGTGTTAGTGTTTGAGGATCATGTTTCCAAGGGGAATTAATTGGGGCATATGCAGAGGAAGAGGAAAAAAACAAAACAAAGTCTGGGTACGTGATTTGAGTTGTGCAGTGGTTGGCTGCTGTGGTGAGTTAATAAAGAAGTTCAGCTAATGGTGACTGGAGTTAATCCTCTCTACTACCCATAGCAAATATTATCATTTGCACAGTGACCCTCCTTGAAGCTCTGCCGAAAAGTGTCCCACTGCATGGTCCTGGGTGCTAATCCATGAGGCACAGCTTCCGCCGTGGGGTCACAGCTGCAGTGATGCTGCCCGAACTTACCCCACTGCAGTCACCAATCATTCTTTTTGGAGACAAAAAAGAAAAAATTATACGTATTCAGGTGCACAAGTTCATACCAAAATCAAATGACTAGTATCTCTTCTGGAACAATCTTTTTTGACAACTTAATCCGCCCGTCCCTTTATGAGGTGTCAGTCTAGCTCAAAGCACATATACTGTAGACTAGGGGCAATTCAGTGATTTCTTATGCAAGTCAAGTAGATTTTTATTGTTATTTTTAATCATACACGGTTAGTGCAGTGCACAGTTAAAAACGCCAAACATGGCAATCGCACACGTAACACACTGTACTCCATCGATCTCTTCGGTCTTCTTGGTCTTCTTCTGGGGCGCCTGATATACGCACAGGAAAAAACATGCACAGGCACCTGACACTCCGCCATGGGAGGAACCAAACCTATTAGGAATGAGGCCTCTACTTTTAGTGGAATTTCAATTTTCCCCCTTGCTAATGTACTTGGTGAAATTTAATTAGCATTCTGCTTTTGGACCAGTTCAGGCGTCCTTATTTATGTCAGTTAACCACTTTTGCTGTAAGGCTCTTGCAAATGATTAAATTCCTATTTTTCTCTGGATGTGAATATATGACTATTCCTTTTCTTTAATTTATGGAAACAAAATTAATCCAGCGCTTATCCACACGACTCTGTGGTAGACGCCGTATATAGTAATTCAGACCACATGGCATAGTTTCTACGGCACGTTACTGTTTTTCAGAAGCAGTGGGGACAGGGAATTAATCATTTCCTCCTGCATGGGTCTCTCGACTTTTTCGTCTCGGGGGCTGTCCTGCGTGCAAAGGTATAATTCAGCTTTCCAGTCAGTTCGATTGGAGATAGTATATGGCTACAAAATGGAGACCTAATGAACAAGTGTTTTCCAGGTTTGTGTCCCTGGCAGAATCAGGGACCTGGCCATCAGACAGTTGAATGGACGATCGGGGCACTTCTAGGTTGGCACTTGCTGGATGAATTCGCTGGCCAAACAGGGCAACCACAGACCTCTGTGTGGGTATTCACTTCCAAGCCTATTACTTAACACACTGTACTCTGTCGATCTCATAGTCTTCTTTCTGAGTTGGCTTCTTGGTCTCATGATGCATCTATTGGCAAAGAGGCATGATGCATGCAATCCGGCACAGAGGTACGGATGGGAGGAGAGAGGCACACAGGCCCCCAGGGCTGTGAGAATGTCCCGCTTTAATATGAGCCGGGATTCTCCTGAAGGCGGAATTCACACCAGCCAAAATACCAGCTTTACGTCAGTGAGTTTTTTTCACCCCCTGACAGTATTGTCTTCTGTTTGCTGGTTTTAGCAGAAATCCTTCTCAAATCTCCAATTTTCCAAGTAGGCCTTGGGCTTTTTATTGATGATTACAAAACTCTCTCGTTGAGGTCTGCAGATATAAGCTCTTTTTAAAATGATGTGTTGGATTTTTTTTTTTGGAAAGGGTGTGGGAGTGTGGAGGCTTGGCCGACCCACAAAAGCAGTATAAGCCATCCTTATCAAGGATTTTGACTACACATGGTGCTTTTGTCTGGCCTGCCAGCCTTGCATCCTAAATGTGTTCTGTTGGTCCAGCTCCATCTTACCTCCATGACACCTCCCCTCAACTTCTCCTGTCATTCTTGGAGTGTTTAGGAACAGTAAATGAGAAACCCTGCTAAAATCTCTTTTATTTAGGCTATTTGAGGTTTCCATCAACATTTACAGTGTTGCAGCATAAAAATTGCCCAGCACCCTTATCACCTGCAGAAATTTTTTTTCAGCTTATTTTATTTTATTTTATTTTATTATTGAAGTACAGCCAACTGATTAGCCATATTTAGCTGGATTGGTTATTACAGGTCAATTGCGATATCTCTAGTTTTCATGTTTCCTCTTCCCCACAGAGATATTCCAAAAGTCTCTTTTATTTGTGAGCCACATACTTAATACGATTTGTCTGTTGTCAGTCTGGGCACAATGCCCCACATCGCCAATTTCACGCCATTCACACGGAGGCTCCTGTAGCTAAGAGCCGCGTTTAGAATTTCCCCACTACATTCGTCAGGTGGGGGGGGGGTGGGGGGGTGGGGAGATGGGGGTGATGATGTCACAACAGATTTAAAAGCATTCCGGAATGTGCCTTCAGGAATAACAATGGCAACCGCCGTCATTTATGTGTGCCGATGAGGTGTGGAACTTGAGATTACCGAGAAGCGAGGGAGGAGATTTAGTCGAGGTGCTCCGAGTTTAAGATGAAGCCCTGCAGCAAGGGGTGTGAACTGAACTGAGGTGGCAAGGACAGACGGAGGAGAACTTTCTGGAGTGGGGGAAAATGAGGTCTCTCCTCCATCACGCGTAAACGAATGCTGGGTTTTTCGCCTCCTCTGGTGTCATTTTACGCAGCTTGCATCTATCCTGGGTTTATATTTGTGAGGCTTTTGTCACTGTGTGGAATGTTTGTAATGGTACCACAGTGGGTGGCAAATAACATAACTAAGAGTATTGCTGGAGAGATCTGTAGGGGACAGATAGGTGTTTTTCTCAGGCTTCACAGTAAGTAATTGATGAAAAATGTCCATTCGAAACTCAGTTCTTTGAAGAGAAATGCGAAGAGGAACCCAGGTACATTGTGGTGCTAAGTGGCCATCTTTGACATCCTGAACAGCTACAGCATCAGGTAGGAATATCACTGGTCTTGGGGTCACTGTAAGTTGCCAATAAGCGAGTTATTTTCACTTGGCACACCAGATTCAAATGGTTCAGTTTTCAACTCACAACTGCAGTCTTACAATCAAAAAAGGTGCTGTGGCTCTATTGGACAAAGATAGTACACACAGGCCCGGTTTACACGTTTAAACGCATCTTGAGAAATCGGATCACAAGGAGACAGCCGAGACACATCGGCATTTACATCTGTGTCTATCATGAGTCTCAAAAGTTTCCAGCCGACTACTTGTGTTCAGATTTCATTGCTGCCTATGTTACTTCCGCTAGAAGGTCAAACGGCCCCGTGCACAGCCATTGTGATATCTTTGCCAGAGATGCATCAAGGTGCAGTAGTGTTGACACTACAAAAGGTATGTGGTCAAATGTGTCTCAGATCTCCTTTGCAAGTGGTATATAGTATATAGTGTCGGGATCACAATGTATCTTGGAGGTCGTTCACACTTGTATGTAGCATTGTCCACTTTAGATCCGACCGCCTGAGATTTTAAAATCAGGTGTAAACAGTGTTCTTATGCTCCTTGTGTTGCTTCCTCTGAGACCCCAGCTACTGGCCATCTCTACCCCCCCCCCCAATACATGTTTTGATTTCTTTCATCATCTCCAGCTTTCAATACCTTGCGGATGGCAAGTTAAAATACCCACACAAATGAAACAATGCCTATATTTATATTGCCTAACAATTGCACAGCTCTGCCCAAATGATCCTCTGTAGCCAAGGTCATTCCTCCTTTTAATGTGAAACGCTATAAGACAGTGCACGCTCCATTAGTGCCGTTTAATTAATCTGATGCTGAATGATTCTGTTGTCTTTCACTTGAGCCGGCTTCAAGTGCGAGGTCTTAAGTAGTGTCCAAATGAATCCTGTCAGATACAGTTGGCTTTGAGTGGAATATTTCAACAGGGATCCAAAAAAATTTACCTTCAGATTTCTAGAATTCTTTACTTTTGACTTGAAGTAATATGCTAGTAATATGGCAACTTTTATTGAAACCTAAATCTAGAATGTTTTCAGTGATGAAGTTAACCAGTTATATTCCATAGATCAGCACTGGGGAAATGTATCAGATTTATTAGACCTGGAAAAGAAAGATTGTCTTTGCCTCTATTTGCCCTTCATACCTGGCCACCGTGGGATATTATTGGGCAGAGGCGTGGGGACTGGCAGACAAAGTAGGCAACTGCCTGGGGCCCCAATTTAGGAGGGGGCCCCAAAGGGTGGCTGAGTACATAGTACATTCCCACGACAAATCTGCTTTATTTGAGTATTCTGTTTCAATGAAAATGAAGGACTTGTGTTTATTAAATTCTCTTTGTTGATAATATTAATTTACACTTCACGCTAAAATTATGGTAATAAATTTTACCATGTCGGGGGAGGGGGAGTTGGAGGGCCCCATAGAGTTTTTTTGCCTAGGGCCCCCAGAGTCCCTAGAATCGCCTCTGTCACTGGGGCCAATACTTTTCCATTGGAAAAGGCTATTGAGGTTTTTTCACTAGAAAAACTTCCCAGACTGACAGCAGCCAAGACCTCCAGTTAAAGCTCCATTTCACCTCTGGAGGGAAAGAGAGTTCAGCTCACAATTTAAAACTCCATTACTGTAAGTCACTCCACTCAGAGACGGCTCCACATTCATCTCCACCTATCCCCCCCCCCCACCTTCCCCTCAGCAGGCACCAGAGGGTTACTTTTTAGCAAGGGAGGGGGTGGCAATAAATAAAATCCTTGAGTCCAATATTGCTATTGATTTCTGGTGGCCACTCGTTCAAAGGATGATAAAAGCATTGTTGGTTCCCCTGCGCGCTCAACAATGAGAGTCAGGACAAGGGCGTGGGCTTTCTTACTGCGCACCTGTTTCCTCTTGCTTTTTGTTTTTACCCAGCAGGTATTTCACTTTCAGACTCCAAAATTTTTTTATGGCAAATGAATGATCTTTACAAACCGCTCAGTGTCTACCACCTTTGAACGATGTCAAAGGCCAGCATTGAGTTGGCAAGGGGATTTGTGTCAGGCACATTACATTTTATTCAGCAGATGTCTTTATCCAAATCGATATCATTTTTCTTTCTTTGAGAAACCAGGGTCAGACCCACTGAGCCCCTGGGGGGCAGACAGAGTCTTATACCTCCTCTGTGGTGTCATTGTTGTTTGGGTGGAGCCATTACGGTTATTACACTGCGAGGGCCACATGCTTTATACGCATCACAGAGGATCTGAAAGAATCTGAACACATGGCTATAATATACTGTAGATGGATCCTGCAACTGTCCTACTGTAGGCCTATTATGTAGCATTAGGAGCAACATAAAATGACTTTTAAAATGTTTTTAAAACGATACAAACCCTAACTGTTTATTTTTACTTTATACAGTTTTTCTCTGCAAGCATATTTCTTCAGTTTCTTATGTTCTCGTCTACTTCAGGCGCATGAAAAGTAATTCAGAAAATAACACGTAAGTAGAAGACTTATTCCTGTAATAGTGATCGCTACAGGTTAATAGCACACCATTTTGGGAAAGAATATCTTCTTTTATTGAATGCCTACCGAAAGATTATTCTACGCTTTTTATTTGCTGCAATTTAGCTCTATTTATTTAATCGATTTTCACAGATTATCACAACCATAATGCGGGTGTGATGAGACGGCACACCACTGACGATTCTATGGAGAAAAGTGCAATTAACAGAATAATGACCGGTGACAACAGCTACCACAACAGTTTGACGGTTCTGGTACTATAAACGAAAGTCTTAAATCTTCCTTACGGCCAGTAAAAGGGAACTGATGGAAAAGATGATGGACGTTGTTTTCATCCAATTGTCCCTCTACAATACGATCACTCGTTATCGCTATAAGAACTCAGCCCGAATATACCGGGGGAGGCGGAGCCGAGCGTGAAGTTCAGTTAACCCTGTGTATTTTACTTCTTCCGTTCTAAATTCTAGGATCTATAGAATTTAACCTCATTTTGAAAATGGACTGGGGTCACTTCGACCCCAAAAATAACACAGGGGTTTAAGAACGATACTGTTAATCACAGCCGAATCGCCGGAGATATTAAGGGCTAAGGAGAAGGAAGAGACCGATTGAACGAGGTAACGCAATGGTCCTCGTTCTGTCTCTGACAGATATCGTGCTTTCGAGTCCGTGCTTGAAAAAACACCATCCCGCCCCCTCTCCATCGCAGCTGATTATGACAGGAAATGAATTATTAAGTCGCGATGCAGGTGGCGAGCACGGCGTCCATTCCCGGAGACGCACTGAATGATTTATATAAGGCGCCATTGCTTCAAAGTCCATTTAAACTTAGGCTTTCCCTCCTATTTCCTCTTAATGGAGCCCATCAGCTCGTACAGCCCCTTTGCATGCATGGCAACGACTATAAATTCCCATTTACATTCCGGATGGCGGCTGCCACGGTGGAGGCTGCACTTAACGAGATGAATCGGGATGGCTTTTAAATGCCAGCGACCGCCGCACTCTAATTCACGTCGCCCCGCAGGGTCGCCGTTTTGGTTTGCCCACCATTATCGCCCGCTTAACTTCTAACTATCATCGGTACGGCCGATGTTCAGAGCGCCGGATCCTCTCCGGCATCCACATTGGGACGCAGGCAGGGGCCCCGTAAAGGGGCACCAAGTTACGACAATTCCAAGGCCCCTGACTGACAGGGGCCCTAAAACTTTTGGGACATAATTGGATTTATCTGAGATGGGGGCCAAATATAATATGCTTTCATGGGGCCCAAAATCTGTTGCAGCACCCCTCAACCCAGGCACGTATGCATGTAGTATTATAAAGAGGTTGAACCCCCCCAAATTTCTTTGCTAGCGAGATCAGGCACATAGCAAGGTAGTAAAGTTATAGATTTGAACACCCTTGAAATTTGTTCCCACCCTCCAGTCAGGAAAAATATCTACCTATGTATCGGTAGGGTTGCCAGACCCCAGCCTCTCGCCCCAATTTATTTCTGCCTACAGGCCTGTTGAGAGCACTGGCACTAAGGCCATAGACACAGAATCGGGGTTTCCCTCTACTCTCCAGCAGGGGCCCTCGTAGATATTTTATTATTATTGCAAACACAACAAAACTGTCAAGTGAAGGAGGGCAGGCAAACAAGTTCCATATAAGTGAAGCTGCTTACACAACCTGCTGCACCTCATTTACATTGCCTCACTAATTTAATGGTCAAACAAACAATGCATAATATCTTTCCAATGCCATAGTCTGACCGTACAGGAATACAGCGCTACACGCATGGATACCCTATGAAACCTAATTTATTTTCAGATTTCCACATTATGGTACACATAATGAATAACAATTATTGTAAACAAACGTGGGGTAGTGTCTGGGCTCAGTTTGCATTTTTATATTATACAGGTTCCCTCCTTTAGTCCAAAGACATGAGGTTAATTAGTGTATCTAAATTGCTTGTAATGTGTAATGTGTGTATCCTATGATCCCAGATTCCTGTCCATAGTTCACCCTCCCTTCTGCCCTTTGCTGTCTGGCATAGACCCCATGAACAGCAGCTGGAAGAGGGGTCTGGTGTGCGTCTAATAAAAAATTAAGTAATATAAAAAAATCTCCATTTATCCACTTCTGCCATGTTAAAATTGAAAGTTTGCTTACAGTTATCCAAATAATTTCCAACCATTCCATTTCTTCATCCATCCATCCATCCATCTTCCATACCAACTTGTCCTATGTAGGGCCACAGAGGGTTTGGAGCCCATTCCGGGAACAGCAGGCACAGGGCAGGGAATAACCCAAGAAGGGGTGCCAATTTTACATTTTTCCAACCTTGTAACTTGTCTTACCAAGGTGAATATCAGTTTATCTAACATGTCTCCAAACATCTCCAAAAACCTGTAACCTAATCTTTAGACTTGATCAGGAATGACTGTTCCCCAGCTTAACGCATAATATCTGTGCTCTTTGTTTAATTATACATATTGTGTGACTTATTTTGTGCGTATTTGACTAGTAACCATTTAAAAAATGTTAGTATTAGTACGGAGGAGTGAAGTAGGTGAGACCCAGCAAAGAAAATTAAAAGCATTAAAAATGTATATACATATTTGTCTAATATCAGTACAACAAAACCTCTAAGAACATTTCTAAAGTAAACACGTCTTAGCTACAAGCCTGCTGTTGTAAACCTCAAAGAAAGTTTGCGCTTTGATCCAACCTACATTCACTTTCGTGTTTTTCCGACTCTGCTTGGTGCATGATTCATTTTGACTGGAAGACATAGACCAATAATGAGTGCGGTGAGTGTGTTTGAGGCAACTCTCACTCAGCCAAATGCAGGAGCAGCGCAACAGATTTTAGGCCCCATAAAAGCATATCGTATTAGGCCCCCAGCCCAGACCAGTCCAGTTATGTTCCACATTATTTAGGGCCCCTGTCACTCAGGGGCCCTTGGAATCGTCCGAACATTCCTCCCCTTTACGGGGCCCCTGGCCAGATAACACAGAGTGGAAGGCAGTGCGATGAGGGCTAGACAAAAACACTTGGCAAAGGAAATCAATGCCTTCCGAATCACAAAGTTAAGAACCCCCTGCTTTAAGGCATATGGTCAATCTGTGAAAAAAAAATTTACTTTAAGTCACAAAGAAACCTCAGGTAATTTTTTTACCCTCTTGGCACCGTTGGTGGAGCCAGTGTGCAAGAACACCAGCTGGTGTTAGTGTTGTCAGGCACAGAGTTACCCCTACTGGAAGGGTATGGAGTAAAATGCTAACTGGCACTGTGCCCTTACTCTGCTTCAACTAAACTCTGTTGCACTGGCTCTGCTTATAATTACGCTGGCAAATGCAGTGCCGCATGGCAACAGTGGCTCAGTGCTCGGCCGAAAAGCGGGCAAACCTGGGTTCCAATCCAACTGGAGCTGTCTGATACCTCAGGTGCAGGTCAATTTCTCCCCCAGGGTCCAAGAACATCCATTGCTTTATACATTTTAATCTTATTTAATGTTTTATGTTTTTAATTAAAAATAATTCTTCAGACTTAATTCCTAGCAATAAATATGAACCTCCCATTGCCACTTCAATTGTTTCTATCAACTTAATAATTTTCACAAATGTTAAAAGGTCACATAGTGCATAAAAACAGACCCAGTAAGACATCCTGATATTTATGGTGGTGTATACAGTACTGCATAAAAGTCTTTGGCAGTCAAAGGAAATGTTTAAAATTGTTTACCTGGGTAGTAAGTGTGTATGTGTTCTGAACAAAAAAAAACAAAAAAATTAACATTAGAACATATGCAGAGTGACAGAATAAAAAATAAATAAGAATTTCTTTTCCAAAAAGTTACTGATTTCTTGCTGGATAACTAGAAGATCACGCTTCAGTTCCCAAACCTCTCCACTGGCGCACCTTAGCCATATATTTGCTGAATTTCACTACAAGCTCTCTTGATTAATTAATTTAATTAGTTTAAAAAGTAGATTAGGTATTGATAAGCTGTACGAGGTTGGGTAGTGGTACAGTCAAAAACATACTCAGGTGTACTACATCACTGCTGCAGTTATGGGGGCTTTAGGGTGAGGTTTTGAAATGGCTACTGTGACACTGTGACATTAGGCTTAATATCATAGTTTTACACCAACATGATGATAATTTAAACATAATTTTCTTTGACTGCCTAAGACTTTTGCACAGTAGTGTTTTACGTGCATGAATATGCTGTATATACACTCACCTAAAGGATTATTAGGAACACCATACTAATACGGTGTTTGACCCCCTTTCGCCTTCA
>JAAGVU020000038.1:16976365-17025731 GCA_011763525.2 Mormyrus iriodes
GATCCCAGAGGTGTGAGGCAACAGTGCTAACCACTGCACCACCGTGCCGCCCCCATCTCATACATGCCTAGCATAATTCTCATTTTAAAGTGCTGTATTTCAGCATGGAAATTCATTGATATTTTAAGGTTTAATAGCTGCAATAAAAACATACAATTCAATATCAGAGTGGATACTAGGTACTTTAATGTTGCTGGTCTTGTAATTTGATTTTACCCATCTACGTCATTGGTTATGTTCCACATAGTTAGAGTATTTTTCTCCTGGCTTCTTCTTGGCGTAGTGAAGGTTGTCAAACTCTATTTCAGCATCTTTCCCCAAGGTGCCCCTGTAAGTAACCTCATGTTGAGAATTCACTTGATAATCAGTGCAGGCACATGCCTAACTAAACACTTATTAATTTAATAAGGGTGTCTGTACAGAATAATCAGCTTGTTGCTGATGGAAGTGAACATGTGTAGCAAAAGAGAGAAGCTTTAATACTGCCAGGATATATTTCTATCAATCACAGACAAAAACAACACATCACTGGTAGTCTGACTCTCTAACATGATCTGTCAGGTGTCTTTGGGCCACATGAAGAAAATCACAGTAAACACCATCAAAAGTGCAGAGTCTTTGAGCTTCCACTTAACATGAAAGAGAAAAGGGCAGCCTTTCCCATAAGAAGACTTTGCAGAGACTGTTGAAGCGGCATCATTTTTTTTCAACAGACGTGCTAATCAGAGGATGTCTCAAGTCAGTTTCACAAGAAATAATTACGACAGACAGCCTAACAGGACGGAAATAAAATCAGCAATCTGATCAGAACGTATACGTGCAACAAGTAAAAATGATCTCATGTGCCTGATTCGCTGGGAATTAGAGGTAATTAAATGATTAACTGAGATGACTCTCGCGGCTGGATAATTTTTAAATGTGGTTTTAAATGGATCCTTTTAGAGATGGAAAACAGTGCTCATGAAAAAAAAAATGTGCTTAAATATTTAGGGAAGCCTTTGTTTTGGTGCATTCAGATGAGGCTTACCCTGCGTATTTAATTGATAGCAGCTCAGTAGGCTGCCTCACAAGTCCAGGATTACATGTTTGCATAAATTCCCAGCTCTTTGCATGGATTTTTCACATCCCTCTGTCTCTTGTATCTGAAATACCTCCTGTTCACCTTAATGGAGTCCATTATATGATGGAAGCACTGTGACGGGCCAACTCCATCGCCATGACACCTACCCTGCCCCCTATGTATGCTCAGTGCCATCTGGAATCAGATGCAGATCACTGGATAAGCAGCTAATGAGAAGGATGGATGGATTGATGGTAGGATGGATAGATGTCAATCATTCATAACTCACAGTTTCTCTGGGTATACAGCACTCCCAAAAACAATATTCCAGTACAACCATTATTGGGTATATACACCATCACTTTCTCATCAGATCTAGTTTTTTTTATTATTATTTTTAGGTACTCTTTTTAATGAGCCAGGCAAGGACAATTAATAAGACATGGGCATCTTCTCCTCATGCACCAACTACTCCATTGGTAGTAGCCCCTTCACCCATGGGAACATCACTGATGTGCCCTCTGTTATTCATTATGTACCCTTGTCTCCAGGAAACAGCCTTCTCAGACAGAAATCTTTTCATCTTTATGTCGTTTTTTTATTGTTTTGTTTTGCCTCAAACTCCTCAAAGACATAAAACTTTGATTCAGGGGCTCAGGCATGCCGCAGTCTGGAGAGAGATTAGGCGGCGCTCTTTGGCGTAAATCAATTCACAATATATTAACAGACTTTGTACGGCACGCACAGTTTGTCGTTTATCAAAACAAATGTGCGTGTCCCCATGGGTCTCTTGCCACCAGCATGGTTCTTTCAGGTGCCTGTAGAGGCATCTAGTGGCCGACATAAGTACTGCATGCATTTTGTGTTTCATGGGATAGGTCTGGTTTGCAAAGACTATAGAGCAATCCACTCCAGGAATCCCATGATCCACTGAGGCTGCTAAGCCTTCTAACATTAAGTGCCTGCTGTATGTATAGCAACATGAAACTGACACAGCAGTCAAAAGAGTTCTCCCTTTGCAAGGTCACATATCTCAACAAGTTGACTACACAGGACCAGCCTTGCCCTGTAATCCTTCTGGCATTTCCATGGGTGTAACTGTGCACACAAAAGACACCACAGGAACAGGTCAAAGAAAAAACTTTCTGCTTTAAAACCGCCTGTGCAAATTGTTAAGGAAACTTCCAGAACTTATTTCTCAGCCTGTAGAAGCAACTATGTCCATGAACGTCCCGAGAGCAATAAACCCTAGCAGATGTGTCCCCAAGGAAATCAGTCCTCTCCTGTACAGCAGACACTCTGTTGATGTATTCATGAAAGTTTTCTGTCTATTTGCTTTTTTCCGCTGTATGGGCAACCTTCACCAATCCCCTGTCTCCCCATCTTCACCAAATCTGAACACAAATGTAGATTGGACTTAGCGGCAAGAGATGGTACAGTCAGGGGTGTGACTTAAGAATTTTTGTTACTAACCAGCTGGGCTATTTTAGTTTAAAAAATGTAGTCCAGCATGCAATGTTTTTACTAGCCAACAGGCTAGTGCTCAGGTTTCTGTACTTGCCCTTTGTATAAATGACTTATTTCAGGCGAGTGGGCGAGCTTAATTTCCAGCCCTGGGCACGATGTTTGGGAAACTGCTTTTCTGTCACCAGGAGGCTGTTGCTTCTGTCGGCCGGGAGAGACCAGCTGTGCTGATTGTGACCTTGAGTAAAGCGATTAGCTTGAATCGCTTTAGTAGATACCCAGATGCACAAGCTGTAGGAGTCACACTAGGTGAGTATCTGAAAGTCACATAAATAGTGTAACGCAAAACATTGAAGGATTGCAGCAAAAAGCTCATTCCCAGTCACTCACAGGTCATCCATGTGGACTGTTACTCTCAATTCTGATGTCCTTCACATTCCTTTAAAAGTATCTTCATATTTGAAAATATTTCCTTCATTCCTTTTGCTTTCTAAGTTAACTGCCTAGAATTGCTTCTTAATGGCTCCTATTCATCAGTCAGGATAATAAGGACAGAAGGCACAGGAAGGCAGCTTTGGGTGCTGTGCGCATCACCTGCACCCATTACAGGGTTATGCAAAATGGCTGCACTCTGCAGGAAGTACCCCCCCCTCCCCGGTTCCTCTCCCTCCTCTGCAGCTCTGCACCCCCTCTGGGGTAGCCATTTTCCTGCTACTGAGAAATTCAGAAATCCGGGTTTGGGGGAAAAGCCCAGAATCGGCACATGCTGCAATACCCTTCAGAGATCTACTCTTGCGCATAATTTGGGGTCAACGGGACCCCAACAACGTTTAAAATAAAGTGTTCCGAATTTTAACGGTGCTCAATGAATAAAAAGCCCTGATACCACAAGGTCCTGTTCTTCTGCCATTTTTCAGCATCTGACCACTTCCCGAAGCCCCCACCATTCCCAAAACAAGAAAATTAACTCCCACAAAACTTTTTTTTTGCAGCTGTACTCCAACAATAAAGTAAGCTCTTTCTGCGCCCCACACAAAACTGTCAAACAGGAAGTGCCATCTCATCTTGGAATAACTTTAAAGGACATTCCCCAGATGGTGCAATACAACGTTAAAATGATATTCCGACAGTGGGAACTCTCAAGTTCCACTCTCTTCTTGTCCTTAAATACCCGAAATGGCTTTGATATTTTATTCATGTAATAAAAATAGCTGTTTCTTCATTTTCCCCCCTTTGTAAAGACCATCTGTGATATGCAAAGCATTTAATAATGGTGCCTTTTTCTTTTATTATTTTTTTAATTTACAGTATCTGTTGGTGCTAACACAGTTTTAAGGTCATAGCACTGGTGACTTTGTTGAAAGGGGAAACTATTGCTATTATATTAATGGATGAACTGCTGATAAGATACACTTCTAAAGCACTTTCGTTTTAATTAATGCACAGAGGAGCATGCTGTCAGAGGTGGTATGTAACTGCATCTCTCCAGAGAAGGAAGCAGAGCTGAAATAACACCGCGGGCTTTCAGAAAGTGGTCTGCCAGCACCATTAGCCAGCTACTCTGAGAAAGGTCAGGGCTACATAGCCCATCACAACAAAAAGTCTAAATGATCGGCTCCCACACCAGGCTCCGCAATGATGTTAAAACGCTGATATTTATCAGCAAACAAAGAAAGCCTTGCAGCATCAAAATAGCATCATATTCAGTCCAGGCTGATAAAAAAAATAAACTTCACTTTGGTGTACCAGCCTTCATCAAGATACATTCACATAAATCTGACGTTTCATCAGGATCAGCCCCTAGAATTTCTAGGTATAAAAAATTATTTATTCATTCACTTCACAAGGCAGTTAATACAGACCATGCCCATTAAATATGCTGCAACACATTTTCATTGGAAGCATAAACATATTTTAATTCTGGAAGATTGACCTTACTTGTTTATGCGTGTGTTACCAACAGTTACCACCCCATAACCAAAGTGGGAGACACTATATTTGGAATTTCTTTCTAGTTATGAAATTCAATAATTATGAATTATGAAGTGCCCTTACATCTTTCATGTATATTACTATTTATGTACGGGATAATATTAGTTATATATATATATATATATAAGCAGTTTTATCCACACCTTGGCATACGATATTATATTTCACAATGCTCATTTTCACATCTTTAAACCTTCCTGAAGATTCAGTTCTCTGCACGGATGCATCTACTGCAGCTCTCTTGCACAGCACATTTACGCAGGAATAACTGCATAAGGAATTTGGTGCAGGTCTTAGCAAAATAATTGCTAAGCACTGTGGGAGAAATAGCAATTTTTCAAAGTTGGGTGAGGCAGAACTTATCCTGGTTTTTAATCGGACAAAAATTTTTATTACATAGTTGTTTAGCAAATACTTGCTTACCTTAAAGTTCCAGACTATGCCCATTTATACAACTGGATAGTTCTAAGTATTCAAATCATCAAAAAGTGTTTAGGGACAATAATTTCCCTCCATATACTTTGTTCTTAAGCCTGGCCTCAGGTAAATATACTTTAATGACTATACCACTGGCTGGTTATTAATGATCTGCTTATAAAGTCTATATTCTAACAGTAGGCAGTGATTCCCCATCCCTGATCCACACTCATGTTCAGGTGATAGTGGGGGGCCAAGTGTAGAACCAAAGAGCTGGACCCAGTTTAAGAGCTGCCAAAAATCTCCACCCCCCCCCCCACCTTCCAGAGCTGATTAACTCAAAAGCTGGGATCCTTTTCCGTCCTTCAACAGCTCATCCCTTCATCTTGGGCCCGTAAGCCGCTTTTCCTCCCGTGTGTGGGACACGAACGCATGGGTGATTTCTTTTTCCTCGGACAACAATGGTGTCCCTTTAAGCTCTCCCCCTCTATCTCTCTCTCCCACATAAACACTCGCACCTGTGTAAGTACACACACACAAACACGCAGCTCTGTGATGTGCAGTCCAAGGGGACAAGGGGCCAAGATTGTCCGTGTCAGCATACGCAAGAGTGAGCGAGCGTGCAACTGTATTTCCATTTTTATCCTTACACAACAATGGTTTCCTTTCACTTCCACTTGCAAGCAGAAACACAAGTTCTCGGGCCTCCCCTGCCCCTCTGCCTGCACTTCACAGAGCTGTAACCAGCACGTTAACAAGAGGTCCTCTCTTATAGCAGCTATGGACAGCACTGTTGTATGGTGCAGCCTTGGGTAGACCTTGGGGTCACATGACCAACAGTCAGACCATACTGCCAAAATCAAAAACATCAGCTAAATTGGGGCATCAATAAAAAAGAAGAAACATTTTAAAAAATTACACTTTATACAAAACAATAAACATGGTGGCTCAGTGTGTCCAAAGACATGTGGTTAAGTAGATTATCTATAATTTGCCCATACTGTGTGTCCTGTGATGGGCAGGCATCCTGTCCAGAGTTCACCTTCCTTGTGCAGAATGTTTCCTGTGATCCAGGTAATGCTGTACTAGATAGGACGGTAGATGGAATGATGAACCCTATGTTCTACTAGTTGGTTAAGAAACTCAGATTGGACGGGACACACTTCATTTCGCTCATTTACATGCAGCACTGCAACTTAAGCAAATACCTTTGGATACCTCCAAAAGGGCAGGTTTTGCTGTTTGCGGAGTTCCAGGGCTGTAATTTGCTGCTGTTTCTTGTGCCCTGCCCTTTTCCTGGGCCGAGCCCCTCCCTGAGCATTCATGGATTGATTTATGAATGTAATTATACATGGACTACGATGGGTCGGTGCCCCATCCTGGCCTTTTCCCTACCTTGTGGCCGTACCCTCTGCGATAGGCTGCAGACCCCCATGACCCTGAATAGGATAAGCGGTTACAGAAGATGGATGGATGGATGGAATTATACATGGAGATGCATTCGGAGAAAAAGGGACAATAGGAAGTAGACTGACAAACAGCAATAGACCGTGGGATATGATACAACATGGAAGCACGAGTGATGAACACTGTGGAGGGATTGTCATTTGCCACACAGACAGGCAGTAGACATGCATGGTGCCATGGACAAGTATGTCCCCCATCAGATTTTTAGTACATTGAATTTTTGTGGGTCACAGAAATACAGTAAAGGAAAATGTGATACCAAGTATTTAATGCTTCGTTCACTTCGTGTAAATTCGTCAAAATAATCAAACATACTTTGTTGAAGTGTGAAAATATTGCTGCTCACCTAGTTCATGCAAATAAAGCGATTAGGCTCGCGGAGCATGTGAACTCCGGTAAACTGTCAGCGCTGACTGGGCCAACACAGCCCAGTATGAATCTGAGTAATTCTGGCCCTAACTAAAACAGTGAATTTGTTTAAAGTCTGAAAAAAGGTCAGCTAGGCTACATTACAAAAGCTGAAAATGACGTTCAGGCTTTGCAGTGGCTCAGGCAGCTTGAAGACTGCAGCCGTGTTAAGATAATGGCAAATAAAACCTTGACGTTCATAAACCCACCGAATGGAAACCAATCGGCTGGAGTGTATTCTCTCCTCATCCTTGTAAAGTTTAGTTTTAAGTAGTGTCCCATTTCTGAACGATCCATCCATCCATCCATCCATTTTCTGTAACCGCGTGTCCTATTCAGGGTTTCGATCAAGAAAGTTCATTCTACGCATCAAAACCCGATGTGTGCAAACAAGTGCGGTCTCATGAATGCAATTTTAAAAGAAAGAAAAAAACCCTGTACAAGTTTGTCTGAATTCCTGAAGGACACTGAGTTTTTCATGCTCTTATGTCGGACCCACCACTGCGCAATGCGGATCCCGATGGTTTCACACTGTTCGGTTCTCTCGCTTTCTCTCTCCCTGAAACAGAGAATCAGCAAATGCATAAACATGACTGATGCGCCGTACTGCTAAGGTCTCCAGGGCATTCAGGCGGCGACACAGTAGCAATCCTCCACTTTATTCGGATCAAAGCACAAGACATACTGCTTGGAATTCAGACCGCACGCCTAACGCTCGTCTCTCTCTCTGCCCGCTGCCGCTTACCGAAGGGGACGGTGCGCTTTTGGACGCTTAGCTGGCTCTGGTCTAGCGGTGTAAAATCTTTATGCTGTACAAGTTTACTTCCTGCATTAATATTGAATAGGCCATATTCTTGTTTTTAATCACAAACATTATGAAAGGCCGATTAAAATTTAAATAACGCAAGAGCATAGAAAAAATAGGCATGAGCACAGAATTCGGCGTAAGGAAGTGTACCGTGGTAAAGACGTATTGCATGTTTTACTCATTCATTCCGTTCAGTCAGTTAATCGTAGGTAGGTGGGTAAATAACAGTATATAATTAGACACTATTGCAAAGTTAGTGCAATCTATCAAAAAAATGCGTGATTTTTAAAAGTTTAAAATCTAATTTAATCTAAAATTTAGGTTTGTGTCCAGAGTGTCACATTCACTTCAGTTAACGGGCCACGTTGTTCCCAATCTAATCTAAAGTGGGTGTGTCTGTGTGGAGGATCATGAACATTTTTTAGCTCTCAGCTGTAAGGTTTATAATAGGCTAATGTAAGCTAGCCTGAGAAACCATTGTGCTGGCGAATATCAAAACATGATTTTTAATATAATGCACGATTAAGAGTAAACGGTAACAAAATGTAACGCTTAAAAGATGCGCAACATAGCCTGAGATCTAATTAAATAACGTTGCTGCTATTTCATGCAGTTTCTGTAAATCACCATACAGTTATTCGCCAGTTAGTGCCATCTAAAGAAAACATGAAAGTGGCGAAATCTGAAATTCTCTCTGCAAGCGCATTTTAATTTATTTTTTGTTAAACTTCCATCCATCCACCTGTGTTGGTGAATGGGTGACAGTTGGAGGGGCACACGATTATTCTGGCCCACATTACAACCAAGGGAGGAGTTAGGGGGTTGGGGGTTGTCGCCTGGTAAGACCAACATTGCGCTGCGTTGTACGCTGACACTTTGCACATTTGCGTGAACGGTTTGTTAATACCCTATAGGCAGACAAAATAATATGCTATATGTGCAGCAGATGCGAGCGTTAAGACAGAACAAGTCGGAAAACAAGATGAGGTGTTTTGCCCCCCATGCGCAAAAACATGAAACTCCGCCTATGATTACAACCTTTATCGATATCCCTTTCGGTAAGTTCATATGGACCTCCATGAAATGACACAGCGGGGCTTGAGTTTGGCACCTGTGGTCTGTTGCTTTAGCAAACTAAAAGGATATTCGGGATTCTGCATCCTACAAGCTAATGAATATACTTCAGACCTGAGTGTCAGGCCCCTTTCTATGTAACTGAAAATAACCACATGCCAAACCACTTTGCAATTACGAGACAACCTAAAGTCGTCCTACATCCTAAACAAAGAGGATATCAGCCGACCAGGCTATTTATTTCTGCTTAAAAACACACATACAAGGATGATAACTGATGATACGATTAAATTGGTAAGCGCTAATGGTAAAAAAGATTAATTTTTAAAAATGCGATGTAAGGCGCTATTTTGCTCCAATCATGCATTTTCCCATAACCTTGTGTTGGTCGAGCATCGATACATGCAATGAGGGGCTTGTAATGACGTATTGATCAGAGTTTATCCAGTCCAGAAAACATTTGTGCATCGGAACAAGCGATAGGCTGGTGAAGAGCACCATCTGCTGGCGGCCGTGTGACAAAGCCGTCCACTTTATGTGAATACGTTATGTGGGTCGTTTTCGGACACTGGATGTTAATGAATTACAGGAATATGACAAAAGAAACAATACGATACATAGTTTAGCTCTGTGTGGTTTTTTCCCCTCTCAACATTACAGCTTGCCCTGTGTACTTATATCCCTTGTGTATTTTACTTCTTCCGTTCTAAATTCTAGAATCTATAGAATTTAACCTCATTTTGAAAATGGACTGGGGTGACTTCAACCCCAAAAATAACACAGGGGAAATATGTTTATTCTCTTCAGACAAAATCACGTAGTTCCTCTGCTACTACGCGTTGCACTCGCTTTCCCATGAAGCTTTGCGGCTCGTCATATCCGGGTTCTTGTTTTACTCTACAATGGCCGACAGTGGCTGTGTAGCGTTCGTAGGTAGTTGGGATTTTTTGTACCGGCCGTTGGTATCTTCCCGCAGCACAGTCCGTTTGTAAACTCTGCGCGCGTTGCCCATCTAGGTGAACAATGTTTAAAAAAGCGAAGAGGGTTAATTTCAGGCGAAGGAATGAGTCGGACGACGACGAAAAGGAAGACGGCCAGGAGCCCCAAATAGCGACGCCGCCAGTGCCGCAGCAGCCCTGCGGCCCTGCAGTGGAGGAGGGCTGCATCCGAGATGCCGAAGCCTACTATTCCGAGGCGGTATCCGGCGGCACTGTGGCCGTGCACCACGGCAACGGCCTCCAGCCGAGCGTCGGAAAGGCCGTCAAGGAAAAGAAAAAGAATAATAAGGATGGCCGCGATGCCCCCAGAGCAAGCCTGCTGAGTTTTCACGACGACGAGGGTAAAAGTTACAGACGAGCGGGGTGGCCTGGTCCTCTAAAATTGGGGCTCCATCTTATGCGCCTCGTGGTGTTGCGGTTTGCTTCTCGGGTTGCATCGAAGTGGCCTGTTCCGAGACCTTCTCTGATCCGGACAGCCAGCAGCCAGCTAGCACGCCGCTCCTCCGCGGGCTTCGCCCGATCCCCACATGGCTGCCCCGCCTGTCCCTAAATCTCATTTCATTTCGATACCCTCTGGGTACTAATCACCAGGCTGACTTTAGATTGAGATTAGCTGTACATTACCTGCAAACTATGCAACTGAATATCTTAAGTCCTAGTTATATTGCGTTCAACCTACTTCACAAATTGCAAGGGCAACCCCAAAAAAATTGTATTGGGAATTTTGGGTAACTTAGAAACGTACAAAAATATTAATTATTAAGGTGTTTATAAAGATACATTTACATGGTCAAAACTGCGTTTAATTAAAGCAAATGTGGACAAAGCCCCTTTTTTTAAATAATCGAAGTTTTGTATGTTTAACCGCAGTGGGAGAGTATCAGTTGCAGTACACAATGTGGCTAGCGTGTATTGACATGCAGACTGCACTTACTGGACTCCTTACTGATTTTTAAACATGAGCATTAAATGGTATTTGGTAGTACAACACGGGGCACTGCGCATTACGTCTCTGTGCCTGTGATCAGTAGGTCACTGGTTCAGATCCCATGGTCGCCAAAGTGATTTTACCTTTGGGCCCTTGAGATAGACGCTTAACCCCAATTACTCTAGGGACTGGCTGACCCTGCTCTCTCAAATGTATATCGCTGTGGATGAAAGTGTCTGCTGAATATATGTAAATATTTTGGTTTTCGGCTGTCTTGTGAGCTTTGCATAACAGCATCTTTATCTGTCTGTTGCAGAAGACACTGAGGTCTTCAGGGTGAAGAAGCCTAACCACAGTAAGAAGATTGTCAAGCAGCTGAAAAAGGAGTACAAAGAAGATCTGGAGAAGAACAGTAACGTCAAGCAGGAGACCACCGCACCAACAGATGGTACGGTGTTCCCCTGGTTTCTCATTCTGCATTCTGAATGCAGATTTCTCATTTAGCTGGGTTAACATTTTAGCTAGAAGTCATCAGTTACCAATAAGTGTTTAGGTAAGGAGCATTCCTATTGGACAATCATGACTTCTGGTTTGTTAACCCAGCTAACTCAGAAATCTGGCTTCGTGGAACCCCTCCTAGGCTATAAATGTAACATGAATAATAAACGTGTGTTTTTTTAGCTGTGAATCCCTGCTGTGCTAATGGTAGATTGATAAATTTTGCCTGTATTTATTTCCCCAAGTTGTGTGCTTCGGGGTTGGGCTAGTGTGGACAGGATGCATTGTCCTTTGCAAACCTCTTTAGAAACGGCAGTGCCGGCTCTGGCAACCCTGAAGGAGGAGCCGAAAACGGAGGGCAGCCGAGCCAGCAGTGAGCAGGGTGAGGAGGAGATGGAGGTCGACAGCAACGAAGAGCCAGACGAGGATGGCGAGCCCAGGAGCGGTGCTGGAGCCGCTTTCTCGAATGCACTGTCCTCCCTGAGCACGCTCAGGCCAGGTAAGGCTACATAGCCCCCACCATTGGGCAGTGCAGGGCCCTCAACCCTTCATTCTCAGAGACGTTGGGCATCTTTTGGTGATGCTTTACAGAACTGGCACCGGAATGAACTTCCACATAGCCTTTGGAACACGGGCGTGGGTTTTTTTCCATTCTAAAAATGATACTGCTATTGTTAATGAAAAGGTAACGAGCAAAGCAGTCTGTTAGGGTCACACCACTATCAAATTGTTTGGCGTCCTTGTGCATCTTCTGAAATTCCCTCCCAGGGCCATAGTAAGCTTGCTTGTAACTCGACACTAACATCACTAACTTTCATGGGGCTAGGTGCATGTTAATCAGCTTGTAACACGACGCTAACATCGCTGAGTGTTTCTGGGGATAGGCACATGTTAAGTGGATGGGCCTGCAGTTTAAAACTGTGCTCCTCTGCAGTCCAACACAATTCCAATTCCATGGGGCGTCTCCTGAATGAGCCTCGTCACTTAAGTGTGTATGCATCGTAAGGGCTGGAATAACAGGTTAGCCTTTCTCTGGTTTCCCAACAGCAGTGCTAGGGTTAACTACTACTATTATAATGTGAGACAGAAGATGTTTACAGTGTGACTTTATCCAAAGCTAGTCATGGGGGAAGCTGCAGATCTTGCACTGCGCAGGATTCTCGTGCTGTCAGTCAGTGCCGGATTTACCAGTGTTACAAATCGATGAGATGTGAGTTAAAGCCATCCATTATTGATGGCGTGCAGTAATCCCTCCTGCTGTGGCTTTAAGGGCCCCCGTTCCTCCCATCACTGCTGTCCCCGTCAGAAGATTGCCGCCCGCTGTTGCGTAAGCTGCTGAACGTGAGAGTTTGAGTTGCGCAACTTGTCGAATCAATGTGCTGGGAGGACTTCGCTTCTGCCGAAATAACTCATTCGACTGGGGCTTTTTTACTGCTCTTCAGGTGAGATCCCTGATGCAGCGTTCATCCACGCGGCTCGTAAGCGCCGTCAGCTGGCCCGTGAGCTGGGGACTGACGGGCCGCCCCCAGAACCGGACCCCGGTAAGAAGCGCCTGGTCAGAGAGGATGAGCACGACGGCAGCGATGACGACGAGGATGAGAAGAGGATCGTCTTCAGTGGCGTGAGGCTAAAGACCCAGCGTCAGAAAATTGCAGAGGAGATAGGTAGCAGTTTTTGACACACTTTTTTTTTATTGGACATCCTGATTGGCTGCTGTGATCTAATGCTGCTCTGTTTCATTGGCAGGCATTGAGGGCAGCGACGACGAGGCCCTCGATGCTGGCGGAAATGATGAGGAAGTGAGCCGTTGGGAGCAGGAACAGATCAGGAAGGGTATCAGCATCCCCCAGGTGAGCCTGCTAGCCCAGGGGCACAATGCCTGTGTATTTTTAGTCCTGGGTTGACTTTGACTTCTCTCCCTCTGTCCTTCAGGTTCAAACCAACCCACCCGAAGACGCTAATATGTATTATCAAAGCGGCTACGAGGTGCAACCATATGGTGCTTCCTACAGCCTAACCTACTCCTACAACTCGGTTGCAGGGGATGACCCCAAAGCCAAGCCTGACACCTCAGTAACCTTTTCCGCCCCTAGTAGTGACCTGACTCCTATCACTACTGATTTGGTAAAGAAACGCCTTAAAGACAGGTAGGGTTTGACCGTTCTCTGACAGGCGGGTTGGCCTCTCCTTTGTTATATTCGTAGTTTACTTTGAAGAGGGTGTCGGCTTCATAACCTCCGTTTAACCTTCACGACTGGGAATTCATTAGTGGTTTTAGTCCGTTCAGCCACATAGTGTGCTGGATCCAAGACCTCGAGAACAGCCTTTGGCGTGTGATAGAATGGGTTCAATATGCTTATTCCTTTAACGAGCCACTGGTTGGCGATACAGAAGGTCTCCATCTTCCTTGGGTGGGGTTAGGCTCTGGGTGCTTCTGCCAGGATGTATGAATTTTTGGTCTGAAATATTTTAATTTCCCCCTTGATGACAACTCAAGCCAAAGAAGGATTTTTACATTTATTTTTAAAACTTATTCCCAGATTGTGTAACTTAAGGGGAAAAAAATACATTTTATAGTTGTCAAAACAACAAATGAGATTTATTTGGCTATTTCCCCTTAATTAAATCCTGATTTGTTTACTGGCGCCGTTGGATTACGATTTCTTAACAGAATTTAAATAGCAGCTTAATCTCAAAATTTTAACAACTTTACAGACACTTGCCAGTTTTTAGCGCAATTCAGAGTTGTCAGAAGGTTTCTCAGGAGGAATGGAAGTTCAGTGTAGTGTCAGACCACACCGAAGGAGGAGAAGCACCCTGTTGTACTGTGGAGAAAATAAAGCTTTTAAACTGAGCAGGGCTGGTATGTGCTCTGGAAATCAATGCAGTAACCTGTGAGTAGCTGGTTGAATTTTATCTCCTGGTTTTGTGTGACACGGAGAAGCAGCGCAGCTCCCAGCATGCACCAGCCAGGCCACAGCACATCAGCACATTTTCCATGATTCCTCTCTTCTCCCACTCTCTTCCATCCAATGCCCCCCCCCCCCCGAAGGCTCAGCTCCGTGCGCCAGGGGCACAGTAGTGATGCCAAGCGCTACGAGCAGATTCAGGAGGAGCTGGAGGCCTCAGCCCGTACCATCCAGCGCTTGGAGGGCTCCTCTGACGCTGTCGCTGACCAGTATAAATTCTTGCAAGAAATGCGAGGGTATGTTCGAGACTTGCTTGAGTGTTTCGGTGAAAAGGTAAGGGAGAAACTATTTGCTGTTCTCTTTCTGTTTTTCATCCTCATGTTGACCAACAAAGGGCAGTAGTTTAGCAATCTAAACTGTCGTTTTTTCTTAACTAATGTGAGGCCCGTGTAAATGATTACTATATTAAGTGTAACTAGAATTTCCTGTAATGGAACTTTTATTGTCTGCTAATTGTGCCTTAGCTTATGTGTTGTAATAAAGCATGTTTCAGTGACTGCTGCTGTGATGTTGATGCCACAGTTGCTGTCTGTGATTGTGTAACAGCAACTTTTCAGGGGGTCCTTTCTGTCTGCCTACCACCTTCTCACTTCCACAGAGCCCTTTGTCAGGAATGTCATGTTCCTGAGCTTTTTTTCCTTTTAGGGTTCAGCTCATGGAGGGCCAGAGGGCACTTGCTGGGACATTTGTCTGTTTAATGTCCCCGTTTCGGTTTTCTCAGGAGCAGACATGCCGAGCGGGTCGATGGAGCTCTGTGGTCGTCGGGTTTGTTTGGGGGTTGGTGGGGTTAGCTGCAGACGACGCAGGGAATCACCCTGCGGGTGATGTTTAATCGTGGCTGTTTCTGCTGCCATATCAGATGTGGCTTCAGGAGCCACGATCAGCCAATGAAACGCCAGATCATCGTCATGTGACACTGGCACTGGGATTTGTTAGCGTTCCATTCCCTGCGCCAGATTTCCAGCTAGCCCCACCTCCTCTGTCACCCAGACAAACTCCCCATGGCCAGCCTAGACTTGGTTTTGACCCGAATGTGTCCACGTGTCACAGAAGGTATCATATCTTTCAGGTGCCAGTGATTCTGGAGCTGGAGGCCGCCATGCACCAGTTACTAATGCAACGGGCGTCCCGGCTCGTCCAGAGAAGACAGGATGATATTAAAGATGAATCGGCGGAATTTTCAAGCCTTTCAAGTCAGTCCATCTTGAAGGTTTTTATGATTTATTTGAGCAGCCTCGTTGTCTGTGCGTCTAGTTCTTTTCTTTTCCGTCAACATTCTCGTCCGTATGGCTTTTTCGTTATAAGTAATAACTCGGACCTGTCAGCTGTGAACATCAGCACTTTACAGTGCCCTAGAGGTTAATGTGGAAGGCCTGGATGATAAATGGAGATGGCTTTTTTCCCCCCTCGTCTGGCAGCTGAGAATATAACTCAGAAGCTACTGTTTTGTGTTATAGTTATTGACTAAAAGCCACTAACATGTCAGGTGATGTAAAGTGCAAAAAGGTAAAGGTTGCATCTCAGTAGTGTTATGTCATTGGGTAAGTGGATGAAATCCACAAAATTAGCTTGTTCTCAGTAGCCTGCTTGTTGTTCAATGCATTACACACACCTAAAACCAGGGCTAAACGATTTTAACACTAGAAAGGCGTATGGCTGAATTTTGGGTATTAGTTTCACTTATTTGGAAGAGGAGCCACAGGGAAAAGTTTCATCCCTGGTATTTGCTTAAATGTAAGTAGAGTTCTACTTTATTGAAGTCTCGTCTAAAATAACTGACTAGTCGGGCAACGAATACATGCAGTAAGAATTCCGCTGATAAGAAATCAGACAAATGTTTCTGCTTATTGTATGAAGGCTGTTTCTCATTTAAACCTAGGTGGCGAACAGCAGAGCGTTAGCGCAAAGCTAATGCTAGAGCCCAGTGCGTTACTGCAACTAGGACAGAACTGTTAGCCAGGGCAGGAAATGAACGCTGACCAGCTGCTAATTGGACTGTGTCTGTTTCAGACAAGGCCTTAATGGCCCCAAACCTGGACTCTTTCGGCAGAGACCGTGCCGCATATCAGGAACACGCCAAGCAGCGGAGGATCGCCGAGAGGGAGGCCAGGCGGTATGCAACCGCTAGCACTTGTACTCGGATTAATATTGTGCTTGTTTATATAACAAAGCTCTGAAACCTTTACCAGTTTCGTCCCAGAAAAGGCTCAGAAGAGCATGTGGATTGTGCCTTTGTATGAGAGCCTTAAGCTTAATTGCTTTGCTTAAATGATCAATTGTACGAGTTGTTAAAACTGATTTCTGGCCTTTTTTACAAGCTGGTAAAACGAATGAATGAAAGAATTTTTGAATGAATGGCAGTTAATATGGTCATGTGACTAGTCAGTTTCAGAAGAGCTGGGTGGAATCTCAATACCAAGACTGTAATTGTGGTCTTGGCAAGAGCAGTCTTGCTAACTTGTCTTCCAAGAATGAACCTGGGGCGCAATGAATCATGGCATTGGTCTTGTTTGGCGAGGATGCATCCAATGTATCCTTGAAACAGTTTATGGGGTGCAGTAAGACCAACATCCGGGGATTTTAACCGTCCTCTCTACTTGTGTTCTTAGTATTGGAACTGGTCTTTGGCAATGAAAAATTACTTAAAACGAGTACATAAGAACACAAGTACGGTCGAGTACGCACATTGAGATTCACCCCAGGTGTCACCCCGCACTTGAGATTCAGGGTGCTTCCCCATCACTGCGGGGCTCATTTCTCTGTACACGCCACCTTTGTGTAATATGCATGTTTACTTCATGGTCCAATACCACAGGACCCGGCGTAGACAGGCAAGGGAGCAAAACGGAAAGCGTGCCGCACACCGGGAGGGGCTGTCCAGTGATGACGAGGAGACCTCGACCGACATCACCAGCTTCAACCTGGAAAGAGGTGGGCCATTGGTGCAATGTGATGTAACTACACCATGAATAGACCTTCGGGTTACTATAGACTACGTACTCTCTTTAGGCAGCTGGAATTACTTTTCTTTCATGTAAAAGGCCTTGTTTATGTGACTGTGTCCCCAGAGCGCCTTCTGAAAGATTCAAAGAAAGTGTTTGAGGATGTTCTGGAGGACTTTCACTTTTTGGATTGCATCAAGTCCCGCTTTGAGGTGTGGCGGAAGCTCTACTCAGCCTGCTACCAGGATGCCTACATTGGACTGTGTTTACCCAAGCTTTTCAGTCCCCTGGTCAGACTGCAGCTGATTGGCTGGTCCCCCCTCGAGGTACAGTGATCTTTCCTTTAGATGTTAAGTGATTACCCCCCTTGGCTTCAGTTTCTGGCCGTCGGAGCTTCTCCCTAAAGAACATTATATGTTTTTGTTGTGGTTAATAAAATCTTGGAGTTGGTTCTTCAGCACTTCTCTCCTAATATCGATATGCATTTATCGAATGACAGAACATTTTGTCGATTTATTACATAATGCATTGTTACATGCCCACAGGTGGACTGCCCCAACTTTGAGTACATGCTGTGGTTCGAGTCACTGCTGTTCTACAACTGTGAAGAACAGTCGGAAATGCAGAAAGATGACGTTGACGTGGGTCTCCTGCCTGCCATCGTGGAGAAGGTCATCCTTCCCAAACTCGCTGGTGAGCTGCCCGGGGAGACAATGTGGAGTGTCCCCACCTTATGATAAACTAAGATCTATGTACCCAATTTTCTCATCCTGCTCAATGTTCCATCATGCAGCTTGGTTGAGAGTATTTGAAGGTGGTGGGAAATAGTGAATGCTTTGGTGGGGAGATACTTTGGAGCTGTTGCTTGTGCTCTGTGCAGGGCTTGTTGGTTTCCCCCCCCTTAGAATTACTGTATTACAGAATCACCAGATATCAGGTGTATGTGAGCTGCTATTTTTAGATGCTTTTTTTTTTTTTTTTTTTTAGATGAATTCATGCATTTTAGGGAGAATAAAAACAATGAACTATAGAAAAGCATGCTTCAAGTAATCTTCAGTTATCTAAATGCTCTGCGTTCATGTCGATAATCCTGTTACACAAATCTGAAATTACAATTTGTTTAATCACTGTGTAGGATTGTGCTGATAAGCCAGGCTACTGTTTGAGGTGTTTTCATACCTTGAAATGGCTTTTGATTTGGGTTGAAATCTTTGGCAAGATCTCTGGCATCACTGCTACTTTACCACCACTACTAAAATTCATGGGAAGATTTTTTCTTTGTGTTATAGGTCATTGAAATGTGTCTGACTTTGTTTAGGAAGCTCTCATGGAGCTGTGTAATAGTATCTTGCTGCCTTTCATGCTTCTTGTTGGCCGCCTAACTGACTCTTAACCCTTCACAGTGCTGGCGGACCAGGTGTGGGACCCGCTATCTAGCAGCCAGACAAGCCGGCTGGTGGCCTTCATGCAACGGCTGATCAGGGGCTACCCTACGGTGTTACATGGGGAGAACCGGAACACACAGGTGTGTCCCGCTCAGGTCCTTGGGGGGGTTGCAGCAATGGGATGGGCTTATGCATTTCTGAGGATTTCTGTCCTTCTAAGGGTGCTTTTCCACTGTCACCAAGAACTGAGCCGTATCTGAGCTGCACCGCGAATTGACAGCTTTCCATTGTAGATTACACTGGGTTCCACATTATTATGCAAATGTAATTTTCATATGTTTTTCCTAAGGTCGGTTTGAATAAAGATTTCTTACATGAATGTTTTAGAAGCTAAATCACAACAGCTGTTTTTAACATTTTATTTATAAAATGCATTGTTCCGAATTATGCAAAATGCAGTTTGGTGACATTCAGTAGGTTATAACGACACCTAAATTATTTGCATTTGCTGTATGAAGAGGCTCATTTACAAATATAAAACATAAAGTAAAAAAAAAAGTACAGGTGAAATTACATATTAATGTAGGAGTCCTTCTCTGATGTGACTTTAACCAGTCTTTCATCCATTGAACTTGTAAGGCCATGTATAGTTTCTGCCGTTTTTTCATTTGAGGACAACAGTATTGTCTCCCAGAGATGCTGCTTTGAGCTGTACTGCTGCCCACTGTCAGAGATCTTAATTTTAAGTATGCTCCACAGGTTCTCAATAGGGTTGAGGTTAGGGGATGATGGTGGCCACACCATGAAATTTTCGTGCTTTATCCCCAAAGAGGTAATCAAAGAGCCAGTGGTGTTTTTTTGTGGCACGGGATGGTGCATCGTCCTGTGTGAAAATCATTTTTTCCCACAATACACAGTTCTTTTTATACAATGGCAGGAAATGGTCAGTAATTAACTCCACATATTTTACAGAAGTGATTTTTACATCTTCAGGCACCATAAAGGGACCTAAGATCTAATTTCCCAAGAGGGACCCTACAATCTTTTGTTAGGGGTGATCAAAATACAGCTTTCTGTACAAAATACAGCACAACTGCAGACCTCTGCAGGATCCTGTATTGAAAGCTTCTTGGGACTCCAGAGACACCTGCAGTCTCACAAACCTGTTTGCTGCTTAACGATATTTTGAACTGCTCTTTTTAAAGCATTCATTTGTCTGGCTGAAACTTTCCTTAATGTTCCATTATCTGTCCATTTCATTTGTGTACTGAATCGCTCACAAATCCTTTGAACAGTTCAATGATCACTTGTTGTCATGTCGTTTGCAAGGCATTGCATTATTTCATGCTTTTCAGCTTTAGCTTTTGATTAACAGCTTTAGCTGTGTCTTTTTTTCTTGCCCAAACTACTTGAGAACTGTGGCTTACTTAATAATGTGGAACACACTCTTTAAGTAGATTTCCCTGTAATGAAGATCGCATGACAAACTAATTCACAAACCTCACTGAGCTTGACACCAGTCATCTAAAAACTGATTTGCAAGCGAAAAATTAGATGTATATTTTGATGAAATCCTACTGATATATCATTTGAATAATAATTTGGAACATTGTATGAGAGCTGTACCCAATCCATCCCCGTGCTGACATGACCCTACTTACTAGGAGGGCCGAAAATGTGACCAAACCGAGCTGGTTGCATCACCACCAACTGATTGGTTGAAATGCACAAGATACTGCTGTTCTGTGTCAATATGTGTGGATTATCTGAAGGAAAAAAGAGTGTGTTCTATATATTACTCATTATTAGTAGTATCGTACTTTGTGATGTATTGATGCATTCCTGATAACTCAGAACTTGAAAAATTCCAACTACTTATTTAAAAGTACTATAGAACATTTGGGTGGAATGGATTCGTAATGCAAATTTATTCCGCTAGTGTTTGACACTAACCTGAGACTGCAATTCTCACGGTTGTGTTAGTGGAAATTAATGCACAGTAAAAAAAAAATTGCATACAGTAAATTTTGATTTACACAGTGTGAACTGTACATAAGTGGTTCTTCAGTTTTATGTTACCATTGCTCTCCAAACCCTGTAACGCCTTTACCAAGCCGACCCTTCTGCAGTGGAAAACTGAAGCGAGCTAGAACCATGCTGTAACTAGTTTCTCTTTGCGGTACGGCTCGAGTGCGGTGGAAAAGTGCCATAAGTGGTGCCTTGTCTCCCCCTGGTCAACTTGTCTGGTCAAACTGAGGTTCTCCTGTCTCTTCTCCCATTAGGAGCTACTGAAAACCATTGTCCTCCGGACACGGAGAACGCTAGACAATGACATATTCATGCCACTCTACCCTAAGAAGTGAGTCTTGGTACCTGCCTGAGTTCTGCATACCAACATGTCTGCTAGGCACTGATTAACCCATGACTCTTTGGGCTTGGCAGCATATTGGAGAACAAGAATTCTGGCCCCTACCTCTTTTTTCAGCGCCAGTTCTGGTCTTGTGTGAAGGTGAGTGAAGTCACCTGTTTCTGGGGCACCCTTGGTAAGTGAGGTGGTGAGTAAGACTCAGCTTTGAGGTTTATCAATCTTGGGGGCTTTTCAACGATATTTTAGGGGTTTTAATTTCCCCCCCCCCCCCCCCCCCATCATGTACCTGAATCTCTTGATCCACCATAAGATTGCATTGGTCCTTGCGGAGGTTTTGCCCACCGTAGGTGCGGCCCCCGACATTCCTAACCTCCATATGACGTTCCACCCGCGAGTGGCGAGACATCTGAATATTTACATAAAGTAGGCAGGTGGCATGGAAGCTTATAAAAGCTGCCAAACAGGCTGTCTATGGAACGTTCTCCTTATTTGGGTGGCAAATTCCACTCTCCAATCCCCTCACCACACTCGTGGTTCAGGCTAATGAGGCCAGATAGCAGTGTTTATGGAAGCATGCATGGGGCACGTGGCCTAATGTAAATGAAGCCAACAGGAGGGAGGTGACTGAGAGCTTCATGGTAATTGTTGGTTTGACATGAGCTGTTTCTCTCATGACAGAAATCTGTTCCTTGGTCAGTGGTACTGACCTTTAAGGCTCTTCCTAGAAATGAGTTTTAATCCTTTTTTTCTCTCTTTATCCTCCCCCGTCCTGTTCAAACTTATAAGTTAGGAATAGGATAGGAAGCAGGTGTCGTGAGGCAGGTCTCGCAACCAGAGTGTTTTTTCCCCCCCAGTTCTGGATTTCTGAAGTGACTCACTGGGCACTTTAAATGGGGAACTAAATGTTTTTGAAATTAGTAAATGGGTAAACTGGTAAGTAATAGCAGTAACCCCCTCCTGTGTGTGCAGTTGCTGGGGAACATTCTGCAGTGGTATGGCATCCTGTCCAATTCCACTTTGAGGGAGCTGGCTGTGGACAGCACACTGAACCGCTACATCCTGTCTGCACTGCAGTCCACTGACCCTGGAGAGGAGAGCGTCGAGAAGAGCCGGAGTGTAAGCGAGATTTCGCTGACTATTTCCATTAAATGGCCAGCTTGTCCTGATTGGCCCTTGTATCCCATTACTTAATGACCGCTTTGTTAACTTATTCCATGCCCTTCTGTAGGTGAAGGTGCTGGATGTTTATTTTGAAGTACATAGCATTAGGATCCTGATGTCTTTTTTATACTGAGGGGTTTTCCAGCCACAGGGCTTGGCCTGGCCTTGAAAACTGAAAATCTGAACAAGTTATGCAATTAGAGCAGATATTCAGCTTTTGACCTCACTGTTTCACTCTTTTGAGAGGTGGTGCATTTTCAAGCTAGCTAGTTATTACTAGTTTTGTAAGTATCTGTTTTGTAATTTGTTTGTGTGGTTCTGCTGTCTCCAGGTGGTGGAGTGCTTTCCCCAGCAGTGGTTCAGTAGCCTGAAGGGCCAGCAGACCATCCCCCAGTTGGAGAACTTCTGCAGATACCTGAAGCACGTGGCCAGCACAGTCTACAGGATCAGCCTGGCCGGGTCTGATGTGGAGAGGCGAAATGCAAGGTAAGCGCTTTTAATGTTTCTACTTTTTACTTTAAGGATATAGGTATTTCAGTATAGCTCTTCAGAATTACTTCGTTAATAAATGCAGCAGAGTACTGGGACTTGAGTTTCTTACACCTACTGTAACCACAAGTACTTACTTATTCCGGTATGTTAAGGAGTTTTATGCATCTGTGCCATTCCTATTTTAGCTTTAATGGTGAGGGTGCAGATAGTAACTTCTCCATCCGCACATGACTGAGGGCATCACCTTAGCTTTTTCTGTCCAACAGGGAGCAGATTAAGGAGGTGGTGAAGCTACTTGGACGCGTCAATGCCCTGGACCATGTTGTCGCCGTGGCCACGGAGCACGGCATCAAAGACATTAAGACCCTCCTGGAAAGCAAATAAGAGTTCAGCGGTGGGGACTTGTGTAGATATTGTGAATACTGTACATGTTTGAAAAGAGCTTTACCCTGGAGCCCTGCTAAATACAAAGATATGATTAGAGGGTAGCCTGCACAATTTCAGGCTGTGAAGGCAGAGTCCTAGACCCATGTTGATTGACAGATGGAAAGGAATATCTGTTTCCGTCTCTGGGTTAGAGGCTTTTTGGGGTGTTCCTCTCTTGGGTTGGGTAAGAACCTTGGTAGCTTGTAGCTAGCAAGCCTGCAGTGTGAGGCTTGTGGTTGTCACCTGTAACATTTTTTCCTGTGACTTACCTGAACATGGTGTCCCTCAAATAGCACTTGTCTGCCCTGGTCCTCTCATGCCAAAACGTAGAGTACAGTCAACGTCTTCTCCTCAAGCAGGTTTCAGGATTTATGTTCATGGCCAAGTCTTGCATCTGGGTTGGGGAAGGGTGCCTGTTGCCGAGCTCGCTTGGGAGAGGAAATTTATATTTTACTGATTTGCGTCTATGTTTTAAAGGCCTATTTAATAAAAAAATGGCAACTGAAGATTAACCGGTAAAGGATTACCCCACCACCTCGTTTCTGCATTTTTATTTTTATTTTTTTACTGATGTAACCTGTGACACTAAGTTGCAGATGGCTGTTTGAAGCTGTCTGCCATTCTAGCTTTGGGTCCAGTCTCAGTCTGACATTGCTGAGTGCATCCTGGAATTAGACAGAAAAACATTTCTTCTGAATTGAAACTGGTGTCTTCAATGCTCTATTACATTTCTGCATTTTTTTATGTGTTCCTTTCAGAACGTGCCAGTTGTGCATTTTCATGGACAGATTTATGTACCTTTACCCTAATCAATTGCGGATTTAATTGCCTTTGACAACACAAATTATACTAATAATTCGGGCAGTATGCTTATAAATGTACAAATTAAATTGTACCCATCTCTGTGCTACTCTTCAAGATAGTATTCAGTGTATTTCATCACATCAACGGTGAGGTACAAAAACGGACGAGCAACAGATTGACCGGGTTATCATACAAAACCATTCCTTTAGTATTCATGAACAATTTTGTCAGTAATATAGTATCGGTGTTGCAGCCATTTTTGTTCATTTATATGTAGATAGTGAGCTCTTTGAAAATGCCCATTATTTAATTCTTTGGTGTTTATCTTTTGAACGATCTTTAATTTCAACCGGACTGTTTGTTACCTATCAGTTACTAGCGTTGGAGCCAATAGAAGCTATACAATGTAGCACATTTGATTCATGACACCCAAAAAAAGTATTTCAGATTTTTTTTTTTTTAAGGGAATCCATTTAAACCAATCTATGCCATTAGATTTTGATTATTCTTCGTCAGGTTTTGAGGGGTTTAAAACTTGCCTAAAGTGTCGAAATAAGTTTTCTATATTCGAGTCCACCAGGGACCGTCAGACGAGCGGGGGATGCGGTTCTTGCGTAAGTGCAGCCCCTCGTATGGCGGCAGCCGGGAGGAGTCTGCGTTACCAAAGCTGCCTCGACTGCAACTCGACACTCCCGCAGTCGCCGTGGCCACCTGTTAGGGAAGCGAGCTCGGTACGCAGGCAGCGTACGCAAAGGGCAGCGAGAGCAAACGGGGGCTTCACTGACCTCCAGAGACCAGCGCCGCGGTGCATACATTTTATGCGTCCACATTCCCCAAGGTAAGGCGGGTCAGTTTCGGAACCGCCCTTTTATAAACTTGGCGCGATTTCTTTTTACAAAGCATCTGTTTAACGCCGGGTAATACATTTCCCGCAAAAAAGTTTCGCCTGCTTCATTTTTAATGCGATTCTTTGTAATTCATGTAAAACCTGTTGATTTTCACTATTAATGAGCTCGTCTCGAGTCGAACCCACTTGGCCAGCCTGACAAGCAGGGTCTCTCCCTCCCGACGGCTTTAGTTCGGTGCCGTATCACTTTGGATCGAAATTACTGTCCTGAGCTGGCCGGGGCTTCATTGGGAGCGATTAAAAACCGCCCCTTATAAGTATATACTGCTGAGCTTGTGCGCTGTGCAACGGTAGTAAGCTTAAAGAAGTTTGCGAAAAAAATATGCACAAGCATATTAGTGTTCTTTTACGAATTTCGATCAATGAAGAATGCGAATAATAAAATCAAGAAATCATGCACATAGAGCTTTGTTAAAGGATAAAACTTTTGAAGTTAATTAGGCGCCACCCTGCATTATATTTAGTAACACATTGATACTGTCTCCCTGCCGTGCACGCATGCTTGTGTACGAGCGAGCCATGTGCAATACATGTATGTGTTTGAAACGTGATCATGGCTCTCTAGTGAAAGAGTACCCTCGACTTTAAGCGGATCTTGTGGCCGCAGAGGGATGTGCATGTATGTGAGAGACGCTTATGGCACGGCGTATTGCCGCCGTATGTCTTACTCCGGTAACACGCAGGTAGATGCGCCGTCTGTAGCTCCTCCATTGCGCTGCTCAGGAATAAACCCGCACTTACCGCAAAGCAGTTTTTTCGGTCATTGCGGTTTCTCGTCCTTAACATAGTTTCTCATATGACGCACTAGTAGCTGTTAAGATGTATTTCAGGCGAATATGTAATCGAATTAGTTTTGAGTCTTTTAAAAAATAATCTGTAAGATCGATCGTCATTTCAAATTATTATGATTATTATTGGCTTTATTATGATTGATTTTGGTTTTGTTTGGTTGTTTGATAACGGA
Organism: Mormyrus iriodes; assembly: GCA_011763525.2. Taxonomy (NCBI): domain Eukaryota; kingdom Metazoa; phylum Chordata; class Actinopteri; order Osteoglossiformes; family Mormyridae; genus Mormyrus; species Mormyrus iriodes. Next base: position 17,001,898 of record JAAGVU020000038.1, read on the forward strand.
AATATGTAAAATTAGCAGGAGCCTAGCAGAGTTGCTCCAGTTTGAAGCAACCGAGACGCGATTTTGTGTAGCAGGAACGAGAAAGTAATGTAAACGTTACTTCAGTATCATAACACACGTAGTTACAGTACAGTTTCTCGTATGATAACGAATGCAAACGTATGAACTTTTTAGATGATCAGAATTGTTGCAGTATTACCAGTTACCAGTATACGGATTAAATGTTGTATCATTGTCAATATGGCACCATGTGAAAATTCAAAGCAAATAAAAGCAATAAAACTTTTTTTGTATTTCTGGCTGTTTGGAAGGCTGAATTCACATACAACTTAAATCTACGTCCAGATGGAGGGTTGGGTCCTATAGGCAAATGATGCTGTTTCATCGCTGTGTTTTGTGTAAACTTGTGTGAAAACTTGTTCGTATTTGCAGGGATGTCTGTCGCGATCGGCTAATAACTGGTATCTCGTTACCTGCATTTCGTAACAAGACTAGTGCAATTCATGACCAATTTTCAGGGATTGCTCCACAGCATTGTGCAGTTAACTAAGGTGGGTGGAAAGGCAAGTAAAAATGTATAAATTAGGCCTATATATATATATATTTTTTTTTTTAACGTTCTGTGCGATAATCTACGTAAACAGTCAGGCTCCATCTATATGGAATGCACTCTCAGTTATTATTGCTATGCTTTACATAGACTTAAACTTGTGCTGCTAATACATGTCTTCTAGTTACTCGCATTGGCTGCTTGCCATTGAAAATTTTCTAGGGGTGTTTTCCCGCGTGTTTGGGAACAGCGCATGCACAAGAGGCAGCTGTTCCGGCCAGATAAATCCAGCTGCACAGCGGCCAAATGTACATCTTGTACACTCAGGGCAGGGAAGCCTCTTGGATGATTGCAGTCGTCTGCATGCTGATTGCACGAGCAGCTCACGGTGTGTTATTTTTCCCTCTTTTATTTTGACCTTTCTGACTTATTTTTTCGTGGCCCCGGAGCTGATAGATAGAACAGCCAGCTTTTTCATTCAAATATTTTTGCTGGAATTAGGGTAGCGATTCACAAGTTTCCATAACCTTTACTGCATGCCTGGGCTGGAGACATTTTTTAAAAAACAATCTATTTATTGATATTTCAAGCAGAACCACGTTAGAACACACAAGAAACATACACCTGTATACAAAAAAAATTAGTCATCTACAATGTAAAAGTGCTATAAAAAAAGACACCATACATTCACTACAAATGAGTTTATTAACTATTGTTCCATTTTTTAATGGAACTCTATTAGAACACATAGCATCAATGCCTTTTATGTGAGTATTTATGTATATATTTATTGTCATGTGTGAATGGTTGCTGTACTACTCCACGTGCCTTTTTAATTGCCCTTTGGGGATAAATAAAGTAGTTTGAATGGAATACCCTACACACACTTTATTATACGAGGAAAATGGAGTCGTATTAAACGCATTTGTGGGTGGCCCATGTCTGTGGATGTTGAGGAAGATTGTTGTTGAGTTATTATCCCATCTGCAGCTACCCAGGGTATTGCCATCTACTCCCTGTTCTCGACTCTTCGGTATCTGTTGCCCACCCGCTTGCATGCTCGCTCGCATGTGACTGTACCCTCCGTGCCCTTGTGCTCTGACGCTGTTGGCATCAGTTCAGTCAACAAGCCCAGAACCATGACCCCCTTTTTTCCCCCATCTGGCCTTTAGACCCGCCAACCCACTCAACTGCTTCTATCAATGTGTTGTTTGCAGGCGCCATGTTGGAAGAACAAGCTGATGCATTAGTGTCCTGTGTCTGTCCGTCTGAAAACAGCAGCCTGAAGCTCCCATACTCTCTCATTCTCAGTCATTGCTGCGTGCTAATATTCGAGACATTCAAGTGCATGCTGTTTCAGTGCTGCTGTGTAGGTCAAAGCATCATTTTGAACCCTTTTTACCAGATCACAAGCTGTGCCTGACAAGCTGATTTTTACTGGGAGGAAGGAGATAATGTAATTCGCTTAAGGGTATTATAGCCAGATCACATCTGGGAATTGGAAAAGGGCTAACTGTGTGTTTACCAGTTCCATGTTAATTACATTTGCTGTAGTGTACCAAAATAAAAATGTGCTTGGTCTTGGTAACACTCTGGTGAAGTAGAGGACACTTGGCACTCGACAGAGGATACTCCGCAACTCCAGAAATGCAAATCTGCCATGTGAGTCTGTCCAGGAATGAGACTTAATGTTCTCAGCATGACCCAAGATTCCTTAGGACCAATGCCTTCCCATTTGTGAGCGGTTTCTTGAAAAATATAGCGTTAGGTGTGTCCCTACTCTTTTTTTATGACCATTATGAGGGCCCTTAACCTTTTAAGACCGTCTGAATTTCTCTGATTCCTTCTCTAGATGCTGTCGCCATCTCGAACAGCAAAGGCATCTTGGCAAGCTTTTGTTTAGCCTCTTGATTTCCATAGCTAAGTCCTTGAAAAGCATTGCTTAGAGCTGTTGGGTGGAGATAAATTGCACCAGCAAGGTCTGTTTGCAGCAAAATGTGATTAGGGGCTGCTGTTTGAACAGTGTGTAGCTTTTAGCTTTTTTAAATCTTCACTAAGAAAACAAACAAACTTGGATTACAACAATCGCCGCTCGCAGAACCGTTTAATTCTGGCCACACCCTCTGTGTGTCCTGTGTTACTATTGGTGGAGAGGTGGGCCTCACCCCTGCTCTGCCCACCTGCTTAATTTAGCAATTGCATGAGTGCCAGCAGGAGACAGGGCCCTTGGCCACCTCTGTCCACGTGCTCCAGCACCCAGACCACTCTGGTCCTAACCAGCCAGGACTAGAGAGGAATGTGCCAGGCCAGGCCTACACGGTGCATGCCACCTCACACAACCCCAATTCTTGTCATAGTGAGGGAAATGAGTTTATTTATAATGACTTTTTTTCCCCCTGTATTTTGCAGCAAGGGACTGTGTGGGTGAGGGGGGTGTGTTTCAGGAACATGTCCTTGCCTAATGCAAGGATGTGCCCTTGTGTAGCTGGACAGCACATATCTGGATCTAACAGATTACAAGGCACAGTATAGCAGTTTCTGAAGAATCATGTCCACTGCCTGTTGTTGGGATACAATGCATGTGTTGCAGTTGTCTGGGTCTCCTGGGATGGGCTGACCGGAAAGTCAGCATAGTTTCACTGAGAGAGCTGGAATCGCAGGGAACTGACCAGGTAGAACAGGTTTGTCTTGGGGTATGGTGCTGCGGGCTTGGGATAGGAGTTAGGGGTGCAGTGTTTTTGTTTAATGGCTTAGTTAACAGTTGGAGAAGTCAGATGTTGTATCCAAAATACAGGATGAAATCCAGCTAAGTACATTAAGGATTACAGGGCTTCTAACTAGGTTTAACACATCATCAGTAGCGCTTGAGTTAAAAAGGAGGTCAAAATCAATGTCTTGAGTTTTAACTCATTAAGGATGTTCTAATTCCAGGGGTGACTCTGCCATGTGTGTTGGAAACATCTACCCTTGTCTCAGCTGCCTGGGCTGAGTGCCGTCCGTGGTTGGGGGGGGGGTGATAGGGATTTGCATTGGTGGTCAAGGAGAGAATGACAGCCATAGGTTTAAGCATAGGTTGGTGGTCACAGGCACTCGGAATAGCGTGACCATGTGATGTGGTAACTTTCTATTTGTGGGCCGGCGTTCTATGTGGGCGTTTTCGCAGGGGTGTCTGAAGAATCGAGTGCAGTGATAGGCCCGTCATTCTCTCACACGCTCAGTGCCTCTGCTTGTGTGAAGCCGGACTGGTACTGTCCCTGTGAGTATACAGCATAACTGTATGGGTTTTGTGAATTTAGCTGTATGTTTCCTTAATTTCTTTACTTTTTTCTGCAAGTGAGGTCCATTTGCCACCATGGCGTTCTGTGGTAGTCTTCTGTGGTGGTCTTCTGTGGTGGTCTTTTATGTACCAAGGATGGCTGTTTGTACGTCTTACCTGATGCAAGCCGCACCTTTTCATGCCAGCTGTCACCGGTTTGTTTATTTTTAAGTAAAGCTTGTAACTTTAATATCAATAGAAATGGCGATTCGCTACATTGTAACAAAATGATATGTCGCGGACTGCCACTAAGGTCGACCTACTTATCAACAGCTCATTTGTGTTTGTGAGACCTGCGCAGGATTTCATTGGAGTATTATCATTATTAGTTTTAATTCCTGCTGATTAGTAATCTTGTTTTAATGAAGCCCATTGTATAGGAATGATCCTTCTTGAATCTAGTTTGAATGGCAGCATAACACTTTTGATCCCATAGTATCGTGTAGTTTGAATGTGATTTAAAAGTAAATTGGATGCATGTAAATTGAGGTCGTGGTTAGCGTTGTGTGTGAATTGAGCCAAAATATCTAGCCTTTTTCGGGTTACCAATAGTTGATTGTTAAAACAGTTTGTGTTTTTGTTGCACATGTGGTTATGTGTGTACAGGACACAAGGAAACATCCTCTCTTCTTTGATTTCCACTCAGTGTACCGCAAAAAAATAACAGGAAATGATGGCGTGAGAGAACCTCTTTATTGTACACTGTATGCGGGGCACGTTTGCTTGGACGTGCTTCCTTTATGGTGTCATGGTTGAGACGTAACACCTGTAAGCAGTCTTGGGCTTCAAAACATTGAATTGTGACACATGGTTACACTTACTTCAATAGTTTTATGCAAACACATACCGATGATGAGAACACAATGGGGGTGATGTGGGATGAAGTCAGATATTCGATACAACACAAGGAATCACAGGGTAAACAATGACAGAACAAATCAGAAGGCTACTGGGGCGTATCGCTTCATAGGCAGGCGCAGGAGCTGGCATAAGTATTACACAATGCTTTTCTTCGTTATTTTTAGCTAGTGTGCTTCTTAATCGAATACTGTTAATATTTAACATCCTTTTTAAATGTTTATACTGATATTTTAGAATTGTGTCTGTTACATGAATATTGATTTAAGAGAGCTTTTACTGTAGCTGGCCAATTGTCCTGTCTTAAATTTGATGGATTATCCTCAATTTTCCTTCCAGCTTTCTGGAAACAGTCACACTTTGCAGATTTCCCACAGGGAGGAAAACAATAACATGAGAATTGAGGACTTCGTGTTGTACAATATAGCCCTTGTCCAGCTGCTAGAAAATAGAGGCCATTTTTGGTCCTGTTGGTCTACTGCTTGGTACACAAAATTGGCTCCTCAGTATCATTGCTTAATAGCTTCTACCATGGAAGTGCCTTATCAGCTGTTGTTTGTACAACTGCTGTGTCCTCTTTCTGTCAGCAACCTTAACTTAAAAAAATTAGCTGGGGTGATTCTAGGATAACAGGGGCCTTAATTTATACAGAGTGGGGCAGTCTTCTCATTAGCCAATGATATGTTTTGAATCGGTGAATGACAGAAGAGGGGGCAATCCAATGGCCAATCAGCTTTTAGCTGGGGCCAATGACCCTGTGGGCCCGCCCCTTTATATTTCCCTGAAAATTAGAGAACCTGGGTTTACTATACCAAGTTTGTACACTTGTAGGACTAGCTCACTGCAGCTTTTCTTACTTGGTAAAATCCTTGTTTTGAGGCCTTCAATCACTGGCCCCTTTTTATATACCCAGGTTTCTCCTACATTGTGACCTCTGACCCGACCAAGGGCCGCGCCATGGCTCTGGAGAAGCTGAAGAGGTTCGGGAAGCAGCTCCTGCGGGTGAAGGTGGTAAACAGCGGTGGCGAGGACTCACGCCTTTCACGCTGCCTCAACACCTTCGACTTGGTGGCACTGGGAGTGGGCAGCACGCTGGGCGCTGGCGTGTACGTGCTGGCGGGCACAGTGGCGCGAGAGAATGCGGGGCCTGCCATCGTCCTGTCCTTCCTGATTGCTGCACTTGCATCCGTGCTCGCCGGCCTCTGCTACGCTGAGTTTGGCGCCCGGGTCCCCAAGACGGGCTCGGCGTACCTGTACAGCTACGTGACAGTGGGCGAGCTCTGGGCCTTCATCACCGGATGGAACCTCATCCTCTCTTACATCATTGGTGAGAGGCTCCTCCTGCCAGTCCCTCTGTGTATGGTTAATGTAGCCCTCAAAGTCCTCTATATTAAATTCATAAAGATAGTAAATGATTTCTTATAATGTATATTTTCTATAGACAATTTGTGAATTATTGTTAATTTATATAAAATGTAGAAACAATGACACAATGGGGAAAAAAAAACATTTTTGTTTTCTTTTAACGGTAAAGTTGCACTAATTTGATTAACATTTGTGTGCCCATTTAATTGTCCCTGGTCTCCCATACATTTATATTTGAGACATTATCTAATCAAAGTGGAGTTTGTCTGGAACTCTTTCCATGGTAGGATGTCCGTTTTAGTTCTTTAATGTAAATGTTTGTTCTTTCAGCCTTGCTTGGGTGTGAAGGCTGAGGGTTGGTGACTTGAGTTCTAGATGAAGTATTTGTGTACACTTGAACCCCCCCTTTCCAACAACAGGGACGTCCAGTGTGGCACGAGCCTGGAGCGCCACGTTTGATGAGCTCATCGGGAGGCACATCGAGGCCTTCTGCCGGACCCATATGAGTATGCAGGCACCAGGCATCCTGGCTGAGTACCCAGACATGTTTGCAGTGCTCATCATCATCACGCTAACAGGTAACAGTGGCCCTACCTTGGGCCTGAATCATGAATCAAGATTTGTTGGGTAGCTCAATAACTTTTCAGATTTAAGACCCCAGTTTAAATGGACTTCATCTTCTTTCAGTTACACTTAGCCCAGACTGCATACCTTAAATTCAACAAGATGTATAGCTAACCGACTAATCTCACTCCGTGATTGAGGCCCCTGAGAGAACCCCAGAGAGGTTGTATAATGGGATACTCCTGTTATTTCAACTAAACAAATAATCTCTTAACGTACAGCTGACAGGACCATCAAGCCCAGGTTAATAAAAGTTTGTTTGATAGCTGAATGCCAAGTGCTTGGCTGGTTGATAGCAACCTTAATGGTGCATTTTACCTTTACTAGGCTTGTTGGCCTTCGGCGTCAAGGAATCGGCCATGGTCAACAAGGTGTTCACCTGCATCAACGTCCTGGTTCTGCTCTTCATGGTCGTCTCAGGGCTCGTTAAGGGCACGCTCAAGAACTGGCACCTGGATCCCAGTAGCATCTTCAACAGCACCAACTCATCAAACCTCAAGTGAGAGCCTCATTTTTAATTATAGTTTATAAGCCAGCCTGATCTTCTTAGCTACGTCTTATTTCTGGAATGTAACTTTTTTTGAGGCATATTTGTTTTGTATTGTTGGAGAATATTACAGAATAGTATTGTATTTTATATAGTTTTGTATATGAAGTAGTGTAAATTCATTATTATTTAAATTCAATAAATAATGTGAATGCTTCGCTTAGAACCATTTGCTAATTGTAATTGCCACAGTTGTGACCAAAACTGTAATGTAACTATACCTCCTTGCCTGCGGAGGGCGACCTCTAGCTGTCATTTCAGTGCCTATAAAAGTAGTAGATGACTGAACCCTTTAATGGTGCATAAAAAATTCAGATTCCACCAAACATTAAGGGCAGTGGCATGAGGAAATCCAGAATTAGGCTAAGTACTTCCCAAAGAAAAAAAAAAACTGCGTTCATTTTCTTTCATAGGCACATATGGGGACAACTAGCAGGCTCCCTCTGCAGGACAGGGGAAGTAGTGCATACTACTCCATGTCATGGCCCTAACTTACCCTATTACCAGCTAGCTGCCCTCCCCCCTACACAAACTACTGTCAAAGCTGCTTATCCAGGCGAGGGCAGTAACAGCTATCTAATCATCCAACATATTCTAGTCTGCAGTGAGTCCGTGAGTGAATTTTGAGTTTTAGATTGACATGACCTTGGAACAGTGAAGCACGCGTGAGCACACAGGGATTTAAAGGCATTGCAAAGCACATCATCAGAGTCTTTCTTTCAAAAAAAAATTTTAAAATCCACATCATGAGTACGTCTCAGCCTTTAATCCCATTATTTTTACGAAAGTTTAGAATTCTTAAGCCTGATTCCACATTCACTCTGGGTCTTGGTTCAAGCACTGGATTGAAGGTTCTTGATTTGAGTCATATCATCCTGAGATCCAGGGAAAAGCTTTTTTTTTAAAAAAAATATCGATTAATATTTTGATTTGATGGGAAGTGGAAGTTGTCAAGGTCACACCCCCATATATGTGATGTCATCTTAAAGCCCTAAGTGTCCAATTTAAGGAACAACAGGACTTGATATAGTGACGTGTGTAGTATGACAGATATGAGGAAAAACATGTCCTGTACAAGGAGAAAAATGAACTGCTGGATATTAGGAGGATGTAGGCAATACACGTTATTCAGTAACTGTTATTTGTTACTGACTGTATTACTATATTGTGCTTTTGATTGACCTGTATAACATACTCACGCTCACATTCTCAGTGAAGCAGTGCTGTTTAAGTAACTCTTCTTAGCTAGGGCTTTGATGTTGCACCTAGTGCGTGTTACTGCGCCCTGACCTGACATCTGAGCACCCCCCCACCTGTCCGCCTAGCTCATCAGGGCCGCTGCTGTCGAGAGAAAGCCTTGGCGTCGGCGGTTTTATGCCCTTTGGTTTCACTGGCGTCTTGTCTGGCGCGGCCACCTGCTTCTATGCCTTCGTGGGTTTCGACTGCATCGCCACCACAGGTGAGCTGGGTTGGGGAGGGAAGATGAGGTTCACACCCCTGTGCGAAAATAGTGTTGTGTAAGTTTTTTGTTTATTCTATGAGGAGGATGATTCTAGGATTTTTTAAGGTGGGGGGGCATAAGAGAGACCATTATTCATACAGAGGGGCCAACTTTTCATTAGCCAATGATATGTTTTAATTTGGTGAGTGACAGGGGAGGCACACTTTGGAGGCCAATCAGATTTCAGCTAAGGCCGGTGCCCCTGTGGCCCTGACCCTGTATGTGCCCCTGCCCTACGTCCTTGCTGAGCCATGAGTGTCAGGTGGCGCATGTATTAGTAAAAAGTAACAAAACAGCCTTCCAAAAGGTGTTTAGTTTTCTCAGTCGTTATGAGTTTGTTTAAACCTAGAATGGTGGTCAGCTGTTTTTCCTGGCTTGATTATTCCAGTTCAAGGAAAGGACACTACTTGAAATTTGGTTTGTTTTTGTAATTGGGTCATTGTTTTGTAGATTTAGTTTTTTTTTGCATTGTTACTGCCCTGCCTTGGCTTTTGATTGGTCTGCCAACGCTCACACCCTCTCTGACAGGGTTCTATATATAATGATGTAGAGGCCACACAGAGGAGGAACCCCCTCCACCTGCAGCCAAAGAGGACTGTAAATCAAATGGGTAACCAGCCCTCAGCAAATACTCCTTCCCCAGGTCCTCTGCTAGGATGCCGATTTCTGATGGCACAATGCTGGATGCCCAGAGGCTGCTACTATGGTCTTTTTCCTTGGGTTGTTAAAAAATCGTGCGGGGAATTTTAAATATGCAATAAGAATGACCAGGACCACTTTGGATCTCTCCGGGGGCCTTTTTGCAGTTGTTGTCTGAAAGGTGCTGTTTTTCCTGATAGCAGTTTGATTAATGGTTTTGCTATTTTAGGTAAGAAAGAGGTGCATTCTTGGAAAATGAATGTCACATGTCCGCCAGCGTTTAGTTTGGCAGAATGATTGGAGCTCCTGACTTAAATAGACGAGTAGAGAATAATAGAGAAATACTGACTTGTTCTGTTAAGTGAACTTCTGAAAAAAGGCCACAGGACACTATTTCACTGAACATGACTCCATGTGCGTAGAAGTGATGTTTGAAATTAACTATGCAAAGGAACTAACACGGCCTGCCATGACTAAAACACTTAACACTTCCCTTATCTGACCACTGGCTGGACGGTGGTTTGCTCATATAAAAAGCATTATTGGTTTAACTGAAATAGCCATCATGTGGCTCCAGCAGGTGGCCTTGGCATCCCTGATTCCAGGATCCGGAAGCCAGACAGCCATGAAATAAAGTACTATCCTGCAGATCCTGATATAGGCCTCCTTTGGCAACCGTTTGCTGTCATTCTCCCAACTCCCTTATGCCAATACCACATTCCCTTAATAGATAAAATTTTCCAAATGTGTCTGGCGGTTTGGTTTCCCTTTCACAGTAACATTTAGAGAAAAATATTTGCGACAGCAGGTATCTTGTGGCTGAACGGTAAATGTATACACAGTGATTTCTAGAAGTGTTTGAAACATATTCGTGGGAAGACGTTTCGAGCTCTGGACGCCGGAAGTTGGAACGGCCGATAGGCTTGCCTGACATTCTTTTGCATCATCGATAGCTACCGGCAGGTAACACCGGTAGTCTTTTTGGAGAAATAATCATAGAATTGCCTCTGAGCCATTGCGAGATAATTAGCATAATGCTAAGTTTTATTTTTGATGAAATGGACAAGAGGGGGTTCTGAAGCATCCCCAGCGTGCCACTGGTTTCAAATGGATGTGATGTCATGAAAACAAATGTATGATGAAAAAAATGCAAGTTTTATCAGAGTGAACCTGTTTTCGATTCCACCAAGGGTGTAGATTTGGGCATGGAGTGTGGACAGTAGGGACATGTCCCTACCAATATTGTGGGAGTATTGTGCGTGTTTAGGGGGGCGGGAGGTTTGGGGCCGATTCAGTCCCTACCAATGTTGAAACCAAACCTATGCACTTGGTATCCGCCCATCAAATCTCTGACTGCCTCCTGTACCCCACCCCAGGTGAGGAGGTGAAGAACCCCCAGAGGGCCATTCCCATCGGCATCGTGTCCTCCCTCCTCATCTGCTTCGTGGCCTACTTTGGCGTGTCCGCCGCCCTTACTGTGATGATGCCCTATTACATGCTGGACAAGAACAGCCCTCTGCCCGTGGCCTTCAAGTACGTGGGCTGGGAGGGGGCCACTTACGCGGTGGCGGTGGGCTCCCTCTGTGCCCTGTCCACCAGGTAGGCCCTGCCCTCCCGGACCGGTGCCGTGCAGCCATTGCTATGACAGCTTGTACACTTGGCCATGTGCGTGAATACCAGTGCATGTGCCCTGTGTTTATTTGCGACGGACCATTTGAGCCCCCTTGCTAAAAATAATTACAGAAAGTTGGCCTGGTGCAGTGAGCCACTAATCGAGGCTCGACCTAATGTAACATTTATTTCTATGCCAGAATGAGGGGGGGGGGGAAGATGATCACCAATTAAAGAACAAATGTTTCTATTTAAAGTATTATATCTTCTACAATCTATCCTGTTATCTGTAGACCTAAAAGTCAAGTGATGAAGATTAATTACATTAAAAGTTCTGTAAACCAGTGCTGTACATCTTGTCCTTCAGGTCAAGAGAAATCAGCATAATCTTGCTCTGATTCTCTGCGTAAGATTTAGTGTCTCCTAAGGCTTCCTCAGCTAACGCTGGCTTAAGTCCTTTGAAGATCAGCTCCCTTTCTTTTCCTTCTTCCTTTACCTAGTTGATGCATTTGTCCAATGATACATAAACGGCTGAATTTGCCTAAAGCCATGCAAGTTAAGCACCGTAGGATACAATGGCAAGGGGACTCTCCTGGGAGCCGAACTGGCAACCTTCTGGCCATTCAGTTCCATTTTAACCACTGCATCACATTTGGGTGTGCATTTTCCTCTGACCTGTTATCTATCTGACTGGTATAATAAGTGAAGCTGGGTTTCGGAACCTTGTGTGTTGACCTTCCATCCAGCTGTGGCTTTAGCCTGGGCTGCTGCTTGAAGAGTGGTGGGGGTCATTTGGGGGTGTGTGTTTGGCGGGCCTTTCTTGCTCAACAGGTGGGGTTTCTAGAGTAGGGGTTGGTGTGTCGATGTCACTCTTCTTTAATTAATTTGCGTGGCATGGCCTATTCTCTTTTTTCCCCTCCTCCCACTTACCCCCACCCCCCTCGCTAGCCTGCTCGGTTCCATGTTCCCCATGCCCCGGGTCATCTGGGCCATGGCAGAGGATGGCCTACTCTTCAAATTTATGGCTGAAATCAACCCGAGAACCAAAACTCCTTTAATCGCTACATTAACATCAGGCATTGTGGCAGGTGAGGCTGGGCATTCTGTTTTTGTTTTAATACCACTAACAGGCTGGCTTTACCCCATCGGGACGGTTTACGGCATGTGCTCTCGACACGCACCTGCTTGGAGTACACCTGCCGCAAAGGGACACGGGGGTGACGCGTTGGGCATCGGAGACGCTGTTGGGTCAGGGATCAGTTCCCGGCAGACTCTGCTACCATTTTCCGCCTCCCGTGTTTGACTTGGTCCGTCTCCGCGGTTTTTTTACGGATGGTGCGCTTGAAGCTGAGGGTATAATCATGTCTTAGACCAGGCAACACTGGTCCACATCGTTTTCTCTTTTCTTTATCTTAAATCTGTACTCCTCACCCTCCTTCCCTCCCCCCCACCCTTACTGCCTAGTCTACTGGGCTCCATGTTCCCTCTCCCACGCATTATCTTTGCCATGGCCCGCGATGGTCTCCTCTTCTCTTTTCTGGCACGGGTGAGCGAGCGGAAGACCCCCATCATCTCCACCATGGCAGCAGGGTTCATGTCCGGTAAGCCCAGTGGCAACCAACTGGGACATTTACCTCTGCTCCCACTTGGGGGAAACTGGCTTAGTAAGACCTGTTTTGTTGCTGTTGCTTTTTGTTAGTCTCACCTGGATAATTTAATATCTGTCCAGGTCCACCTCTTTTAGTTGAGTGTAGGAAGCAGACTTGGGTGGAGTCTTAGCTGCTTGGTGTGATGCCTATGTTGAGGGATGTCTGAACATTTGAAGGCAGTTTGATCTGGGATAATTAAGCCTAGAGTTTTCAGATGATTGGAAACTACACTCCCCCAGTTGAGTTCACCAGGGAGCATCTACTTTTCCTCATCACTAGGAAGGCCTCTGCCTTTCATGGACCTTGATGAGAGTCAGGTTTTATGACACCTTGTCTGGAAGAAATATTTCTCATAGAGCAGTGTTTCTCAACCCAGTCTTCAGGGACCACCAGACAGTGCACATTTTTGCTCTCTCTCAGCTCCCAGCACATATGAACCAAACGATTAAACAATCAAGAACCCGAAATAACTGGAAGAGTTTTGTTAGGAGCTGGGAGGGAGCAAGAATGCAGACTGTTTGGTGGTCCCTGAGGACTGGGTTGAGAAACACTACCATAGAGAACAAAGGTCTGTTTCAATAAAGGAGTTCAGGAGTATAATAGATAAATAAATTATTTACCTGCACTTAGTAAAGTGCTGAAATGCAGCATATAAACTCGTCTGTTCATAACTTACCTGCCACAATTTAGCAAGCGGCATTAAGCATCCAGTATCGGTGTTAATGTGCAATTGTCTGCCCGAGTTGTCGCTCGTGTGTTCATAGCTAACTTTCAGGTGGGAACGAGCGGCTCAGGTTTGATACCGTATTTTGTAGACGAAACGTCTAGTCAGATGAGACCTGTGATGTTGTTTTTAATGTTTACCAGTTGAATTGTTAGAGTAAAAGTTTTTGTTCTGATGCATATATACGGAGTAATAATAATAATTTAAGTAATTGTGATTGTAAACTTTTCAAAGATATATCTATGATTTTTTATGTTAAATTGTGTGTGATTGTGTAGCTCTTTGGAGGGAGTTAGCATGACTCCCTCTCACTTATTAAAAGCCCACCACCCTGCTTCTTACAGCGGTGATGGCCTTCCTGTTTGATCTCAAGGACCTGGTAGACCTCATGTCGATTGGCACACTCCTGGCGTATACTCTGGTTGCAGCCTGTGTCCTAGTCCTCAGGTAAGATCTGGGACATGGTATTCATATCCACCAACCGGGGGGGGGGGGGGGGGGGCTAAAAAGTATTTTTCATTTTCATTTTACTCTGAGCACATACGCAGGATTTTAAGGCTAGAACATCCTACCCTTAAAACATCGACACATTAAACAGATTTTTTCCTGTTGAAAAATTGGAATATTATTATGCAGTGTTTCTCAGTCCAGTCCTCAGGGACGCCCCAGACAGTCCATACTTTTGCTCCCTTCCAGCTCCCAGCCAATCAAGAACCCCGAATACCTGGAACAGGTGTGTTGGGAGCTGGCAGCTAAAATGTGGACTGTGTGAGAGTCCCCGAGGACTGGGTTGAGAAACACTGACCTAGGGCCAACTCACATCATCCAGATTAGTTCTCTAGTTGTCATATTAGTTAAGTGAAGCTCGTACAGCTATGCCCCTGGCCCGTAACTTGCAGTCACGTGCTCTGCTGTCCAGGTACCAGCCAGAGCAGCCCAACCTGCTGTACCAGATGGCCATCACACAGGACGAGGTGGAGCTCAGCGAGTCCATCGGCGCCCACAGCCTGGGCATCCTGCCTGGCGTGGAGGAACGCTTCAGCGTGAAGAACCTCCTCTTTCCAGAGAAACCAGAGCCTTCCAACCTGTCCGGATTCGCGGTCAACGTCAGTGCCAGCATGCTAGGTGTGGCAAGCTGACTTGGTGCCAGATTTTCTTCTCTTACTCGCGCATTACATGCATGAACATGTCCAGAATGCCATCTCAGTAACATCCTTTTTAATGTGATTAATCACTTGACATGTAAGTGCACACCTGCCTATTTTCACTCCTCCCCAGGGTCCCTCATCCTCGTGTTCAGCGTGCTGGCCGTTCAGGAGGGACTGGCACTCTGGAAAGTGGCTGCCCTGTGTGTGCTGGCCATGGCATGTCTGGGCCTTACCCTGCTGATATGGAGGCAACCAGAGAGCAAGACAAAGCTCTCATTTAAGGTCAGTATTCAACGGAAATTCAAGGATTTTTTAAGGCAGGGGGCATAAGAGGGGCCATAATTCATATAGAGGGGCCAACCTTACCATGAGCCAACGATATGTTTTGAATTGGTGAGTGACAGGGGAGGGGACATGGTGAGAGCCAATCAGCTTCCAGCTGGGGTTGGTGCCCTTGTGGCCCCGCCCCTGTATACATCCCTGTCAGTATTGGAGATGTATTATCACACAGGTGTCCAGAATGAAGATGTGTACAATCACGTGGGGCCCAAAGTTTTGTCCAGATTTTTTTTTTTTTATACTTGAGGGCCTTGGATCTGTTCCTCCCTAACAACTGCTCCAGAACTTCCTCCCCTTGCTGATGTTGAGTATGGCCCTTTTATTCATCGCACTGTTACCTACAGAGGTTCTGCAATAATTTCACACTTTATTGACTGAACATATTGCGGAAGTGATTCTAGTCACATGATTGAGAGTTGCCATAATTTTTCGCCCTGAGATTTGTGCTTGTCAGCTCTTGGTTTAATATACAGCTACGGCCAGCTGTTACAGCACACGTATTATTTGGATGTATGTTCCAGAGACGTTTTCGTGCAAAGTGGACAAGCTGGCTTATGCGTTCAAATGGTTGAACCAGAGGGGTGTCGAGATGCCCCTGCCACCTGCTCTCCACAAGGTCACCCGCTGATAACGCCTGGCCTTCACAGGCTCTTTGTTAGCAGAAGCTAGGAGTTTTATCACTGTGGGATTGGATGACTTCAGTCCTCCTCCTCCATCCCTCCCCCCCATTGTGGCTTTATAACGCCAATCGGCTTTGACAGCACAGTCATTGTGATGCTGTCCGTAAAACCATAGTACTGTGAGATCACCATAAGTGTCCTTTTATGTCGTCAGAGGCAGGACTTCCTAAGGTTAAAGTTATATGGGTAAAACGTGGCATTGTTTTCTGGAGGTAGCTGGTCTGCTTCTGTGGCGGAACTCTTTCTCACCCCCACCCCCACCCCCTCACAGGTACCTCTGCTGCCCTTTATCCCAGTTATCAGCATGTTTGTCAACGTCTACCTGATGATGCAACTTGGCCGGGGAACCTGGGTCCGCTTTGCCATTTGGATGGCTATAGGTAGGCTTCAGCCACTTCACTTCATTTTCCCATCCCAGCATTTCTTAATGCTCCGTACCCTGGTCCCGAAAAGGCTTCCTCTGTTTGAGCTGATTTGCATTGGTTATAACTTTAACCCAAACAAGCCATCATACAGAGTTTCAGACCACATCCACTATTAACATGAGTATTGTTGTAATTTGTGATTATTTCTGTTTCCTTTATTTTGTGTGGAATGGGGAACCTCTTTCAGAGCCATTTTTTTCAGCAGTGTTTATTGTTCCTGTGTCCTCAGGCCTTGTTATCTACTTTGGCTATGGGATCTGGCACAGTGCAGAGGTTACGCTAGCCCGCTCCAGCACCGAGGACGACCTCGAAGGCTACAAGCCCACCTGCACCGCTGAGGACCCTATGCCTCCTGAAAAGGAGGCCTTTCTCCCTAATGGGCTCGGCGCCAGGGGTGAGGAAGATGGGGACCTCTAAGAATCTGGGGGGGGGGGACACCAGCAGGCCCCCGTTTTCATGTATGACCTGTTTTTAAGTCAGTGATGATACTTGAAAGGAATATTTTAAAGGTGAAAAGCAATATCAAGCAAATCAAAGGCTAAAGTTCAGACTGGCTCAACAAATCTTTCTTCCGGTTGACAAGAAACCAAAAATCAAAGACTAAATGCTTCTTTGTTCTTTGTTGCACAGGGGACGGGCATTTCGCAGTAACAAAAACCAGAACAAAATAGAACTGTGAAAACAAGCGCTTACCAATACAACTAAACGTCTCTCTTTTAGATAATAATCTCCACAGAATTGCTTTTTGTTTGTGGCTATTTATTGGTTTCTGCTTTTTGATTGTTTTGGGTTAAGGCTCCATTTCCCAGCATTTTGTGTCGCAGTGTTCAGCACTTCTGTCAAAGAGCTATGCCTCTTAATCTAGAATGGGGTCACATTAGAATCCTCTAAGCCGCCGAGATCTAAACATACTGTCGCATTTTGCTTTTGGGGTGGGCCCCAATGCCAAAAGCTCATGTAACCCATGTGTTTGCAGTCTGTCCTTGTCATAATTTACGGTGTTGTGCCAAGGGCTCTTCTAGACCATGTTTGGGTGAGAAACACGCGCTCGCTCAGTGTAAGTCATGATTCAGGGACTGCACTGAGAAACTTCAGCTCATGATGATCAACGCACTTTCAGGCTGTCATGTCGAATTTAACCGAATCGGGGACATTATCATATCTGCATACACTTCTGAAGTAAAATGCTAAACCTTAACACTATTGAAAGTGGAAAATGAGGCTTTCCCTACAAAAATGATGTTACTTTAATAGTAACACTTTATTTGACGGAACACAAAATACTTAGTAATAATTCTGTTACTACTGAAGTACAAATCATGAACAAATATAGTCGCTACTTGAGATAAAAGATGCATCACGATTCATCAGTGATGACCAAACATGAGATCAGTGTTTCACTTGTGTTATTCATGACTTGTTCCTTCGGTAGTTTAGAAAGGTTTATAGAATTAACAGATATAGTAACAAATATAATAACTACTTGAGATAAAACATGCATCACAATTCATTAATGATGAATTAACATGAGATCAGTGTGTAACTATGACTTAATTTGTCATTAATTAATACATAAGTAACATCATAATACTGTATTATTTGTGTCACATCAAATAGTGTTACCACTTAAATTTTTATTATATAAAGGGTAGATTTTGTAAGGGGAGGATAAAGTTGTGCAGGTGGAATTTTTGCTACTAGCCATCTTGGGTAGTTCAGTAGAAAATGTAGTCTGTTTTTTACTAGCCAGCAAGCTAGTATTCTGTATTTTGTACTCACCCTTCATCTAAAAAACTCTCCTCAAGTGAGTGGGTGAGCTTAATATTCAGCCCTGAGTATAATCTTTTGTCAATTGATTCAATGTGTGCATTGTGACGGATGCTAGCCTTACCGGACAACAGCTGGAAAAAGACATCACTGGCCAAAGATGTTAACTAGTTAGTTAACCAGTGTGATGTTATGTTCTGGGAACACAGTGCTGGCTATTGTGTCTCAGTCAACTTGAATTTTTTTTAATTGTTTTCAATTTTTGCCCTCCCACCACTACGGCTGTTTTCATATTTGAACTAACAAGTTCCATTTGTTTGTTCGCTCAAGGCCTCTGATGCAAATGAATCTGCCTGATCTGCCTTTGTAGTACGTACATCACTCTGCTGATTGTTATAAACAAACACTAATTGTACAAGACACAAAACATTTGCTGAATATGTATGAATAACACAAAATCTTCACTATTCACCAGGTTTCATTACATTAAAATGTTTAACAAATGCAGTAGCAGAAATCTGCTCTACATCACCACCTCTTGGTCTCTGTCATGGTATAAAAAATTACTTGTGCCAAAATAGATACATTTTCAATACATGTGGATACTATAGATGTAGACAGTTAAACAATGTAATAGAGACATTTTTTCTGTACATAAGTAGTGACTTCTGTATATTAATAAATTATTTGCAAAATTATCATATATTTGAAGAAAGTAGGACATCAGTGCTTTGTATTTTGGGAGTGTGTTTCGTGGTGAAAAAATAGTGTGGTTTTTTTAATCTAGCTTTTTAACAGTTATGTGACGTTTTTCTTTGTGTGCTTTGGTGGGGGTTTTTTGGGAAAAAAATGCCACATCATGCTGCTCATTAAGATACAATAACCGATTAGCTGTAGACAGAATATTCTATTTTGTTGCAAAAATATGTCAATTGATTACATTGTTCAAGAGCATAACGTAACACAGAAACGGGGGTTTCTGTCTAGAGCAGAGTTTCTCATCCGTGGGGACCCACAGACAGTCCACATTTTTGCTCCCTGTAGGGAGCTGGGAGAGAGCAAAAACGTTTTACGGTCTAGGGGTCCTCGAGGACCGGGCTGAGAAACACTGCTCTAAAAAGCTTTAAATGACATCTTGCTGTGGGATAGCTTGTGCTCCTACATGTGCCTCGATATTTCTGTCCATAATGCTGCCGTCGTTAACACCACACCTGCCTGCTAGTCATGCACACAAGTTCAAGCTACTGAGATTTTCTTTCATATATTGTCAAAAAAAATCTTTTTGACACAAAGTTTATAGACAACTGACACGAGGTGATATCCCATTCTTTACTTTTGTGTTAAGATTTTTCTGTCTAAGCAGAATATGTCCTGAAAATAGGTAGATATTTGTTTAGCAAAATAAAAATTATTAATGCTGTTTCAGCTTTCATGCTAAAGCAGGAACTGCATAGTAATGCGATTATAATAAAAAATTTCAAATGTAATGCGCTCAGAAGAAACCGACACAATCTTGTGGGGGATACACAAGCTCCACACACAGAACCAGGGTTGGACCCAAACCCACCAGCCTGCTGCTGTGAGGAAAGCTGCCCACTCTCTTTTACAGTGGTTTTCTTTTGCTACCGTTTGCTTTTTGTGCATAAGGGCAGCTATGGTGTGGCACAGGGTGTGTGTATCTTTGTATTTCTATGTTTTTTTTTTCTTCAGCCCTCTGCTGTATTTGTCGTCTCTTCCGGATACATATGGCTGTGGTGATGTCCATTTTCTGGACCATTTCCAATGCTTTCTTCCTCTGTGAATATTTTTTTTGACTTGTTATAAGATGTCAGATTGCATAAAATGTGTAAAATATCTCTGTCGTGTTTCCCGTCTCAGCTGATGCTGTTGTAAATAAATCCTAGCATTTTAACAGGCCCATGAGTACTTTGTAAGTTAGCACCAACAAGATAAGTAGCATGAATTTCAGTTGCAAATTATTAACAAACACTTAGTTATTTTCCGGAGATCTACTCTATACAAGTCTAACTGTTTTGAGGCCAGAAAAGCATTTTCTTTAGACTGTTTGTAAAGCAATTGAAATATTACAACTTGTTGAATAGAAAACGGAGAATGCAATTTACCACAGATGAATCTGTGCAGCATGAACCACATGCTGCAGTTTGCTTTAATTTTCTGCTTCACTGTTAGTTGCGCCTTACAACCCAACACAGGAACAAGTCAACAGTGTTCGGGTTTATGGCAGTTTAATAGTTTATGGAAAACAAGCTCTGACTAGAGTAACAATTTAAATTCTGTGTAACATATTCTAGATTGTGAATTTATTCTTCTGTTTTGTTTTTTTTTTTGATGGGTGTATTTCCTGTGAATATTTTGACCCGTCCGTTCTGTTACTTAGTCAATATTGAAGCCATTTTTGCTCTGGATGCCATCCAACCACTTATTCTGATCAATCAAGGTGGATAATTCAGGTCCAGAAAGTAAACCTCCAGACCGAGATTCCATTTCAACCAACAAGTTGAGTATAAAAAAAAGGTCACAAAAGTCAGTAAAAGTCACATTCACAGAGTACTCAAATGGTTGGAGTACTCAGGAGTACTTGAGTGTTATTGAGTATTCAAGAGTACTCAACTCTTGGGCTGGAGCTACATTCTGGACAGGATGGCAGACCATGACGGGGAAAATTCAGGCGCATCCAAAGGGCAACTTAGAGCCTAAATAAATAAATATATAATTTTATTATTGTTTTTTGTTAATAAGTAAATACAATGAACAAATATTGCGCTAGATGCAGTGCCGGTCGAAGCCCACATGCCGCCTTAATCGAGCTTCACAGCCGCTACAAACGCCCGCCCCCACCCCAAAAACCACAGATTTGGTGAATCAAAGAGTTACCTTTGCCAATTAATTACCAATAAAGAATAACAAATACATAGCACTTTGAAGCTTCAAAGAGCAAAGGTGATGGAAACTGAAGAAGCGAGATATCCCATAGCGGCGATGGAATGTGTCAGTAAACTAATAGCTATCAAATCAGTGTGGCATTTTTCTAAAAATAATAATGCCGCCCCCTCCCCCCCAAACGGTTTCTTCGTATTATCGCCTTCACGCTTACCCGAGCTGCGACCAGCAGGTGGCGCGCTTGTGTTTAGAAATGAACTCGCACTAATGGGAGGGGGGCTAGCGGTGGGGGCAAAGGAGGAAAAGCTATTACCTGCATTATAGCATGGGTCCCACTCCCCTCGCTCGGTGTCGATACCCTCGATCTCAGCGTTCTGGAGGAGGAAATCGGCGGTGCCTAATTTCGCACAGACGTGCGCATCCAGTAATCAGGTAAGTGGGATTTAGGATATGCGAGCTGTCATTGCGCCCGGGTGTTTGCGTCGGGGGGGGCGCGTGGTGCTCCTATCGGGCTCACACGTGAGAGCACCTGCTCTCTCCTCCTGTGGGGAAGTGTCCAAACGCCGCACTTTCACATGGAAGGTGTCAGCGTCGCTTTCCATTTTCCTGTGTTAAGGCGTTTTGATTGCACGGATATTCCTGTATCAAAATTAAAATGACATTTTCCCATAATAATATATGCTACGGTAATATTATTACGGTAGAGGGTGGATCGAAAATTTAACACGTTGTTGGCTTTTAATTTGCTTGTTGAAATAATGTACTCTAGTTATTTTGCATTTATTGTAGATGTGCACCCATTGCGTCCATTTGTTCTGTTGTTATTATTGTTGTTGTTGTTGTTGTTGGATTTATTTATTTAAATTATTTCATCTAACTCAGCTTTGACTGCAGGAGTGAGCATGAGTGCGGACGTTACGCTGCTGTCTCTGTAAATATCGGCCAAGTCTGTTTTTCTCTATTTCTGTCCCTTTTGGTGCAAATGGAACCAGTTGGGACTTGAATCTTTTGTATTAACCACTTCCAGGTGGGATTAAGTCCAGGTCCTGTGCCCTTAATGTTTTGCAGCCTTTTTGATGCCACCGATCCGTTTCCTTTAGACTGGCTGCTACATTATCGTGTTGTGAGCGGGACAGATACGCCGTGAGGATCCAGCTTCCCATTTCGGCCGGTTTCTTCTTGACTGCAGAAGATCGTTGCATTGAAAGCAGCACCTGCCCGCACCTTTCTTACTCTTTTGCTTGGTTTGCTGAAGCTCAACTGTCCTGTTTATGACCGCGACCCCAGACAATAACCCGGGCGGATTTTAACCATTAGTCATTTTTTTGAAAATAAAAACCCGAACGAGGCTGCGAACAAACCAGTTCTGCTTTTGTGCCATAATAATGTTGTGATATTTGATCTGGAATTGAATCAGAAATATTTGTATTTTGTAGTCCATCTTTTTTCTTTTTACCTGAAGCACTGACAAACTACGACTCAAACATGAATTGTTTTTACAGTTTTTTTGCTTATCGCTCTCTTTAATGTTTGCTTACACAAACATAAAGTGCTGGTTACAGTTACAACTACTGGAAGCTTAGCCTAGCCAGTGTACCTATGCTGGCTTCAGGGCAGCTGTGTGCTTTTTATGTACCATCTGCCTCACTCTGGACAAAAGCCTCTTCCAAATGAA
This sequence comes from Mormyrus iriodes, assembly GCA_011763525.2. Lineage (NCBI taxonomy): Eukaryota > Metazoa > Chordata > Actinopteri > Osteoglossiformes > Mormyridae > Mormyrus > Mormyrus iriodes. The sequence goes on from JAAGVU020000038.1 coordinate 17,024,217, forward strand.
TAGATGCAATTGTTAAATACTGAACGAAATACTGTTTACTTTTGTCTTGTAAAAAAGAAGACATGCTTGTTGGATTGGGATAAAAAAAACACATACGGCTTTTATAGAGAGCCTGTCGGGATTCTTTACAAAGATACGTGAGAGAGCGTGTTTGAGATATCCCGCTTGACCTGTTTCTCTGCTCATGAAGCTGTGTGATATCGGATCAGCTGTCTCCCATGCACCCTTGACAAGATCAAGGCCGTCATGCACATCTGCCCCTTGGCCAGATCTTCCACGGGCTACGTTCTCTCCTGCTCTTGTAGATCTGAGAACCCCATTACCACCAACACCACCTCCATCAGAGGATGGATGATCAAGAAAGCTCAGTTTAATCTGTCATCTGGTGCTGCCGAGAGTGCTCCTAATTTCTCTGAATCTCTGTGGCAAACTCTGCTCTTGACAGGAAAGCGGTATGTCTGTGTGTGTTAATACCCCCATGACTGGACCTCTGTAAATCACTAAAAGTAGGTGCTGGCAGTTAAAATTTTAAAATTGGCCCAGGTTAGATTTAATAAGTCGGAGTGTTTTATTTTGATACCAGATAGACACAAAGAGTTTCAAGTCATTATCTTTAAAGGTTTTTGAGATATGGCTGTGGGGTACCCCCTGACCCGATGAGTTTGGCCCTCACTTTTCTTTTCACTGCGGTGAGTATTTTTGTATCTAGTTTAGTGGCCTGTTTTTTGTAGACCTTTATGAGAAAACTGAGGGTGAAATTGACCATTTTTTTTTTTTGGTTGAACTGCTGAAATATTGACTTTTTTTTTCCTTTTAAATTTTTAGATGTATGGATGACTGTCCACAAGTCATAGGTTGACAAAAAGAGAATGAAACATCCCTTTTTCATGAAAAAATACATTTAAATGTAACCTTTCTGGACAAAGAAATAAGACAAGTCTGAAGCGTTTTGGGTTAGTTTTTACTGTCCTCGAGTCAATGCACTAACCTGCCAGTACCTACTAAAAGTGATAACAACTGGTCCTGCTGCCTTGCTGTGCATGCACTGAGCAAGTGTATGTAGACTCTTGTGTACATTCCCACACTCAGCAGCTGTTGCATTCATCGTGTGATATGAATGAGAGGAGAGGACGCCCTTTTAACCCTGTGATGTTGCCTGAGCTCCCCCTTGCTGTGACCTGTCAGTTCGGGCAGAGAGGCCATGGTCTCCGCCGCTTTGTGGTGCCCGCTGTTGACCTTGAAGAGTCAGGGAAAGAGCACTCTCTGGTTGGGTGGTGTCAGGGGAATTTCTGGCTATTAAAAAGGGCAGGGGCTAAGTCAAGTTTACTTGCAACTTGACTTTTTTTTTCCTTCTTTTTTGAAGGAAGATTTTATCGGGGATGAAATATTCGGGGCTACTCCAACCTAACGACACCCACGGTGGTGTTCACCTAGGAGTGGGCCCCACAAACACTACTCAAAAGAGGATGAGTTGACTGTTAGATGGAACTGACCCATTGAGGGATGCAGGGATTT
>JAAGVU020000038.1:17026230-17055489 GCA_011763525.2 Mormyrus iriodes
AAGCTTCTGGAGCAGACGGAGCTGTACGCCCAGCTGCGAGGGATTAGCCAGCCGGATGCAGAGGGACGGCCACGGGGGGCCCCACAAACACTACTCAAAAGAGGATGAGTTGACTGTTAGATGGAACTGACCCATTGAGGGATGCAGGGATTTCATGCACCTGTTTCTTTAGATTCCCTGCTTTGTAGGGGAATATTACAGCAAAGCATTTAACTTCTTTGTAGGACTATGTACATGTTCTTTTTCCAACCATAGTTTCCCAATGTATGTCATTTGATTTTCAGTTAAAATATACTTAAATGCAAACAAAATACTTGGTTTCGCTTTTTTAAAAAAAAATTCTTCAGGAAGGTTGAATGCTGGAGTTGAGAGCACTTCTGAGGTTTGAAGTTGATTGTAGAAGCGGTGGTCTTTATGTGGTGTGTTTACTGGCCTCATCTAAGAGCTGATATTAGCCCTTTGGCTGTGTGACGTCACCTTGTGTTTGTGTTCCATGCTGCAGCAGAATAATCGGAGACGTAGCCCCATGTCAGGACCTTTTGGACTGCAATCAGCCCTGGACATTATATTGTATTAAATCCAAAGAGGGGGATCCAGTCGAGGCTTACATTTCGAAATTGTTGAGCCTGCAATGGATTTTGTGACAGAGGAAAAAAAAGGGGATGGATGGCAGAGAATGAAGTGAAATGGAAAGTGGAGGCTTGCTGAATGGAGACGTTACCTGACTGGGTGGTGCCCTGCCATTTTTTTATCACCTTGTCTTTTTACTTCAGCCGTCAAAATGAACCTCTTGTTAAAAGGAGGAGACCGTGCTGTTTCATGCATGTTTATTGGTTACGCATAGAATGGTTATTTGGCATTGGACATTTTGGGCTGGAAACAGGGGGAAGTGACATTATAAGCCGGGCTGAATGGGCAATAAAGCTTCTTTGATGGAGTTCTATAGCAGCCAGAAACCCCTAAGATTTGGAAAGGTTTATCACGCGGTGTGTGCCTGTAGGTGTGTGCAAGACTTAATAGAGTCAATGTGTGTGACTCACGGGGGTAGGTCACTGTGCCTGTAATCGGAAGATCGGCGGTGGTCAGCACAGTGATTTCGCCATCGGGCCTTTGAGTGAGGCCCTTAATTCTAATTGCTTCAGGGACTGGCTGACCCTGCTTTCTCAACCATACATTGCTTTGGATAATAGCATCTGGTAAATAAATATAAACGGCTGTTCCTTCCCGAATATGTGCTTCGTAACAGCTTGTAGACAACCTGAATCCTTCGTCTTTGATTTTCAGGTAAGAACCACTCTATGAACCGCACCACGCTTTTTATGCTGTGTGAGGCTACTTCGAAACTCGACGACCCATTCCCGCTAAGGAGCGTAGCATGAGATACCGTTTCGGGGTCAGTCATTCTGGAACCCCGAGGAGATCAGAAGGCTCTCTTCCTCGCATCTCCTCATCTTTCCCTTCTTATTTTCATATGGAACCTAAATTATTCATGAGCACGCCAGCCCTCACCCTACATTCCCTACCGACTCCCACCTATCTGCTGATGTTACCACCCCACACCGTCTCTCCTCGTCCACCATCTGTGGACACCTTAACCCTTGTGTATTTTACTTCTTCCGTTCTAAATTCTAGATTCTATGAAATGTATCCTCATTTTGAAAATGGACTGGGGTAACTTCGACCCCAAAAATAACACGGGGTTAACCTGTGTTCACTGTGTTGGTATGGGCTACCACCCCCACATCCCCTCGTCACAAGAACAGTCTCACTAGCCCATATCCATTTAGACCCACATCCCTGGGCAAGAGTAACGCATGTAGATCAAGGTATTGTCCTTGGAGACAGGAATTTCAACTGCAGCCTGGAAGGGACCTCTCACCTTGTGAACTCGCTGGACAGGGACAGTTCTAGAATTTTTCATACAAAGGGGCCAGTCGTATCATTAGCCAATGATATGTTTTGATGCCGTGAATGATGGGAGGGGGCAGTCTGTGGACCAATCAGCTTTTAGCTGGGGCCAGTGCCCCTGTGGCCCTGCCCCTGTATACACCCCTGTTGCTGGGATGGACCGCTGTATATAGTGCTGCTGGCTAAGTATCTCTCCCTCAACCACATGTGACAAGCGGCAGAATCAGAGGCTAACACTTGGATTTTATGGGAAATCAGTCTCGTGATGTTTATCCAGACTGTAAGTGGTACCTGAACACGTTACAGTGAAGCCAAGGGATAAAGGTTTTATTTTGCTGAGGTTTTGCTCAGTGATACAGTTACTACCTGGAATCTGGCCTTCCGGCAATGTCTACTTTAACCACATCACCACCTGCTGGCCGTTTGAAGAACTGAGACTGATGCTTCTGTGGGTTCCCTCCTCGTTCGAGTTGTTTTTGTCTTTAGCTGTGCTGCTCATTTTCATTTGGGTTCGCCATAGACTATCTCACTCAAGGACTGTGTCAAACAATTTCCCTGTTCTTCCCTTTGCTCAATTACAGGCCTCTCTTGGCTGGCGAGCCAAATGCTATGTTTTTCACTGATTATCCATGACGGTGTGCTACTGGGTCACTGTCATATTTCTGTCAGAATCAGTGGAGTGACTCAGGTCAGGAAGGGAACCGGGCTAATAAAGAGGCCCCTGGCTGTGTTGACTGACGATGTTGGCAGGTTTCCTCATCAGCCCTTGCAAATTCAAGGGTCCATCTGGGGTTATGGCTTGGGAGTGTGGTTTTCATTTACAGAGGGTGGAAGTTGGCCTGGATACTAGAGTTATTCATATACAAATATCTGTGTGTGTGAGGATGGAGATGTGTGGCTCAGCTGGTTAGCACTTGTGCCCAGGACCAGAACGTCACCGGTTAGAATCCCGGGGCCGGGAGACTGATGCTGCTATTAGGCCCCTGAACAAGGCCCTTAATCCCCAATTGCTCCAGGGGTGTTGCATGCTGGCTGTGACTCGCAAAGTTCATCTTTGTCTGTGTGTCTCATGCAAAGTAACATGGGATAGGCAGGAAGAGACTTTTCCCGTGGGTACTGATGAATTGAATTTCATTTAGACTTGACTGTAAAATTTACCCATCCATCCATCCTTTAATCATTCATTCCATTCAGGGTCAGTTTATAATCTGTGAGAAATTTGTGCTTTGAAGTTTCAGCGCTTGTGTATGAGATGGGGTAGGAACAGGAGGTCTCCATCAAACACCATGGCCAGGTTTGTTTGTTTGTTTGTTTGTTTTGAGAGGGTGGTGCCACCACATTTAGGGAGCACAAATGTACGACCATGCGTAGCTAATTCATGTGGATAAATAGTAACAGCAGGCGCCTTGCGGGAACGTCCCTGGGGCTTCATCGGGCTGGGGCGACCCAAATGGAGCACATGCTGGTTTGCTAATGGGACCCCACGATGAAGAGGCAACTGACGAAGAGCCATTCAGGGCTTTGGATCCAGCCAGACTAAAAGTCCAGCCTAATCAATCTGACCCACAAGTTTCATGAGCCCCGGGTATCATCCCAAAAAGCCCACCTCAAATAACGTTCTTATAAATCCTGCTCATTCGCTCTGTAATCTGAGCTTTGTATTGCCAGAGCTCCATGTGAGAATACGGGGGGGGGGGGGGGGGTTGATTTGCCTCTTTCCTTCTCTAGTCATTGACGGGATATATAGTGTGAGCTGTTGCCCTCCTGTGTATATCAGTATTTCATGCTGTGGAGCCTGTAAATAAGCCAGAATTTAAAAATTCTTTGTTCTGCTTTAGAGAGAGGGGAGCATGTCAATGTTCTTCTTCATGTTGTGGAACCAATGGGCCATATTCCGCCCGCCCCCCCTCCAAAAAAAAGAAAAATTAGCTCCTTACTTTTGATCTTGGAATTTTCTTTGTGTTTAGTGTCTGTGTTCGTACTTAAGAGCTGTGTGTTGACAGCTTTAAAGCTGGAGGCTGCGATTTGTCTTCCAAAGACCCGCTTGATGAGGCTTCTGTGTTGGAATCCTTATCAGACAGCAGGCCAGGGACTCTGGAGAGCGAGATGAGGTCTCTGCATGTGGTGCCCCCCTCCCCAGGCGATGGTGGTGGTGGAGCACTTCTCCCCAGCATCCTGTGCCTGATGCCAAAGGCCAAAGGAGCCCCTGGGTGGGGTTCTCTCTGAGCAGGGAGATTACATAGGCAGAATTTTTACAGACATCTCAATCCTGTTCACAAGCCCCCATATCACAGTGAAGGTGGCAGGCATGGCCTCCCTGAGGCTGCAATTGCTATTGGCCAAGTCCCACTCATCCTTCTGCCCATCCGCTCTGTCCCCTGCTCAGAAGGAGGGATGGGAAGGGAGAGGCAGTAGGCCAGTGGAGTAGGGGGACACACCACAGGCTGTTCCATATGTCAGCAAAAGCCCCGACACTGCCTTGGAGTCTTGTACTGCCTTGCTCAGGTTAGAGTTGGGGCTACATGTGAACTAGAGGCTCACACATGCAGACAGATCACTTTTACGGCCGTTACATGCATGGCACCAGTGAGCACTAAGTCGTGCTTACATGATGACAAAAGTGTGCTAGCATGCCATACAGTGTGCTAACCGCAATGTGAAAAAGGGGACTTGTAAGTGGTAAACGAGGCACAAAGATTCTTTGGGTGGATATAGGGTCATCCACGTTCAGAAACACAGCGACAGGACAGGCAGGGCAGGCAATGGCCTGGGGCCCCAAGCTGGGAGGGGGCCCCCGATTACATAGTGCATTGCAACGACAAATCTGCTTTATTTATGTATTCTGTTTCTCACAAAAGTTAGAATAAAGGAACTGTGTTTATAAAATTCTCTTTGTCATTATTGTTAATCTACACTTAACAGTAAAATAAACGTAATAAATGTTACCATGCTGGGGGAGGGGGGCTGGAGGGCCCCATGGAGTTTTTAGTCTTGTCCCTAAATCGCCTCTGTCCACGTTGATTGGTCATGGTTGGTCTGGATCTTCAGATAAGAGAAGTGAAATAACCAACGTCTGTTTTAAGTAGGTATGGCTTAAAACAAAGGATGGTGATAGAGCGATTAGGGCTGAGGGGGTCTAGTAAGGATAATCAGTCATGCTGCCTTGTTGTCATGACAATTTTGTGACAGCTGATCAATGTATGCATTAAAGGGAAGGCTATGCGAAAATCGTACATTAGTATATCGTTGGTTCAATGCACCTGGACAACTGTGAGTTTTGTGTCTGTGTGTATGAGAATGAAGATGCAGAACTGGCCCCATGTCATGTGGCAAATGCGTTTATTTTGATGTCAAGCCATAACATTTCGAGTATCCCCAACCGCCAATGAGACGAACTTGTCTGCAGCACGACGACGTGCACGGATGTCCATTGTCATCATCTTTGTGGAATCCCAGCTCTGCTATTGGCTGTCGTAATCTCCGTATGGATTCGGTGGTGGGGGGGGAGGTTGTGGGTGTCTGGTTTTATTGTGCTTGAATGGGGGTTTTTTATGGCTGTTGTCACAGCGGAGTGGACTGGCTCTTAATTTACTCTGCCTGATGGGCTGTGGTAGTGTGCGTATGGGATACGGATTTGATAAAAGGGGAGTTAGAGGAACAAAGGAAGAGTGTACAAAAGGGGTAAACTAGAGGATTACAAATTTGACAAAACACTGTTTTTCTCCTCCAAGAGATGGCAGGGTCTTACAGACATGTTAGCGGAGGAGGGGTTGTTGACGGGTGGGTGCGGGGACATGATATAGGCAATAGACCCAGCTTGTTTGGGGTGACAGGGGGGCAATAAGGGTGGGATTATAGGCATAATTAAACAGTGTCTCATCTGCAGGGCAGACTGTCTGTGGAGGGGGGAGGGTAGGGCAGCTTGGGTGGGGGAAAGGCAGCTGTAGGGGGAATGGACTGTCTCCCCAAGCTAGGGGGTAGCTGCTGGTGCTCACGTGCCACATGGAAAAGTGAGAGCGGTGAGTTCAAGGTGCCACCAACGTGAGGCGAAGCAAGCGGGGTGAAGGCAGATGGGGGCATCCATGAGGAGGGGGGGAGGTGGGGCCAGGAGGCCAGCGAGGGAGTCCATCTTTGAATTTTTCATGAACCCCGCACTTTCAGAGGCGAACGCTGCCTCGGCAATGTGACGGCACGGCTAATTAATGTGGGGCCACCTGGGACGGGAGTGGGGGGAAACGGCGACCCCAGCGCGCCTGCACATACATACATACGCAAACACCGAGTAGGAGATATGACAGGATCCAGAATCTCTCTAATCCATGTATTCCTGCGGGATGGGATGGGGCGGGGTGGGGGGGGGGGGCGCGGTGGATGTGATGTGTATAAGGATCTTGGGGCAGGCGCTAAGGTGGTTGCATGAGGCACAGAGGTTGCACAGAGGGAGGATATCAACTATTTATTCCCACTGTTTACTGCGCAGCGGTGCTATCTGGCAGCTGTGTCAGGAGAGGGTGTCATGAAAAACCATGGGAAGGGAACTGACAACACGCACTGTATTCAAGATTTAAAACCTAGTGCTTCACTGGGGTTTAGTGAGGTGAGTGCCCCCCTCGTGCGTATGTGTGTGTGCGCGCCTTGCTTGCGTGCAGTGGAACATCAAAAGAGTGTCTTTTTTTCGTGCCAACACGAATAAGACAAGCGATTGTTCCTTTGTCTGCACCGCAGGAGTGTGTGTTTGTGAACCTGTCTGCGTGCTGTACTGCGCTTGGCATGACTCCTTTTTTTTTATTGCCTTTGTGTCCCGCGTGCGCCCGTCTACGGCTTCGCGCGGATCTGCATCCAGGCTACGCTCGCGCTGTTCCCTACGCGTGACAGCACAGTGCAGGAGTGTAGCAACCGGTCGTGTGTGAAGGATTTACTTCCTTTTTAGTACCGCGGGTCGATAGATAGTTAAAATGGCTTTAATTGGAATTTACTTTTTATTTTAAAAAATGAAAATGGAAGCCCTTGCAAGAAGAATAAAAGAACTTTTCAACAAATATTATAATAAAATGTATTTGCAGTTTTTGTAATGTAGATGGGTTTTATTTAGCATGTTTGTTCTCACATAGTCTGGAGAGTTATTGGAGATGAGCCCTTTGGGTTGCGGTCGCAGCCCTTTGGTGGCGCGTAGCGAAGATGCGCCACCTGCCGGCCGATTATGGTTATTGCATGCTGCGTGGCCGGTCACCCGGCAGGTCTGGTGGTTTAATGTCAGTAGTTTTAGGTAATTCTCCGTCATGTTTGCAGGGTGGGAGGATACCTTAAGTAGGGAACGTTTTCATACCTCCACGTCCACTCGTAGGCAGTGTGAAGTCGGGCATCTCTTATCTGGGACTTTGTCCTCGTTTGAACCCTCTTGATATCCGGCTTCTGTTTCAGTACGGTTCGTATGCATAATACAGAGTGATCCTATTTGAGAATATATTTTTTTATATTCTGTTTATTTAACTACCTGCATTTTGCGTCTCGTCCTCGTGTTACCATCAACATAAAACGGTCATAACTGCATTTAATTCTGCTTTTGATAGACCAGCAAATCCCGTTATTATAACATGCCTTTTAAATCTTTGTTTAAAATCCAGGTTATTCCTGGCATTCCTGTCTTCTTTATGACGATGATCAATGTGTGTGTCTGTCAATGTACAATATATATATATATATATATATATATAATTTTTTCTCCACAGTAGCAGTGGCAGTATTGTCCTGTACAACAGATCTATGGATGCTCGTTTTCACCACGAGGTGTGTGTACATTTGTAATGCAGGCAATATTGAAAAAGAAATTGCTCCTCGCACTTAATAACGACGGGCTTTAGGTAAGGTTCATTTTGTTGTTAATCTCCCAAAACGAATTACTGCTAATTGGTTTTGGCCCCCTATTACAGAAGGAACAGCCTGAGAGTTCAGAGGGAAGATGCGAATACAGTTAAAGATGCATCATTTTCCCAGGACTGGGGGCCAGTGGTTTGATCTTTTGAGTTCAGCTGCTTGAAGCATAACATTGGTAAGCTTCTCCAGCTGTACAATGTTTTAACGCAAAGGCATCACTTTCCCAATGTTCAGGTGACTCTAGTCCGACACAAAACGGCATCTTATAATCCACTTACCACTCCAGTAAATCTAAGGGGCATAATCTTTCTTCACGCTGTAATCTCTAGGGAGTCCCCTGTGAAAGAGAAGAGAAAATGGGATTGATGGTGTCTCTCCCTGCTTCAGTCTATGGCCAAACCATGGTGCCCCTCTGCAAAGTCCCCATCTTGTCCCTCTTGTGGTGGTCTGGGTTCTATGAGATGCATCAATTCACCACTGCGTTGGTCTTCAGCTGAAAAAGAACCATCCGTAAAACTACAAATACATGCAAGCACTTTACCTAAACATTGTGTTACCTATCGGACAGCTAGGTGTATTTTTAGCCTGGATTATTATTTGCATATTTAGCGATACCTTCCACCCTATTTTCAAGTCGAGTCACCAGACAATACAGAATGCTGTCATTGATTCTCGGAAATCTGAGGAGTGAGGGACAATAAAATCATTGGGTTAGGGCCCGGTTGTGGGCTTTGTATTTGTAACACTTGGTCAGCAGGAGTGCTGGAGTTGGGCTGGAAGCCCTCAATAATTCAGGGCCCCTAGATGTGGATAGGGGCCCTTGGAAATGCCAGTCATCTGGGGGTGGGGACCCAGCATTTCTAGCCTCCCCCCTGTGGATCAGTTTCATGTTTTTAGAACGTTTAAGTACCAGGCGCAGATATGCAGCATGGTAGCTCACTGGGATTGGATGCTGCGCCTCTGATCAGAAGGTCACCGGTTCACACCCCGGGCTCAGCAGAGTGATGTCACCATTCGGCCCTTGCGCACGGACTTTTGCCTTTGGTTGTTCCAGACTGTCTGACCCCACTCAGGATAATCCACACACGCGCCACAAGATTCAGGGACAGCTTTTACCCCAGTGCTGTTCAACATACACTGAAGTGACGTATAGAGACTGTTTTCATGTGAAACAATAATGTTCATAATGTGCAGTGTTTGTTAACAGTGTCTTTAATACACTTAAGTGCAACATTGTTTGCATACAGAACACATGCTAAAGACCTCTTTTAAAACACTTCACATTCCCACTCTTATCGTCACTCATAGTCAGTTTGTCAATAGTACACATTATGTATTGATAGTTGTAGTTGATTATTTAATGTTAGTTATTGAAATGCTGCACTGCTTTGTTAGTCTAGTCTGTGAAGAAGGCATTCAAATAAGAATTTCATTGTACTCTGTACACTGTACTTTGTACATATGACAATAAAAACTTTGAATCCTAAATCCTTAAATTGGAGTTAAAAAGACATACAGCAGACAACAATACCTAGAAGGTTCTACAGTTTAACTAACCTATGCTATAGTTTTATTTATTGGAACTCCTTGCTGTTCCATAATGTTACTGATAACCTCTGCACAAGGAAAAGTTACTTTCATTTGTATTTTGGTAAAGTAATGCCCTAACATAGTTTTGAAGTGCTCTGGATCAAGCAGATTCTCTTGACTGAAAATGCAACCTTCATTTAAAAAGTGGGGAGGGGGCAGTGATGGTGATGAGTCCTTTTACGTGCATAAATATCTGGTCGTTAAAACGAAAGTGAGGATTTCCTACCGTGACGAGACCCTCATCTCCAAGGATGCCGATGGAGCGATTTTATTACACGTTTGAATCGCGATGGTTTACTTCTTTATGGAGCAGTGTCATCTAAACGCTGTAGGTGCCCAGCCCCTAGCCTTCCTGTGCCTGTGGAGCTGGGTGGTTATATGGGATCACATTTTTAATGAATTCTTGTTTTGACACTGCAAACACTGAGAGAGGTGACTTACTGCGCAGTAAGGCTTTTGCATCCTGAGTCGAGCAACTTTTCACTTGAACACCTGCTCCTGCACGGAGTCTGTGGCGTGTTGCGTGTCGAGTGCGTGATCATTATGGGCTGCCTGCCTTCTCAACTACCTGGAGGGAGAGAGTGCATATGCTTGGGAGGGGCTGAGACATGGGTACTTGTCCCCCACGGTGCCTTTAGTATCTCACTAAGGGGTTAGCAGAGATTGAGGCTTTATTTTTAAATGTGAGATAACAGCATAAGATCCCTGCTGGGAAGAGGTACACCTTATCGCCCCCCACCAGGTCCCTAAGGAATCATTTTCTTTTGGTCTCCCCAAAGCATGTAAAAATACATTTTTTGAATTGGGGAGAGATATATTTAAAAACTGAGCACTTGGCCCTTGAATTCCTGGAGATACCTCATCACCATTTATCATAGTTTTTGTAGGACGTTTCAGCTCAGATGGTCACTGTGTTTAAATGCATCTTTTTGGAATATAACCGCAAGATTCTTGATTAATGAGCTTCGACAACTTCTAAGCTCTGATCTTAGTTCTAACAATGGTTATGTGTGTGTGTGTGTGTGTGTGTATAATTTTGTAATGGGTGAAATCTACATTTAGAAAATGATTGTATAAATGGAGCAGTAGGGCATTGTTGCACGTGGGAGATGTTATGACTGCACTTGTTTTGTTTAGAGGCCGTGGTGGTGTTTGGAGGGGGAGGGGCAGCGCTACAGAGCCAAACACATTTCCCAAGGCAGAGGCGGGGGAGGGCAGCCGAGACACAGGGGGAAGCTCAGGGAGCTGGTATGCATGTGCTTATGAATGAGGGCCAGGATCTGCAGACAAAGGAACGGGTGTGGAGGATTTATCAAATTGAATTAACAAATAGCACTAAGTGAATTGAACCCCATAAGAAAATAAAATAAAAAACCATCTGCAGTACATTTCACTGTAGGTCTCCGTTTCCTCTACCCCCACGCGTGCCAGATCCCAGTGCCCTCGGCGTCCCAGCGTGCTCTCATGGTCCCCACGTCTGCCTCGAAGCCGAATCGCTCCGCCGACGGCGAGGCCAGAGCCGAATCGGATAGCGGCGTGGGAGTGTGAACGGCGCTTTGCCGAGGACACCCCCAGGCAGCTGGCCTCGGAATCACGCTCTCGCATGAGGCCCGAGTCAGATGAAACGGCGGCATGTTTGCGTGTCTCGGTGTGGAGAAAAATACAGAGCAATCTGGAGTGTCTACAGCATGCAGCCGGGGTTGATTAATTAGCCTGGCGATTTTATTGTGTTGTTTTTGTTGTTTCGGAATTCTCACTTAGCCAAGGTGTAGGTATATCCAACGGAACTTCATGACAGGTGCGCACGCGCACGTGTTTGTGTGTGTGTGTGTGTGTGTGCGTGTGCGTGTGTGTGTGTGTGTGTGTGTGTGTGCGCCATGTGGTGATGCGAACAGAGGGGAAACTGTTGTCATCTGCACAGATGAAAAATGTAAAGCCCTGAAACAGAAGGAAATTGCATGAAGAACTCAGTCTCCACAAAATTTCTAATCCATTTATTAAGCGTGTGCTTCTGTTTCACATTCAGTGCAACAACAGCCTGTTCAATCCCAAGCCATATGGATCTAGAAGCTCATAAAATTATGATTGTGTGATATGCAGTCCTTTCGTATTCTGATTTAATGCTGTGGTATCTAATGGTGATCTTTCAACTGCAGTTATTACTTTGTTTTTAACATAAGCTAAAATTATCATTAACTGGGTGAATGTCTGGGAAATATCTAGTAATCTAGTAGAGTAAACAACATCGGTTACTCTATCCAAGCAGCTGGCTTGTAGATGGTGGTGTGCAAGTGTTTGTCTGTGGTCCCAGTAGGAAGATCTTGCACCTGCTGTTAAGAGAGAAGGCTGTCCCCTAGGGGCAGAAGGAACACACCATTTGTGGCATCAAGCTAGGAGGCTGCCTCCTTGGGGAGAGAAGCTGACACTACATGTAATGTTAAGCTGGAATGTGACCCCCAGGAGCTGGAAGAAGCCATGTGTGTTATTAAGTATGGATGCCATGGGAACTGTGTTAAAATACCGTTTTTTCTGTGTGTGTGGGTGTACTTTGTATATATGCCAGATTTTGTGTTTGATACGTGTATCCATGCTGGGTTTTGTGTGTATGTGTGTGTTTTATAGAAGGAAATTAGCCAGTAAGGATCACCATTGTTTGACTCATTAAAGACTGTTCAAATCTATTGGTATTTCAGCATTTGGATTGAATCACTACTCGTACTGTTCAGAGCTTTTTGCCCTCAGGTTTATTTTTCCCCAAAATGACAGCATGTATGTAAAAAGCCAGGCATAGGTATGTAACATTGTGTACAAGAACACACTGGCTTTAACAGAATTGTAGCATTCTTGTATGTATTAAAAAACATTGCATTGAGCTGTCCTGGGCCAGATTTTTGGAAAGTATTTGATACATTTTTTTTTTTAAAAACCCTTCCACTCTGCTCTGTCTCCATGGTAACCAGCCCAGGATATGTGGGATGGTTTACATTGGTGGCCACGTGGCCAGTCTGACAACTGCCAGGGTATGGCATCATAACTGCAATTTAAAAGCAACACACTGCAGGTATTTTGCGGATCCTGGTTTCCACTGATGTACATAAATACAGTAAAATAATTATTCCTGTTTCGCAGACACTGCCAAAGCGGCCAGCATAGCTTTCCCCTTTTTATTTTTGCTTAGCCAGGATTATACTAAATGCTGACACCACAAATAGTGAAGAATCTAAGTGAGTTTTTGCATGGGTCAGAGTAGAAGCTTTTGAAATTTTATTATGAGCAGTTTATGTCCCCTCTTCTGATCCTGTGGCACAATGAGGCCATCTTTTGTGCCAGGAAAGCATTTTTTTTAGTGTTTTATATTATTTTTACCTATTAAGGGAAAGAATGTCCTTTATCTGCTCAGAGGCTGTTTTATGGGTTTTCCCCAACTGTCAGTCCACATAGACTTTCTCTCCCTCCGCTATTTTTAATTTACATCTTTTTCTGTACCATGTTGACCGGCTGATTTTTCAAGTGGGTGATGCAGTGAATGCAGTGAAGCAGTGAAGTAGTATCTGTCCCTCTATAGCTTCACAGTTTCAGGTGATGCTAAATGAGTTTCCTGCAGGGGCAGAGGTCACACTGCTGTCCTCAGTATTGGTGATTTTTAATTTTTTTTTCCAGGGATCAGGCGGGGGGCGGGGTGGAGGTATGAAATAGCCAGGCATCTCGAAGGCCTGCTCGTCAGCTGGGGGGGGCTTTGTGCCGCCATGCGGCTGAAATGTGTGGGGGGTTTCAGTGCTGCCACACTTCCCTGAGCCTCGCTCGTCTAGCTGAAATAAGAGGCTTCGTCCCGCTCCACTCACCCTTTACCCACCCCCGCCCCCCCTGCCCTCCAGATATTAAACCATCTATTTTGAATTGTGCCATTTTCTCTCCCTGGTGTTAACTCAGATTCAGAGGGATGCAGGCACACATTCGCGTGCACACGCACACCACACACACACACACACACACACACACACACACACACACACACACACACCTCTGTATCCAGCAGTTACGGTATCCAGCCATGCCACAGAGACTGTAGGTCCCTCTTGTGAAAACTCAGCTTGGCAGTGACTCCGCACGGGCACCTGTCACTCTTTGCACACCGCTGGGCTTTGACGTTGATGTTAACACGGCATCTGTAATGACAGACTCCCCCCTCGCTCCCTAATAGAAAATGGAAGCTCTTCACTGATGTGCTCATTTTGGCAGCGAAATGGTGTATAGCTTACACCTTGGTGTGTGGTGGTACGCTCGTCCCGTTCGTATGCAGCACACTACTAGCATGACAGAGGCTGTTTAACAGCCACATTTCTCAGGCTTAATGTCCTCTTGATTGATAAAGACATTTGCTGGTAATTGGTAAATAGTTCCATCAGTCACCTGTCTTAAAACCCATATGTTGACTGAATTGTGGTGATTCTGAAGGTGCAAACACTGTATCTAAACGTCCAAGCCAGATGGCACCGATGTGTCGTGTATTGATTGCAAACCCTAAGAAGGGACCGCAGGTTGGATTATGTTAAAGCTCCACCCACGAGGGCTAGCTGAGCTCTCCATCACCCCGAGAGCAAGGGACGTCGGCCCTGACAGCTGCAGCCACAGCACGACTGGGGCCCTCATGCGTAACGTGTGATCTGCGTCGCCCTCTTCCAACAGCATTGGGCTGCATTGTCGTCATTCTGAGAGTCGACCTCACACCTTTAGGCCCCATCCCCAATGTCACATGGCCAACTGATTGGCTGACAATGAGTAAATGGTTCTTATCAGCTTGTGAAGCCCGTTTGGGCACCCTGTCTGCTATTACAGGTCACCGGATTCCCAACCTTCACCGCACTACACGTGTTCAATGCTGGCAGAGTATGTTATGCCTCCCTGCTACCCTGTCCCTCAAGGGCATTGGGGTTTCACACCAATAAATAACTGAAGACTTTTTAATGTCCAGTGGCTCCAGTGAAAAGCTATTTTCAGCCCTACAGACCCACAGGGCATGTGTGTGAACACGTTTCCTGCATGACCCAGAGCTGTCCAGTTCCTGCGCCAACATTCGTGTTGAATAAACATGTGATCCATAGCCGCCCTATAGGCATAGCTTGTAGTTAGCATTGCTCGCAAGGGCGGGATGCTGCTGTCACATTTATTTTTGTTCCCTTGTGGGCTAATGCTTATATATTCCTAAACATTGTGGATGTATGTTGTGAAAAATGAGCTAAGGGTTAAAAGTGTATGGTGAAGGGCAGATGCCATCAGTCATCATGCTGCTCTTGGGAGGGGGGGTATTCATTGGTGTAACGTGAACAGAAAGAAAGTAAAACCCCCTGGAGGACTGCAGAGGCTTCGCCTACTTCATGGCCCCCGCCCGCCCCCCCCCCCCCCCCCCCACGCCACCTGCTCTCCCACCCTCTCAACGGGTTTGGGGGGGGGGGGGGGGGGTGTAGGATTAGCGCTTGCAGGTAAACTGGCCTCCAGCCCTCGAACTCCCTGTCGAGTTTCCCCAAAGCCGATCACAGAGACTGCAAAAAACCAAGCTACAAGATCTGGCCAGCTCTTTCTTTTCCTGTCATGTGGCTGAATATCAACGTGCACCATCCTCTGGGGTCATATCTGGCTTTGTGAGGCCTCCCCACAGCAGGTGCTACGCAATAGCCACCCGTGTAATTATTAGAGCCATATGAACAGGTGGGAATGTCAGCATCACTATGCTTTTGCTAATTAAAGAATATTTAATTACAGCGCCACATTGAAAAGCTTTAATTTAAATCCTCTACATTTGTCAAACCGGGAGCCCAGAAAAGCTGATTAAATTCACCTTGATGCTTAAAATACATCATCTAGAGATCTATAAAACAGACCTACCAGGAGATAGCTTCATCCTCGCCAGAGCGGGGCGCCCCCTACTGGTGCTAATATCACAGCTGCGATATGCCACATGAACATCGCGGCCAACCGAGACAAAGGAAGAAGCTCATTTGATAGCCATTACAGCATGCCAGACTAGATGTCACTTCAATATTGTTCCCAACAGCCTCGTTAATTAGCTCAGCGCAGGGAATAATGACATAATGAAGTTATTTCAGTACCTCACTTTTTAAGGGTCAGTCACTTGGCTGTGCTTTGTCTGCCCGTGCGGACTGAAATGCCATCTCTGACATCCCTTTCCAGATGGTCCCCATTAATGCTTCTAAATAACCCTAAAGGGCTCTTTAAAAGGTGTCTTACCCTGCTGAGTTAACACACAAAGAAAGCAGAAAATAAATTAACATACAATGTAAAATTCAAACTGACAAAAACTACACTCTAAAATTGACCAGGCATTACCAAACACACAAAGTTATTCAAAGCAAGCTGTTAAACTGTAATAGTACTGTTATTTATGTTAATTAAATATCTGCAATACTAACATTACTAAATTACCATTACTCATTTGCAATTGAGAATATGTAATTATGGGCACATTTACCTTTTTCTGAGATGCTAGATGACATAAGAGAATGTCGAAGTGTATGTGTAAAGTAAGGAATGGGGTGTCCCTGTCTCACACAAGCCTTTAAATGACAAAAATAATAACAATATCAGTTTGAAATTGGAAGCTATTCCCTTTGATATGCTGTGCAATAAATGGTTTGGCCAATTGGCTATGCGATTTTCAGTCTCTGGCCTCCAGCTAAAAAAACAATTACCAGAAAATATATTTCTACACAGGGCCACCAATTTTTAAATTATTTTTTTAAACGAGTCTCTTAAAGATAACTTTCCCTTGACGCACTAAGGTCCTATCCCAGTTGACTGACTTGTTTGGTTGTAGTCGATTGAAATGCTTTTTAAAACACCTGAAACAAAGTGAGACTGCGTGGTCAAAGTGTCGGAGTGGAGTCTGTGTTCGCAAGGAATTTTATATTCTATTAAGGGACTGCAATTACATTTCTAACTTTAGAACAGAGGCATCTAACTCAGCCTCCCTCCATTGTGTTTTACTGCCTTTGATTCCATGGGCACACGGGCCACTAGCATTGTTAACGCCATGGCAACAGCTAATGACAGGTGTATTAAGCTATCATGGGATTTCAACGGCTATTAAGCTCCAATCCCAGGAGACGGCATCAATACAAAGATTGCAGCTGTCATGAGGCTGTCATATAGCTAGACGTGGATGCGGTCAAGTATGAACGTAAACTTTTGCCTCCGATTAGGAAAAAATACTGCTGATGGAAGAAATGAGGCTTAGAAACTCATTGTGGGCGGAACCACGGGGCATTGTCAGTCACTGCTCAGTGTAACCCAAAGGGAACCACGAGACACCAGTGGAAAATGTGATAAAACCAATCTATGATTGACTGCACACAATTATCCCAACAATTGTGGATTTACAAGCCTCATTTATCCTGTCACTACTGTTTACGGCATGGGAGCACTTGACTGACAGCTTTCTTTAATTTTTTTTTTTCTTCCTGAACACAAAGATTCATTATTCATCTGAGAAATATGAGAGTATTATAAACAGACATTCGATACATTAGTAATGTGCTAGGAACATTCTATGTAAATCAATAAGGCACAATCATTTCATTTCCCTCCTCAGGTAAAATGCAGCCTAAATGACTGTGTTCCATTATAAATTAACCAAGTCATGTCTTCTCATGGGTGGCACGGTGGTGCAGTGGTTAGCACTGTTGCCTCGCACCTTTGGGATCAGGGTTCTATGTGTGTGGAGTTTGCATGTTCTCCCCATGTTGTTGTGGGGTTTCCTCCGGGTACTCCGGTTTCCCCCCACAGCCCAAAAACATACTGAGGCTGATTGGAGTTGCCAAATTGCCCATAGGTATGCATGTGTGTATGAATGGTGTGTGAGTGTGCCCAGCGATGGGTTGGCGCCCCATCCTGGGTTGTTCCCTGCCTTGCGCCCGCAGGCTCCGGATGCCCCGCGACCCATATGGACTAAGCGGTTATAGAAAATGGATGGATGGATGTCTTCTCATTCACCCTTGAGGTTGCCGCATACACAATGTCCTAAAATGCTAAGACTCATTTTAGGAATGAACTGTTACTTCAAGATACCATTGACTTCACAGAATATTATAAAAATATTAAGAGTAAATCTGATTTCATCTTAATGAATATAATGTAACAAAAGTTACTATGAAATCAATGTGTGTGTTTGTTATTCATGCGGTGGATTTCCAAGATCACGTGTTATTGCACCTTGTTAAATTGTTTAGTTATTATTGATATTAATTGCATGGATATTCTTAAGGTGGTAGTTCATCTTTATTTTATAATCTTCCAGGATAAAGTAAATGGGCTGATCGGGGCTCAAAATTACAGACAACGTCAACAATTAGCATTCCACGCTAGCTTAAAATGTACAAGGCATATGTTGGTCCACGTAAAGGGGGTTTGGCCCTGCACAATGGTTAGCATCAGCAAATAAAATCACGCAGGCTTGTTCCGGGGACGTGTGGAAGCATGCATTCTCAGGAACAAACCCATGCTGGGCACCCTGCTCGAGCTCCCCTGGAGGGGTGCTGGCATTGATAAAATGCAAAACGCGCTCAGGAGATGTGTATTAAACAGTGGCCTGCCAAATCAAACCAGAAAATGTGGCTTAGGCCATTGATATCTGACAGAGTGGACAATAGACAATAAAACCTTGAATCTGATAGAGACAACCCCCATATAAGCCTTCTTGAACACTGCACATTGAAGACCTTAGATTCATGTAGGCTGTACCAAGTTATAGCATAAACCAGTCAAAATCAATTCTTTTGACTTACACCTGTATTTATACTGTATGGTTCAGCCCTCAACCTCTAATGATGTTTTTATTGATGAAAATATTTAGATAAAGTGGAAAAATTGGAATTAATGCAATGTAAAATATTTCCAAATGTACAATCAGAGTCTATCCCCAGGGTGATTTAGGGCCCTTTTGCTTCAGTGAAGTTCAGTTACGCAATGAAAGCAATGACACGATGAAAAGGTGCCCACGACAAACCACCCATATTGCTAATACCTATAGCCACCCAGGCACGACAGCATATGTGATTTTCAGGCAACAACAAAGACGGCCATAAGAGGACCTTTCATTTCATGATTGCATGCTTCCAAATTTACTACTGACATTTTCATTGAAATTAATCTTATTGTATTATCTGAACACCAATTAGTATACACTGTATAATAAAATTGACTATTCCCAGTTATAATGTAACTTTTACATCTAAACGATACATTTAAACAACTGTATAAATTTGTTTTGTTTCACATTATTATGCATTTGGTTCCTTAAAAAATACTGGCTTTAAATGCTCTTTTAGAGTTCAATTATATTGCACTGCTTTCATACTGCACTAGGAGAGCTTTTCATCCCGTTTCTGCTTTTTGTTCAAATAAGTGAGGAAAAAGAACCCTCCTTTCTGTGGAGTCAGGCCTCCAGGAAGCTTCATATCAAACTGCTGCCACTGATTCAGATTAAGGATGGTGAGTCTTTGTACTGCCTACGTACGGATACCTGGTGTGCTGGCTAGTGCTTCGTCACCTCAGCCAGCACCGGTGTCAGTTCTGTCTCTGAAGTCAGCACACAGACACCATAAATAGGGGAATAACATGGAGAAACTACTATCCCGTCTGAGGGCGACACCGTGAACAAGTCATGTGCAAAACAGCACTGGCTTTATTGATTTCCACTGGACGCCCTCATGTCTTGGCCTGGCTCCCAGCATCTTTTTCTGGATGCTATCTACCACCGTCCAGAGAGCTTCCCCGCTACCCAGCACTTGCTCAGAGGGGAGCCTTAAATTTGCCTGATCTGCATTCATATTGGTAAAGTCTCCACAGCAGAATACAAAGAGTACAACCTGACTTCTGGGAACCCCTTGCGAACACTGCTAGAAATTCAAAAAACATTATTCCACATTTCACAGGCATGTCTGGTAGTTAGGGTCACAACCTTGCAACTAGCATCTCCAGCCTGACCACGTCGCAGAGTTAGCCCCATCACCTGTCCGAGAAAGGAAAATAATTCAGGCAAATCAATAAAATACAATAGGTAGTAGCACCTCCATCAGAATCTATCAAGGTACCATCCAGTCTCAAATGCCTCACATACACAACCTACAATGAAATTACACTGGATTCACTGGATCTTACGCACTGCATGAAAGACTCGGGTCAGGTCTTGCACGCACTGTGGCTGCTTCTCTCATTCTATTCTCTCTGCTTCCCCACAATCAGGAAAGAAAGTTTGGTGATTAAGGTAACAGTCAGAATTAAGGATCGGCCTTAAATGACCCAGAGGCTAATAACCCAACAGCACCTTTAGAAACCAATGATCACTGCAGCACGGTCAAATATACTTTTAATGATGAATGACAGAAACCCGCACGGCTGTTGCCATGACAGCGGACATGCATCGATGTATTGTACTTTGTATCATTAGTCATAAGAGAAATAATGAATGGAGGATCATGTTTTGAGTATCAAACAATAATTGTTCGGTGTACTCCGAATTCAGCCAATTTAAAGAAAAGGTTGTATTATCAAGATCAAAGGCTGTTATTGAGCAGTGCTACCCTAATCATAAAAGAAAGGTTCCTCATATTTGTAGGCTACAACAAAACAATGACATTCTTCTACAGGATGAAAAGAAATTGTGAAGTAGCACAATATCAGTGTGAATATTCTCCATTTTACCATAACCACTGGATCTTTAATCTTTCACTCCTTAGAATAACTTATTGCCTCACTGAAAAAATAATAGTTTTTCTTTTTTACATTTATCTATATTGTATATACAGTCATGTGAAAAAAGTTAGGACATCCCATTAAATATTTTGTTCTTTATTAAGAAATAAAATCTTCTTTCAAATTATATCTGTAGAGAAAGAGGATGTAATTGCATCACCTATACAAAAAAACAAGAAACAAATTCGCTTATTTAACAAAAGAAATTAACTGAGATGCCAATTCCTACTGAGGAAAAAGTTAGGACACCCTATGCCCTAATAACTAGTATTTCCTCCTTGAATAACTGGGGAAAAAGCTGCAATGAGACGTTTCCTATAACCATCTATCAATTTCTCACATCGACTGGCATTTTCCCCACTCTTCAATGCAGAATTCCTTAAGCTGTGTGGGGTTTTTGAAGGGTGTCTTGCATGCACAGCCTGTTTCAAATCACCCCACAATATCTCAATAGGATTCAGATCTGGGCTTTGACTTGGCCATTCCAGAACTCTCCATTTCTTTCTTCTAAGCCACTCCTTGGTAGGTTTACTGGAATGTTTTGGGTCATTGTCATGTTGCATGGTCCACCCCTTCTAGACAGATGATCTTACATTGTACCCAAGCACCATCTGATACAACAAAGAATTCATAGTTGATTCTATGATGGTGAACTGGCCAGGTCCTGCGGCAGCAAAGCAGCCCCAAACCATTTCCACCACCATGCTTCACAGTTGTTATGAGATTCTTTTGCTCCAAAGCGGTCTCTGGTTTACGCCAAACATGTCCTCTGTTACTGTGTCTAAATTATTCAGTTTTAGATTCATCTGTCCAAAGCACATTGTTCCAAATGTCCTGGCCTTTGTATAGGTGATCTCTGGCAAACTTCAGTCTTGCCCTGACGTTTTTTTTTTTTTGACAGCAAGGGTTTCCTCCTTGTGCACCTCCCATGTAAATCACACTTGTGCAGTCCCTTTCTGATGGTAGATGCATGTACCATGACTGTGACATCAACTGTGGCAACAGCTTCCTGTATGTCCCGTGATGACATTTTAGGATTTTCAGAGACTTCTTTCAGCATCTTGTGGTCTGCTCTTGGGCTGAACTTGCTACGACGGCCTGACCTGGCCATGTTGGCAGTTGTTTAAAAGGTTCTCCACTTGTAAATTATTTTCCAGACAGTGGAATGGCTGATTCCAAACTCTCTTGAAATCTTTCTATATCCCTTTCCAGACTCATATGCATCTACAAGCTTCTTTCTGAAGGCCTCAGAGAGCTCTTTTGATCTCACCATGGTGATACCACTCACTTAAACAATCTAGAGCAAACCCGACTAAATGTCTGTGGTTTAAGTAAGACAAGCTCCACCAAAAAGCTCTGTAACAATGTTCTAATCATTTTCACCCGCTCTGGTGGTGCACCTGAATCTAATTCTAGACATTTTAAATAGTAATGAATGTGAAGGTGTCATAACTTTTTCCTCAGTGGAAATTGGCATCTCACTTAATTCCTTTTGTTAAATAAGTGGATTTGCTTCTTGTTTTTGCATAGTTGATGCAATTACGTCCCCATTATTTACAAATATAATTTGAAAGAAGATTAAATATTGATATGTTTATATTTCTTAACAAAGAACTAAATACTTAATGGGGTGTGCTAACTTTTTCACATGACTGTATATATGTCTATATGCACAATTAATTTTACATATTATCCACATGTGATTTTGATGTCAGAAATATTGTGTAAAAATGTGATCTGCTGCCCAAATTCCCACAAGAAACAGAAATGTCAGATCTGTGTGCCTAGCTGGCCAACGTTTTTAAAATTTTAGGAAAGAAAGAAATCCTTAATATAAGTTAAGAATAATCCTAAATATAAGCCAGCCAAGCAAATGAAAACACTAAATAAAGTTCTGAGAAGTTCCTCCATATGATTTTGATGACAATTTGTTCTGGATATAGGTGAGCAAAATAATGTAAAAAAGAATGTAATATGAAGCGTAAATTAAAACAGAGTGTTTGCCAAGTAAATGCTGAGATGAATGACTTTAGCTGTTCCTATGTGCTGGGATTGGAAATTGTAGATCACATGACCCTTGGCAGAGGGCTAGTCTTACAAAGATATTCTGTCAGCACCAACGCAGTGTGTTCTGCAGATAACGACATACCCAAAGGCAACATCAACAGAGTAGCCCATGGAAAATGTACCATGAAAGCAGGTTCATTAACGGGCAGCTCTGCTGCCTTCCGCCTTTCATTTAATAAATACCAGGAGATAATGTCCGCTACAAATTTGCTTGCGAGGAGGCCAATGAGACGATGCTGGAAATGAGGTCTCCAGCTGTGACTGGTGAACTGCTATCGATTTTACAAAGAAGAATTGCAGGCGCTGGAAAATAACCATCTATCATGGATTTTTTTTAAGCACAACAAAACATTTTGATGTTGTTGCCTTTAAACTGCAACTTCAAAAGGTATCGACTAATTATAATGCTGCAGCAAATGTGAAAATGTTAAACTAAACACATTTAATAAGACCTTTCACATCTTCATGAATATTCTGCACTATCTACTGAGAGCCACTTCTCGATAAGACAATTATCGGTGCTGTCTCTGTTTGTATATCACAGTATATAAATGACAATGACTGTATAGTGTGTGTGAAGACAATATTGTACATATTAACAAGAACTGTAGTGTACATAAAACTACGTAAATTGTGCAATCTCTCCACTATAAAACAACTTCTCAGATATAACAGGTAAAAACCATTTGCATATTGTTTTATTTATTCTATATTTACCTGTTTGATTTAGATGTTTTTCTTGTTCTACTATGGTGTTAATTTAAAGAGACAGAATGAAATCCATAAATAATCTTAGAAAACTGAATTTTAGTGTCATTTATAGTTCCCAGTAGTTACTATGTTATTATAATTGTTATTATTTGCATTTTGAAGTTCAGTTACCACAATACAAGTAAATGCATAATTGCTGATTGTGATTGTACATATATTAAACTGAGATAATTGTAAGAGAAGTGGAACTGCAGGGGTTGCATGGGGAAATATTGCAAAAGGTGTTTTTACAAAATTAGTAATATGCATGAGCATCTGGTCACTTTTTTTTGATGGCATCACAGCATAGATGCTTGAATAGAAACAGATGAATCAATGACCTTTGCTGTTTTCTCTTGGACGCCGACCGCCTCTCTCTGTTCCCTTGCCGACCACCTCAGATGCCTCCCATTGGCCAAGAGCAAATGTTAAATTAGCAGCAGCATGCAAGGCTCGAAAAGCCACAGAGAAAAGGTCATCGAGTTGCTATTATAACACTCTGCATTACTGCATGGTGTGTGCGGGCCTAGCAGAGATCCAGCTGGTTGGCGGCCTGTGGTTTTCAATATCTTGTTTTTAGTACTGAACATCGCACTCTGTGCATTCATAGATACTTTGTCCACGTTTCATTGAAATGTAAAGGCGAGCTGGCTCTATTTTGTTAATGTGAACATGAGCTATTGATGCAGACGGATTGATTGACTGGGGGAAATAAATAGGGTTTTTGTTTCAAACATTGAGAGAAGGAATAAACTGAGATTTATTCTTCAGCTGCCTGTAGTGCACAGCTCTGACAGAAGCTTGCCAGTAACTGGCTTCCAGCAATTAGAGTTGTGTCACTCCTCCTATCAGTGCTTTGTCCTCCTATATGGAGCTAGCTGATTGGCAGTTTGAAAATAGGGCGGAGCTTGCAGGAAGATATCCTCTATTAAGGTATTCACTTCTCTAAAGTCTTGTGAGACAACATGCTACTACAATACATTTTCCTGCATGGCTATGAAGACACACGGGCACATGCAGAGGGGAGTGCAAGCTTAGGAGATACAGAACAGGGTCAGCACCCTGGGAGCTGGGGGTTAAATGCCTTGCTCAGGGGCTTATGGACATGTGACTATTCTGCTGAGGCTTAAATTGGCGATCGTCCAATCACAGGCACAGAGGCTTAGCCCGCTGAGGCACACACTGCCTCTTCTCTTAGCCTAATTGAATTTCTTAGATGTGCCTACAGCTATCCAATAGAAGCAAACATCTTACTACATACTTATTTTCAACATACATGTACATTACAGGGTGGCTTAATTAGTAGCATTGCTGTTGCAGCCCTGCCGGGATGGCATTTGGTTCTCACCCCTGCTCTCTGTGTGTAGAGTTTGCATGTTCTCCCCGTGTTGTACAGGATCCATCCAGATACACTTTCCTGACACAGCCCAAAGACATACTGTTAGGTGCCTAGTGCGTTGCCTAGGGTAGGCTGCTGTGATCCTGTACTGGATAAGCAGAGATATACATCACACATATATACCAGTGGACAGCCAGGAGTCAGAGGCTGTTAAATTCTTTATTCTCAAAGAAAAAGTTCATTAATCACATAGGTTCAATATCTGAGAAAAAAAAAACAAAACATCTGGCTGGAGACTTCAAACCAAAGGTGTCTTAACCTTTATAAAACTTCTATTTATTACAGGCCCTTACAGGAAGGGCCATGGCTCTTTGCAGTTCTTGTTTTAACATTACAGCTTGTTTCTGAGACAAAGACCATTCGGCCAGGGCAGTAGGGACACTGCTTTAAGTGTGGTGCTTCAGCAGTGCAAGAATAGCTTATCATTAAAGTCTTTGTTTAATAGTCACCTCTCTGTCACTGTGACAGTGACCTGAGTCTGTCTGTCCTTCTGTGACAGCCTCTGGGGGACAGCCTGGGCCATGGGTGAAAGAAATGCATGGAAAAAATATGTGTAGTGCTTAGTGCTCTGATCCCCCCCCCCCTTCCTCTACTGCCATTCTGGTGGAACAAGCACCTCCTTCACTATACGTAAAGTGCCACTATGTTAAGCCTATAGTAAACCTACTAATTCCACTGTCATGTGAAGTCCATAATTAGTCAGCCATCAGTTTTGGGTGTTATCTGGCTCTGTCACTCTATTAATAATCATTTAAATTACTTACATTACACACCATTACTAAGCATATCCTGCTTACAGCTGTTCATATATCCTTCTGCGGACCATAATGCACTGCAAAGCTGCTAATGAGTTCACACCTAAATGCCACAGCAGATGCCTCAACCTGAAAATGTTCGGAAATCTCTTTTAGAGTAAACCATCATCTGTAACTAATGAAATCTAAAACTACTTTGGAATGCAGCCAAACAGAGTATTTCTGCACCATGCAGATACTTTTGTGCAAATATCAGTCAATGAACTTCAAATATTCATACGTGAAAGAAAATTAATTGTGGGTTCAAAACATGGTCCCACACTATTTTAGGTGCCCCCACAGATGCCTTATTGGAAAGATTCTCAGTGCTGTTCTTGATGATCCTACATGTATGCTGATCTAGTGAGTTCATAATAACTTAGCCTCAACTGAGCTGCCGATTGAATGAATCATGTCATTCTCCCCAAATAAAAGTTGTTAAACTGTAATTAGTTTTAGTTGAGATGTTAAAAAAGGGGAAAAAACATCATTTAGCAAAATATATATAGCGACTTTAAAAAGCAATTTCCAAACAAAAAAGTCAGTTCAAGTATGACTAGCAAGATTCCTTCAGGGCCTCCAAACCAAACAGTTCTGTGGACCAGAGTTTTCATGACCAGCAAAGCTCACACTACTTGGTGAAAGCATATGCTCCCTTGAAGCATTATAATCATGAATTCAGCCTTCAATTCAGTTTTTACATGGATGTATTTTATATTAATTTTCTGTTTACAAACATAGAAATAAACATCTCTGCTTTTATATTTTTACCAAAAAACACAAGAAAAATAATTAGCTCGCAGTTTTTAAAAATGTCCAGATAATTTTAAAAAGCAGATTGGAGTAAAATAAAGCATTGCAAAATATACAGCATGAACAAGCCTAATTCACTCAATTACCTTAAATGGAACTGAAAATCAGCTTGTGGCTTGCATTATAAGACATTGTAATAGGGTCATAGAAGAGGGGAAACGTCATAACAGAGTGGTTTGAGAGACACTCAGTCGACGTGCCTTGTTGGAGTAGGGGCCTGGTAGATAGCGCCCCCTGTCAGTAGGGCAGAAATATTACTTTGTGAGATGCATGATGCAAACTAGACATTCACAGGCCTGTCCATGGGCCGTTTTTTTGGAGAGAGAGCATGTTCAAGTAAGATTTATCAGAGCATATAAAGCTCATCCATTGCCTGTAGGACTCTTTCTGCATCACTAGACCAGCAAATGGATGTTCTGTGTGCTATGAGTGGTTTGTACACAGCCATCCGACTATGGCATCCAGCATTGGAAGGGAGAACAAATTGGACCTTTTTCACTGATACAAAATGCTCACAATCCACGTCGAACCTCAGCCCGCCATGGTGATGGTTGTCTGTCTTCTGCTGCAGACTAATGCCTGTCCTTCAGGTTTTCAAGTACTTTCCAAAGAGATTTTCTTCTATTATTTTTCCTGAAATATCTGCCACACAAGAACCGACAATTACGCTCTGATTACGATCCCCCAAGCTCTCCTCTCATACTGGTCCAGACCAGCGGTTCCAGACCAAAGATGTGGCCTCCTTGTACAGGAACAATTGCCGGGGCCTTGCAGGAAATGGTCTATGAGTTTTGCACGGCACCCTTGTAAAATGTGAAACATAACAATATTATGCAACATGGCTCTGATAGGCTACACGTCACATAAATATGAGCTTATTTACGTGTGAAATTATGCTATGGAGGGCATTTTATTAAGCACTGTAAATAGGTGACATTGGTGCTTCAATCTAATTTCCAGGCTTGCATAAGATCTACCAAGGATCTTTGCATGTGTTTGTAGTTTCAATTTATGCTCAGCGAAGAAGATCAAACCAAATACCAGAGTGCAAGTGAAACATTTGGAATAGTAGAATTTATGACATTTTACTACTGTACCAATAAATGGTGTTTACATGGTAAGGAAAGAATATAATGTGCAACTGCTTGAATGAACAAGTATTCATCAGTCATCTGTATTTCTGGTCCTGTAGTATCTTTTAATATTGCAGTTGGCAATATTCCATAGAATATTCCGGAATATTCCACGACCCTACCACATATCAGTTGCCAAAATATGGATATGCAATGAATAGATATATTAGACATTAAAATGTATTGAATTCTGACATAAAGTAAGAAATATCAGATATAAAATAAGCGCATTGTTAGAACATTAAGTGCATTGTTAGAAGTATAAAAGCACTGCACTCACAAGATGCTACATAACAGCAGCATATAGAAACAGACAACTGTTGACATCTGCCTGTATAACATCACAAATCCCATACAAAATTAATTGTACAGATAAGCTGATCCCACAGGCTAAATACTGAAATTAAATGCAGTTGCTTCAGAAGGTTAATTTTGCATAATTTAATTATATCATAAAGATATCACTTAATAGTGTCTAAAGATGAAACCCCAACAAAGACTGATATCCCAGTTCAGAGGTGTAATGCCAAGACTTAGCAAATATAATTTTAATGCAATGGTGACCAACTCAGGTTTATATATGAAAAAAAAAATAATTTTGTACAGGCAGTCCTCAAGTTATCAACGAGGTCCATTCCCTAATTCTGTCTTTGGGCCCTATTTTCTACCGGCGCAAAGCGCGACGCAGAGTGGTTTTGGTAGTTTCCTACCAGCGCATTTCTCATTTTCACGCCATGCGTGCACATTGTCAAAACAGCACATGCTTTTGCGCTCACTTTACGCTCGAAGGAATGGTGTTTTTATTTTTTATGAGGTGTGACTGGGTGCATTGTCGGCAGGTTGCTATTTTAAGGCAGCAAAACCACATTGTGCTTTTGCCCAACAAATACTGCGTTACAAGTCAGTGGCACATTATTGGACGGTATTTAAGCGGCACGTTTTAGAAACGTGCGGGTGCTTGATGCTCATTACGGACACAGGTATGCGCTCAAAGTGCATTAATGTTTTTTGT
Organism: Mormyrus iriodes; assembly: GCA_011763525.2. NCBI lineage: Eukaryota > Metazoa > Chordata > Actinopteri > Osteoglossiformes > Mormyridae > Mormyrus > Mormyrus iriodes. The sequence continues at coordinate 17,054,338 of JAAGVU020000038.1, forward strand.
TACTTTATTTGATTTATATGCGTTTTATTATAGAGTACAACTGGTCCTTTCATGTAATCGTACTGTTCAATGAAACACCACAGGGAAAGAAAAAAAAAATTATATATATATATATATATATATATATATGTGTGTGTGTGTGTGTGTGTGTGTGTGTGTGTTAAGTAAAGAATAAACCGTATCATTTTTTAAAAAATCTTTCAAGTTAATTATCAGAATTAGGCATGTACTGTAAATGAAAGGACATTTGGTTTGCTGAAAATGCATTTCAGATGTTTAAATATAGTGGAACATTACAATACAGTCCTCAGAAGGTCGCGGTGTTCTTTGTGGCATGTTGTAAAGTGCATAGCATTGTCATGCGTGATGGATGTCTGTTGGACATAAATGAGGACATTTAGAAGGACTTTAGAAGGTGTGATGCTGAACTGCATGTGCTGATGCCAACAAAGGAGTGCAGCAGCACAGGCAAGGGGGGATCAGCTGGCAGAAGAGCTGAATGGTCTGTTGAAAAATAACAGCCCTATTGCCTTTTATTTGAACATTTTAAAAGACCTAAAAAACTGTATATTGAGTTTTGTTTGAACAAAGATTGCGCTTTTGTTTATATTTTGTGAACTGCAGACACAAAATAAAAAAAAACACACACACACAAGCATAATTAAGTCCCCGTTCCCAGCTGCTGTGCTTGTTTAGCAACAAGCTTCTGTTTTCCCTGTCATCTGACACCAAAAACAACCTTTTTGCGCCTTGCGCTGGCACAAATTCTGCTTTTTTCACCGTCAAAATAGCTAAATGGATTTAGATATGCCCATAAATGTTAGTTGTACTTTACACTTTGTGTTAGATCGTCAGAAAAGAACTCTTCAAGTGAAATTTTTAGGTAAGTCGGAACAATAATAATACAGTATAGTAATCTCTCGCTATATCGCGCTTCGACATTTGTGGCTTCACTATATTGCAGATTTTATATGCAAGCATATCTAAATATATATCGCGTTTTTTTCACTGGTTGGCGGATTTCTGCGGACGATGGGTCTTTTTATTTCTGGTACATGCTTTCTCAGTTGGTTTACCCTGTTGATTTCATACACAGGACACTATTGGCGGATGGCTGAGAAGCTACCCAATCAGAGCACCAGAATGCAAATG